>JAQHUG010000078.1:1268435-1314975 GCA_028555095.1 Dicrostonyx torquatus
GTGAAAATTATTACTATCTGTGGCTATAAGGAGAAGTATTTAGAGTGTGGTTAGGAATTATATTAGTTTAGTAAAACAGTAGATGGGGTTCTGAAAATACCCATCAATAAATAGGTTGTCCAACATTAATTGTCTTCCTACAAGACAAGCAACATTATACAAACAGGACAGTTGTTTTTATATATTTAGGAACGCTCATAGAGACACACACATACATGTATGTATGTAACAAAAATTGTATGTATGATTATATGTGTAAAAATATATGTAACAAAAATTAAAGAAAAAGAGAACATGAATTTGAATGAGATTAGAGGAGAGGTTCATGGAAAATGGAGGGGGAATGATATAATTATAATTAAAAATATTACAAAAATGGCATTCCAAATCTGGGGAAATGTCTCAGCTGATAAAGCACCTGTCTTCCAAGCAAGAAGAACTGACTTCTGCTTCAGAGAATTCAGGTTAACTCCAGGCAGTGACATGCCCCTTAATCTCAGCAATAGTGTAATGGGAGATGGAAACAGCAAGACCTCCAGAGCTTTTTTTTTTCCTCTGACCTCCCACCCAAGGTTTTCCTCTGACCTCCCAAACCACAAGTATCTATGTGAATGTGGTCATCCCTACACATGTGAACATGTACACATATACATACATACACAGATACATTCATGAATAAATAAAATAGTCAGTCCAGGGAATGAGTCTGAGTAGGAAAACTCAAACACGGGTAACAAACTGAAAGGATATACTAATACAATGTGAAGATGCAAAGGACAGATAACTCTTTAGCTTCTAAGAATCCAGATGATAAAACTTCCTCAGTAGCTTTTTGAAAAAGTCTTAGGTCCTGAAACAGCCCTTCATTTACTGTATGAATGTTCATTAGATGTCAGACAGTCTCCGAGTATGGACAGGTCTCAGCTGGCTTCTGCAAGGCCACCATGACCAGCCTGGTTTCTTCATTTCTGTGTGAATTATTGTAGTAAGACGCTTCTTACTTTAAAGAATTTCTGCTTTGTGTTACTCATAACCAAAGAGTCTAACACAGAGTGAAGGCATTAATTTGAATCTGTTGAAACTATTGCTTAGGTTAAATGCACTTTTTTTTCATGTAATGTATTCTAATCACTGTTTCTCCTCCCTCATCTACACTCAGATTCTCCCTTTAAAAAACAAGCAGGCAAATACAAAAGTGGACATATCAGAACACACAAAACAGACAAAAGAAAGAAAAAACACTAGAAGCACATACACATGTATAGACAGACAGACAGACATCATAAAAACACAAAATAGGAAACCATAAAGTATAGCAAAATAATAGAAAGGTAAAAAATAATGCCCAAATCAAGCTTTTTGATACCAAAATAAAATCTATGAAAATACCACTGAGATTGGTTTGTGTTGGCCATCTACTGCTGAACACATGGCCATCCTTAAGTGTGGTTTATATACCCAGTGAGACTCCACTGGAAAAACTATTTTTTCCTGTACAAGTGGTTGACATTTGAAGATAACTTCTTGATTAGAGATGGGAGCTTGCGTCCACTTCCCCTCTCAGTGCTGGAACTCTATCTGATTTGGACCTGTGTAGACCCTGTGCATACTGCCCCCTCTCTGTGAGTTCATGCATGCATCAATGCTGTTGTGTCTGGAAGGCACTGTTTCCTGGGTGTCTGTGCATCAATGCTGTTGTGTCTGGAAGGCACCATTTCCTGGGTGTCTGTGCATCAATGCTGTTGTGTCTGGAAGACACCATTTCCTGGGTGTCTGTGCATCAATGTTGTTGTGTCTGGAAGACACAGTTTCCTGGGTGTCTGTGCATCAATGCTGTTGTGTCTGGAAGGCACCGTTTCCTAGGTGTCTGTGCATCAATACTGTTGTGTCTGGAAGGCACCGTTTCCTGGGTGTCTTTCATCCCCACTGGTTCTTTCAGGTACCTCTTCTGCACAGCCCCTTGAGCACCGAGGTGGCATCGACTTAGGACTAAGTGTCCCCAGGTCCCTCACCCTCAGCCTTCTGTCCAGCTGTGTATCTCTGTATTCAGTTCATCTACTGTAGGAGAAAGCTTCTATGAAGATGGCTGGGCAAGACACAAATCTATAGGTTCAGCAGAATGTCATCAGGAGTTACTTCGTTGCTGTGTTCCTTCCTCAGAACAGTAGTACTTGTTTCCCCCTAGGTCTTGGGCTGTCTAGTCTCAGGTTCTCAGTCATGAGTTCCATCTCATGGAGTAGGCTTTAAATCCAATAAAATGGTGGCCACTATTGCACTAGTGCGTCTTGCAGGCAGCTCACCATTGTAAACTGAAGGCTTTGCAAGCCAGGTCATTACTTACCTTTCTCCTCTGGTTGCATGCAGAGTACTTTTCAGTATCATGAATACTAGTCAGTAGGGTGAAGGCTCCAGGTAGTCACCAGTTCGACTTCTTCATGTTCAATGAGATCTGTAGGTGTTGTCTTCAGCAACAGTGTTTTGAAGATTTCTATAAAGTGACATCAGTGGGTAAGAATACTGCCAACACTACTGTGAGACAATGGCTATTTTTAAATGTGCCAATGTATCTGACAATTGCTGCTATCGTTCTTGTAACTGATCATTTATCTAGTGTTATTTTTAAATTATGAATTATTTTTCTTACTGTCTCATTTTTCTCTTTTCCCACAACATACTAAAACCTTATTATTTATCCTTCAAATTAGATCCTGAGTCCTTCATCGTCTCAAAACTATCTCAGCTCAGGGAACTAGTTGATGTGTTAGAGTTTGCGGTCAGGTTCTGGTCTTTGGAAACTGCTCTCCAGCTAATCACCATAAAAATTTTTGCTGGCATTATTTCCACTCTTCCCTTCATTTATCGAAGCCTCCACTGTGAATAAAATTCTTCAGTGTTATCTCATTTATTTTAATGTAAGTGACAAGCTTCCTCGGCCATCTTACACAACATCCAGCTCTTGTTTTTCATCTCAGCCTTTGTGTTATTTCTGTTCCTTGCCCATCACATTAGTCACCTTTCAATGGCTGTGACAGAACACAGTGACCAAGAAAACTTATAGAAGAAGCATTCATTTGGGCTAATGGCTGCAGAAAATGGTAAGCAGGAGCAGGAAGCTGAGAGATCACATCTTGAATATCAAGTATGCTATATAGAGAGAAAACTGGAAATGGCAAGAGTCTTTAAACTCTCCAGGCCCACCCCAGTGACATACTTCCTCCCACAAGCTCACACCTCCTATGCCTCCCTGAATGGTACTACCAGCTGGGCACCAAATATTCAAATGCACAACTCTATGGGTGAAACTTTCATCCAAACTACCATACCCACATTTTAACTTCTCCAACACTTTTTGGTTTCATTACCTTAGCTGAAATCTGTCCTCCCATCCAATTGCTTCCTCTCACTGACCTGACCAAATTCTTAATCCTGATAGAAATTTGTTTCCCTACTTAAAACTCAATTCTACATAGAAACTTCCTCTGCATTATAGATCAAGATCAGCTATACTGTAATAGTGATCACATTGTATCATTAGTGATCACCCACATTTTCCGTTTCCAAATCCCAGAGCCTTGCAGGCTTACCCTTTCTTTTATACCTTAAGATGTAGTTTAGCTCTAGGCTTTTACAGTTCATGATTTTGATAAGTCTGAATGTAAAATACTGGCTAGATAATATTCTCAAAATAGTCTTTGTGGCACCTTAGGAACTCGATAATATTTTCACTCATGAAGAAAATGTGAATTTGCAAATTGTTTTAATATTGTAAGAGGTACCAATTTTCTGTTCTTTCACATAGCCATAATACTTTATATGTAAAAATGGGCCAAGAAAGATAAAGAAATGAAGGATTACTTCAAATATTCAGAAATTATAGAAGTAATTATAATTATCTGTGATTAAAAATCAATCTGTGATTGATTTTATACTTCACATAGATAATGCATATAGATGTATGCATATATAATACTACTGTGATAACATAAATTTCATTTTCTCATTAGTTAGCCCTTAACTAAGAATTTCAAGATAAATTTAAAAATTGCTGGAAAGGGATAATCATTTGAGGGCAAGTCAAAAAAGATAGAGTCTTTCTGAGGCAAACAAGATTAATTTATAATTAAAACACAGAGAGACTTACACTTGGGAAAGGAACAGAAAATGGTGTCCAACACAGCAAACTTTAAGTTCCCTAGGAGAAGAAATTACCCAGAATAAAGAACTGACGTGAGGTCCTGGGGATGGGACATGTCTGATTCCCAGTCCTTCCATCTTTTCCAGCTTCTTATTTGTTATGGTGTGAATCCCTTCCCACCAGGGTGGACTGAGGTCTCTGGAGCCATGAGACAAAGTGAATCATTCATCCCTGAAATACAGCTTATTAATGGGAAGATGAGCTTTTTCAAGAGCAGTTGAACTAAGCCCAGCATAATAATAAATGATTTGCAATTAGAGGGGTGGGGGAGTCAAATGTCAAATAAGCAATAGGTTAAAAAAAATAACCAAAATTGGTCTAAACTAAAGTCATAATATCAGTGGACACCTAAAGATTGCTACCTGGACAATGCTTTAAAATATTTTACAGAAGATTCTCTTCCATTATGTGTGGTAGGCAAAAATTCTCTAAGATTTGTCCTGAGCCCTTGTTGGGTTTATGTCCATGACTATCTCTCTAATGGCTCCATTACTCTTTTGAATCCCTAAATTTCTTTTTGAAAACTGGCCATGAACTTTGTTCTCTTTTCTGACTACCATATGATAAGCCATTTATTCTAATTTGTCTCAGCTATCCTATGTGGTTCCCCTTTCTGACATTCATAAAGGCTATCAAGAATACAAACGACAGCTCTCTTCTGAAGGAATAGATTTTTGCCCGTGTTTTGTTTCTCTTGTCTCATCGCTCTATTTATTTTTTGCTGCTGTTCATTTGGTTTTTGTTGTTGTTTTAGCATGTCTTCCCTGCTACCTAGCAAGCTCTGTGCAGGCAGTGGCCGTATCTGTCTTCTTCTCAAAGACCCTATTGTTTAACACACTGAAACTAAACAAAGCACAATAAACACTTCTCCAACTAAGGAATTAATATTCTTGGTAAACCATTCCACAGATTGTGATTTATTAGAGATATCTGGCTCGATTTTCCCTCAAATCCCCCCACAACTCATACTTCAGATCACATGCCAGTGCCCTTCTTTTGAATGTTGGCTATGTGTAGAAGATGCTTAGGTCTGGAACAAGGATGGTTGAATGTATGGCATCCAGAAGTGAATTTGAGTTCTTGAAATCACTGTAACTTATTTTGTGCCTGCACTCTGGGAGAGAGTCAATGGAAACAGAATGATAGCAGGAAAATGAGATAAATGGAGAGCAATGCATGCTGAAGCAGAGTGGACCTCCAGGGATGCATGGGACACTCATGAACACAATGAGCACAATGAGCATGGAGGTACGTGCTGCTACTCCTAATGACAACAGCAGTCACAATTGCCTGGCCCCACAGTACTACCACCATCAACCCTATCAGCTAACACAAGAGAGTACCCCCAACATGAAAGCTGAAGGATTAGCTCCATATTATGTATGAAAACACAGGCTCGGAAGTTAAGAAGCTTTTCAAAGACCAATCACAGAGTCCTCCGTCGAAGGTCAGAAAATAAGATTACTTTCAACTCCTTTTTGACCAAGGCAGACATCAGCAAGAATTAGTTATAAAATGATCCAGTTTTATTTTATGTGTTTAAATTGGCTATTGTGTCTATAATCTCAAATACCCACGTAGTGGTGAAGAATTTTGAAGTCTTTCAAATGCACACTGCACTGTTATCTAGAGTCACTCTGTTTTACACAGTACATTTCTTGCTTTCATCAGATTATGATCAAATAGCTGCTATAGTCTGGTTCATGAGTGTCCCCCAAAGGCTCATGTAATTAACAGTTGCTTTCTAACTTGAGGCACATTACGGTGTAGAGAAACTAAGAGTGGGGGACAAGTGGAAGAACATTAGCTCACTAGGGACAAGATTTTCCATGTGATGTTGGATCCAACACATTCCCTTTGCTCCTCAGCCATTATGAGTCAAAAGACTAAGAGATAAAGCCATTGGCTTGGGCTCCTTTTGATGCTATTGTATAAAATACCCTGACCAAAAAAAAAGTTATTTTCGCTCTTAGTTCAAAGATATCACTATGACGGCGGGAAAGTCACAGCCACGGTGTCTACAGTCATGAAGGCATGGCAGCTCAGATCGAGATTTTGCCATTTTATACAGACCAAGATTAAGATATGTCTTTCCACATCAGTTCAAAAAAATCTCCCACAAGCTTGGCCAAGTCTAAAAGAATCTAATTCCTTACCAGTGTGCCAAGGGCTTTCTAGATCATTCCAGATCCTGGAAAGTTGATGATCCTAACCATTACATCATGCATTGTGTGCCTTTCTTAGCCTGGCTAAGAAACTCGCCAGTTTATTTTAGAACTCTCCAGTTCTACACGTGTTCTCACAAATGACAGGATCCTGGTCTTTAATGGCGGGGGATTCTTCCACCTTGGATGCTATAAATGTTTCAACAAACACGAGAGTGCATACTTCTCTTGGATCTATTTATTGAATTTTGTAGAGAAGACTGTCTTACCTGGAAGTTAGTACATGATCAAACAGCTAACGGGCTGGGGAGAGGGTTCATGTTACAAAGACCATGGCGTGCAAGCATGAGGACTCTGATTTCCTCAGGTCATGTAAAAGAACAGGTAAGGTAGACCATGTCCGTGACCCCAGCACTGGGGAGACAGAGACAGGCAGATCCCTTGAGTACACTGGCTGCCCAGCCAGCCTGCCTACATCAGTGAACTTTAGGTTCGGTGAGACAACCTGTTCAAATGTCAAGGTGAAGAGTGATGGAGAAAGGCACCTCATGCTTCCCTCTGGCTTCCACGTGCAAACACAGATAGCCAAGTAAATGCACCCGCATCCGCACCTGTGCACACTCACATGAACACATGCCATTCCACATGCACACAAAAAAATGGATGGACAAATTTCTTTATGAACTTGTTATGTGTTGCTTATCTTAGTACATTTCAAAATGGCCCTGAATTGCCTGTGAGAGGGCTCCTTATAAACTCTTAATGTGTATAATATTGCTTTAAACACCAAAGAAAATGCTGAAAAGTTTTGCTTAAGATTTAATTCAGACATTCAAGCTACAATAAAGGAACGAAACCATAGTTTGGAAATAAATACAACGGTCATATTTTGCTCAATTATCTAAACACTCAGGTGAAAGTCAGTTTCTAAAAATTATTTATTGTGTCTAGAGATCATTTTAACTGCCTATCCTATTTGGTGGAACTGGGGATGATTAAAAAATACTTGTAACTTAGTATGGTAGTACACTCCTGTAATCCCAGCACTTGGAAAGTAGACACAGGATCTGTGAGTCCTAGGTCACCGTAAATTACAGGCAAGCCCAGAGCTGAATAGTGAGAACCAATCTTAAACAAAACAAAACATAAAAGCCTCCACCAATTTATTAATAAAGATGTCTGTAAAGAACAAGTAACTAGAGTGTAATTATATACCAGTAACAAAATCATTTTGATCTATCTTTCATATTGGAACTTGTCTTTCAAGTGTAGAAAATATACCTAAGTTTTTAAAGGCCCACTTTTGAGGTATCCCTAGTGGAAAATATGTGATACTGACAATCATGGGTTCAGTTGGGTGGTGATGGTGCATGTCTTTAATCCCAGCACTCGGGAGGCAGAGCAGGCAGATCTCTGTTAGTTCAAGGCCAGTCTGGTCTACAAGAGCTAGTTCGAGGACAATCATGGCAGTTACATAGAGAAACCCTGTCTTAACAAACAACAAACAATCACAGGCTCATATAAGCAGCACATTATTTCCCATGTGTCTGCTACATTTCATGTGGGCAGTATATTCTCTCCTATGTTTTCAATGGACATGGACCCACTGGCACAGTACCACACAGCACACATCCCGTTTATCAGCAGATTTGGAAAGGCGTCTTACACACCTTGTTTCATTTTTCCCTGTTTTGCCACATGGTACCTCATTATGGTTCCCTTTGTAACATTATGTAGCATATTCAAATGGTCACCACCACCATTGCTTATTTTCCAGCCATGAATATTACCTACTGGCAATTAATAGTTGATTTATTTCAGAGCTTAAAATTTTGGTCTTCCACTTCCTGAAGATCCAAAATGTTTTACATTTTGTGGATCACATTCTTGAGAAGAGCACCTTATAAGGAGTTATCATGTGCTGGGTGAATCTGTGTCCACCACATAGATTTTCACGTCCGAGTTACAGCTCTCAGCGAAGTGGCAAGAGCACATCTTGCTTCCGTGAAATTTCAACATAGCTCGTGGCACAGCTGCTTGAACAAACTGCGTGCCATTACGCTGATGCTCTATTTACAAAAAAGCCTTATTATTTAGCATTCATGTAAACTGCTCAGCTAGTTCCCTTAGAAACCCATCAATCCAAATTAGAAACAAGCCCTACCCCTTTTCCCGTTTCACTGCGTTGTCTTTAGCATTCCTGACATCCCCGTGCCAAGAGTGTTGAGCTAGGGAAGCAGCTCATATGCTACAGCCTTGGTTAATACACCTCCCTGGGGCAAAGCATTTCCAAAATTATGTCTTTTCTTTTGGAGTCCGTCACACTCTCTGAACAATGGTATGCAGGCATATATTGGTTATGTCGGGGTATGATGGGTACACTGTGGAATTCTACATCCAAGTGTCTTCATCTTTATAAATATTTCACAACACTGATTCCTGGCCCAGAGCCATGTCCTCGAGAATAAAACAACCTTTCCTAATCAAAACGTAAAAAGTCCTGTCTTCAGACTCATCAACTTCTCCACTCCAGCCTAAAAGAATAGATTCATCTGGCTTGCCACATGGAATGTTGTTTTCCTGGCTCCGAACCTCATGAACACTAAATTCAATTACATAATGGACCATGTGATGTGAATACTGCTAGCATTCTATTTGGGTCAGTGGGACTAAGCACAAATAGAATAATCAAAACCACAGTGAATGTGGAATGCTTGTTTGGGCTCGCTAGGGAGGCAGTGGAGCAGGCTGCGGATGCTATTAGAATGAATCAAGCGGATTCTCTTCGCATCCTAGGAAAGAGCTCTTGTGTGGTGCAAGGAAAAACGCTACGCACCGTTCGCCTCAGGTACAAGGGAGCTCAAGAAAGTAAGGAAATAATTTTTGGTCATGAGCCTAGCCTTGAACGGGGGTCTGAACTAGGCTCTCTATAGATGGGAGTCAAGCTTGGGCTATCTGAGGGGCCCCTGGCAGAAAGACCAGGATCTGTCCCTGGCGCAGGAGCTAGCTTGTTGGAGTCCATTCCCTAGGAGGGGGTGCCATACTCGGACTTAATGCAGAGGGAAGGGGCTTGATCCTGCTCCAAATTAACGTGTCAAACGGCGTCGACTTCCCACAGGAAGGGAATCCTTATATGTTGGGAGGAGTGGAAAGGGGGTGGGAGCAAATGAGGGAGAAGTGGGAGGAGTGGTGGGAGGGAACCTTGGCTGGAATGTAGAATGAATTAAAAAATAAATAAATGCTAAAAAAACAAAAGAAAGTAAGGATATAGTCAAGTATTGCCATAGGGGTCCTACAGCAAATCTCCCACTGGACACCCATTTCTGGGTCAGGCTCACATCCCTGATGCAATCACTATACAGTCAGGAAGGAAATGTTAAAGAAGTGCATTATTTTGACCATTCAACATTTGCTGTGATGGTGGCTTCTGTAGAAAAGGACACGGAACCACAGTGGCATGGAATGGTAGGAATGGTGGGGATTGCTCTACCTGGGATCTAATCCTGCAGCCGATTGTTACTGCCTGTGTGATTTGGTGGTAATGTGTTTAATGTGTCCAAAATTGAGGGATGTGGTTTTCCTTTCCAGTCTGGAAATGGAAGTGAAAACTCAGATGTCCATTCTCCTCGGTGTGGTCCTGTGACATTATCTGTTTAAAATGCTTGTTCACCCAACTTTGAGGCAGCAGGCATCCTTAAGCCGCCATTGCTGTCCAAGAGCCCTTTGCTTTGTGAGTCTCAAAACCAGCCTAGTTAGAATGCCACATTGTCACCAGAAAGACAGTTCTGTGGGTGGCATTTATAGTGCTGTGCTTGGGAAGCCTTTCACAGGCCAATTAGAGGGGGTCCCACTAACCCATTCCCAATTACAGTCCTAGCTCTATGACGTGTGTCTGTTGCACCACCCAGCTGAAACAAGCAGAGTTGGGATTGTAATCACTGCTAAATAGAAATATCTCAAGCGAAGGAGAATCTTCCAACTAGGCCGAAACCTTTATGGTGGCAGAAAATCCTTTTTAAGTAAGAGACTCATTGTAGGAAATAAGATGGATAGGTTTTTTTTTTCTCTGCCTATTTGATTTTTACAGTTCTCCATCTATTTAGTTTTAGCAGAGTGGTTGCTATGACAACCCTTTCCAGATGCAAGCAAAAGACGGTGATGGGATGCCTACTGCTGTTGGTTATCAGACATCTGCAGGGAAAAAAGATTTCCTGATTATCTTTCTCCTACAGGTGGTCATAGAAATGAAAAAAAAATGTAACTTTTCTGGATTGGAAGGTGGGGGTGAGAGGAAGAAGTACAGTGAAAAGCACCTGTATGATGCTGATCTTCAGGGAAAAGAGAGGACATGGTGTTTTGTTTTGATTCATATTATAACGTATAGTATGAAGGGATTTGTTGCAATATGACATCATCAGAAAGCAATTTCAAGAAAAGAATGAGTTTTTCTCTGTTCAGCATCAGAGCGAGAGACTTCCTGGTTCCTCTCTCCAGTCAGCCATCAGGAGCTGATTAAGCCCCAGATCTCCCATGTACCTTCATCCCTGGTGGTACCCAACTAGAAAACCTAGCTTTCTCTCCTCAATGACTTCAGAGTGGAACACAGGAGGCTGGAAAGAATGGGAAATGGGTTTCTTCCAGCAGATGCTTAGATGGTATCTGACACACCTGCTTCCAACATCACATCAGATACCAGTATCTTGAAATTGCAGCTGGATACAGCACCACACACCTGCAATCTGAGGCCCCGAGAGGGAGAGGCAGGAAGACCAGGAGTTCAGAGCCAGCTTCAGTTGCATAAAACTGGAAGGCATCCTGAATCACATGTGACTTGTCTCAAAATGAAAAAGAAGAAGAAAAGAAAAGAGGCCAAAGGGGAGGAGGAAAATTAGGAAAAAGTCTGTATAAACAGTCTCTATCAGTGTGTGACTTTTCATTTTCAAAATATTTTGCAAGGAACATATAAAAATCATAATTATATACTTTTTGCAGATGCTGGGTGAATTGTTTTACCTAAAGAGTTTCATTGATTCCTCCCAACTATGCAGGAGGAGCAAGCTCTTCCAGATAGGTGGGTTCACCGTGTGCACCCTGTCTTCTTGGTAAACAGCAGAACCTGACTATGATCTCAGATTTGGCCAACACTAATGTCTGTATCCTTAATCACAAATTACACTTTCCTGAAATTCAAAAAGAAATTTGTACTTGGCACAAGGCGTGAAACACGGTGTCTATTTCTGTGTTCTCTCTATCCTCCAGGCAAAGGCCTTCACTCTAAAACTGTCTCCCACCCGGGGCACAAGTGCAAGGCTTACAGTCTCACTTCCAAGCTTCTATTGCCCCGTCCTTTCAGTTCCTCCTCTCCTCTTGCTTTTCCGTTCCTCTTACAGTTGCCCCCAGTGGCCTGCTAGGAAAGAGGACCAACAACTCCTGTTGCCCACCATGCATTCCCATGTGCCTTCTGTCTCACACACCCACTCCAATTATCCATAAGGTACAGATTACATGGAACCCTTCACGTTTTTTCTTGTCTACCAAAGCTGATTCAGAACAAAATAAAAATAACTCCCCCCTCTAGTGGGCTCCAGCAGCTGCTTTGAAAGAACTCCACCCCAACAATTAACCACCTCACAGTATAATTGTTTGCTTGGCCATGGCAGTTGACTGCATATCAGTAGGGCCTGCTAAGGAAATGCCAGCACTTCGCTGTTACTGTTGCTTCCTTGATCCTATATATGGTTCCCCTCTATGTTCAGCAGAGAAGTAAAGAGCATTGCATGGAAACTTTGTCTCTGGTTCTCTAGAGAGTCTGAGAATAACAAGGTAGATAAATGTTCTGCCTACTCTATGAAATATATATGAAGCAATCAAATCGAATAATATAACATATAATTTTGTATATATATTATTATATATAGTATAATAATAATAAATATGCACATTAGTTTAGCTTTTCTTCTCTCTCCACACACACATATTTAGGGAAAAATGTAAGAGCTGATTAAAAGTCTTCTTATAATTTATTAGGTAGATATTCACTCAAAGAATAATTATTTGAGCATAGCATACATTAAATAATTTCCCAAAATTCAGGTTTGCATTTGAATTCACAGAAGAGAAGAGGAAAAATTTAGAAGGAAGAGCAAGAAAGTGTTAACATAAATTTTTCCTGGGAGAAGGCAAAGAGATTTTAGGGTGGTTGAAGAAACATGAGTCATACTGTATGCTTGTAGGTCAGTTGGTGCATAACAAGGGAGTTCGAACACTATATGAGATTTTCTCCAATCGTCCCAAGTATGTTCTCACTCATATCTGTGTAGGAAATAAAAGCAGATGTTACAATTTCCCATTTTGTTCATGAAAAACAATACAAAAGGGTTGGGCAAATTATGTTTCTCAACAGTTATCTCTATAGATCGCTAATCATGTGTGTGCTCACTGAACATTTGATTTGAATCTATGAAAGTCATGGTCCCAGCCATCATAACCTTGGGAATATTTTGCACCATCCATGTATTCATCAAACATTTTTAATATTGACTATATGCCTCACAAAGGCTGGAAGACCTGCAATGAATGAAACATAGTCCTGTTTTTATAGACCATTTCTACGCAAAGTAAGAGACGGAATAAGTTTTCCAAACAAGTAATTGCATTGATAAAATAATTGCAAAGTCAAAAGTTGCCAAGAGGGATTATTGGTTAAACTAGACTTTGCTGATGTTTTAGAGTGTCTCTCTCTCTCTCTCTCTCTCTCTCTCTCTCTCTCTCTCTCTCTCTCTCTCACACACACACACACACACACACAGAGCTATTTAAATTATATAAATATATATGCCTTTATAAACATATATACAATGTATATGTGTGTCTATATGTGTGTATGTGTAGCATGAATAATAAAAATCCAGAGACAGATATTGGGGTTCAAGATGAAGAAAGCAAAACAGCCAAGCCACCAGAAAAGTCTTACTGCTATCTTTTAAGGTTGGGTGACTAAAGACTGAGCCCTGAGACTCTGTTTCCTCCCATTTATATTACCCTCTAGTGCTGGGATTAAGGATATGTGACTCCCTAGTGCTGGGATTAAAGGTGTGAATCACCACTACCTGTATCTGTTTCTGCATTGATCTTATGTAGCCCAGGGTTTCCTTGAACTCACAGAGATCCAGCTGCCTCTGTCTCCCAAATCCTGGGATTAAAGGTATATGCAACCACTGCCTTGCTTGTATGGTTGATTAGTGTGGCTGCTTCTTCATGAAAGCTTTATTTATTAAAATACAAATGAAATATCACTACATGTATGTATGTATGTGAGTACGGCAGATGAGAAGAACAAGAGAAACAAGAACATTTTTGTTATACTCAAGGAACACAGAGACAACTCAGCACTCAAGGCAAATGCTTTCCACCATGGCAGAAAAATAACAGGTGACACCAGAAGAACAATAGGAGGCTGGTGACTTCCTGCTACCAGAAGGGCCCTTGTAAAGGTGAGGTTTATGTACACAGTCACAAGTTAGAACGAGGCACCTAGCACGGCCGTCTGCTTTGGTACCACTGCAATCTACAGCTCAAGTTCCCAAGTTTCTCAAAGCAGACAAGAGTAGCCACAGAAGCAGACTGTCAGGTTATAGGCAAGGAACGGAATTGGAAACTGGGTTAAGGTGAAGATGAGGGCATCTCATTACATCAGTGAAATACGATGAAGAGCAGCAGATTAGAGGCTCTGGTACCATTGGGAGAAATAATTATGCATTAAATAATATGTGTTAGATATAGGAACATTGGAAAGTGTTTCTGAAGAATGGTTCACACTGAGTTCGATGATAAAGTTATTTTATAATATCATCTTAAATGAGGAAAACCTGTAGAATGGGATTTGGTTTTCTGCAATCTTGTTTTACTCCACTCGGGCTACCATTATAAAATATAGGTTGGGTGGTGTGGTTTATACAAATTTGTTTTTCGTTGTTCGGGTGACATACTTGATCATAGCCTTAATTCATCTGGGAGGGTTCCTTCCCTCATAGCCTGCCAATAGCATCACTTTGGAGATGAAGTTTCAAATGGAAATTTGAGGGTGGAGCACAAGCATCTGAAACATGGCAGATCCTAAGGTTATTTTCAGTGGAGTGGGAAATGTAGTCCTAGCTTCTGAAATCTTAGGAAGATTTAAAATGAAAAAAAAAATTGATAACAGGGTATCTAAAGCGAAGAGTTGAAGATGGTCCATGTCAGCCTTCAGGCCTAGTGGCCTCACTGCAAGTTGAGTCAGACTCACGACCAGATGTCTTCAGAAGCTATGAGCACCTGGAGATCTGACAGAGGGAAAATGACTATGATTTTCCATAGAAAAATGGTTGTTTCCAGTGGTATACAATGAAACTGTTTTTAAAATGAAGAAAAGCAAAATGTGAAGGATGCTTGCATTGACAAGAAAAGGAGAAGACAGCATGCTTAACGGTAGCAGGGAATCTGAACACTAACTGTTCAAAGAAGGTGTGGTGGTTCATACCTGGAGCCTGAGGCAGGGGGAACTGGAGCCAGCCTGGAGTCTCAAAAGAGAAAGAAAGCCCAGTCCTCAGAACAAACTCCTTCAGCCGTCAACAGCACTGATGACCTATCTCCTATCACAAAGACAAGGCACTAGTTTGCATGAAATCATTGGATACTAAAGCTTTCCCTTGGAGAGGAGTTTTGTCTTCCCAGAAGCTCCCTTTTCTTTCTAAATTCCTCAACAGAAATGGTACGTAACAGTTACTAAACTGACAGTGGAGAGACAGCTCAGCAGTTAAGAGCACTTCCTGCTCTCCATGAGTTAGATTTCCAGCACCCATGCCAGGTGATTCATTACCACCTATGACTTCAACTCCAATGGAACACACACCTTCTTCTGGCTACATTCATATGCATGTACTCACACACGACACACATACATGTACATGAATACAAATAAAAAGAAATCTTAAGAAACAATTTTATGGAAGTGATACAGTGAGCATTAGACTAAAAACTTAACATCTATTACCTAATTTTATGTTTAGAGTAGCCAAGGAAGTTACAGACATGACACAATCCGTGTCACAGGTAGGGACACAGGTTGGGAGATGTCAAATAATATTCTGTTATATTGCTATTGAGAAGCAGAATGTGAGCTAAAATGTGCCCCATTTAATTCCAAAATCTGTGCTTTTAAATCTCTAGGTCTGGGGCGGGCTAGATAAAGTAGGTAGGTAAAGGCACTTGTTTTGCAAGCCTCATGAACCCGGCTTATCATCAGAGCCCTCATAAAGGTGAAAGCAGATAATTCATTCCCCAAAGTTGTCTTCTGACTTCCATACACATAGCTGCAAGCACACACACACACACACACACACACACACACACACACACAGAGAGAGAGAGAGAGAGAGAGAGAGAGAGAGGGAGAGAGAGAGAGAGAGAGAATGAAGTATAGAGAATCTTAAAACCTCTAGGCTTTGGGGCTAATGTTTCCATAAATAAGAGAAAGCAATCAAGTGAGGTAAAGAACCATGAAGCAAAGACTAGATTGTATATCAGGCAATAATTTGCATACTTTCTTCTGCCCAATCAGAACACAAACATGATAGCAAGCACAGACAGCAATCCCTAGAAAATGACTAGGCAGTTTAGTTAACAATAATTCTCTAAAATACCACGCTCACTTTTTGTAAGATACCAAAATGAATGTTATTACAGTGTTATTTTAGGAGGTAATTTTCCTGGGCAATATACAAATTACTCTGATTTCTCAGGTCTCAGAAACATGCACCCTACTGTCAACACGGATGCGTGGCTAACAGGTTTGAATGACTCATGCAATGCAAATCTTGGGCAGCACATATGGGGAAGTGTTTAGCTTGGGAAACATGACTGCGACAAGTTCAGGTTAATGTTCTTACCAGAACCTGCTGGTCCCATCCAATAGGATTGTACAAACATTCTGGAAATGCTGAATGCAAAACTTCTATTTCTCTTCATTGCCTGGGTTGAAACCTGCTCTTTCCTGAAAGCAGTAAGTCTAATTCCTGGTTATCAATACTACATCTTTGGCTGGTAATTTTAGAACATAGCACATTATCAATGAAGCAAAAACACATAGTTTACTCTGAGGTCTGCTAGCAAAATTCTGAATGGGTGATGAATTGTGTCCACACTCAAGCCAAAACTGCCAGCACAGGATTACCAGTTGAAGCAATATTCAATGGCGTTTAAGTTATTGTTTTAATAAGGCAGAATCTGGACTTCACCCTGGTTCTTGACCAGAAGACTTTTTGTCAAAGAATCAGTTTTCCTTCGTGTTTTACCTCCAAAGTTTACCTCATGGAACATGGGAGACCGCAATTATTTCAAATATACAAGCTACCCTGAGTTTTCCCGCAGTGCTTTCTCGGCCTCTTTATAGATGAAGTAGTTGGATGTTGATCAAATTTTAATAAAAACAAAGAGAGAACAGCATTGCTTTCTTTCTAGGTTATTGGGGTAAAGAGAGCATGGGGACAGCTAGAAATAGAGCAAAACTAGAGAACGGTCTGAGGGTGTTTGAGCCCAGTGAGCACCATTTGGCTTGCTCTTTGACCCAGCCGAGCCTAAATGAACCCCAGCAAACCTGAGGACTATCAGGAAGTGCCTCTGTCAGTTGGTAACCAGGAAGAACACTGCCTACTGGCCACACTGGAGTGCCTTGGCACTATCAAAAGGTCTGGACTGGGACTAAATGCGGCTTGCTTGTTCTTGGAAGGAAGAAGATCCTCAGTCTGCACAGAGAGCAGTTGTGTGGGAATTCCTATGAGACTATTCCCCTCCAGAGCCCTTCCAGGCTTGTTTGTAGCCCTGCCTCCAGTTTTAAGGACTCTGAGGAATGGTCATCATAAGAAACATCATACCGTGAAAGCCGCACTGGGGTTACCCTGGTCCATGCTATCACTTCCTGGCATGGACTCTGGTTCCTGCCACTCACAACCATGAACCGTACAAAGGCGGTATATCAGAAACTGAAGGGGGCAATGGAGGTAAAAGCTTTCCAGGGGGAACTTTACCATGATCCAGCTATTGAATTCTGAACTCGGTTGAGTTCTAGGCTAACAGCTTTGTGTTAAGTTTTCCAACTGAAACCTCACATAAACCTATGAGGCAGGAATTGCTAGCCCCATTTGACACCCCCATCTGTCACAGGTTGAAGCCAGCAAGCTTTTATAAAACAGTATGACCGGAGTCTGGCTGATGAGAGTCTCCTCTGCTAACCTAACCAAATTCTATTCACTTGAGTCCCAAACAGACAGCTCAGGACTTCCAGGAGCAGGGTTAATATGCTGGCCAGCTGGCCGCAGAGATGGCCAATGTTCTCTGGGCAGCACATCCATTATGGGAACTTGGAGTGCAGCTCTCTGCACAGCTGGCTCTCCAGCAAGCCTCTGCTTCCCTCTGAACCTCCTTCCGTCTGCAGGTTTAGGACACTCAGGCCTCTGTTAAATCTGGCGGGACCTTAAACGAAGATAATTCTTTGCACTTCTATGCAGCCTGTTATTTGAAAATCTTTAGAAAAGACATTACAAATTAAGTCACAAACCCACCCTCTCTCCTATGCTTAAGTACTTTACTATCTTAAAAATGGGTAATTAGAAGGGCCTACTTGGCAGATGTTTGAGAATTTAATTATGAATGAATAAATGAAACATTTCGGGTCTTTGCTAAGGCAGCTGGTGGCAGAGGCGTGTGTTTCGAGACATCTATAGGCTTCTATATAAGTTTCAGCAAGACAGTGTCTGTCACATCAAAATCTAGGATTCTACCCGTGTGTCATCGCAGCCATTGTCTCGTGCCCTTCATGCAGATTAAGTAACTTCCATCAGAAGCTGGGAAGTCAGCCCAGACCTATCTTGTGCCTGTTGCCAGGGAAACCCAGTCTCATTATTTCCCTTGCATGAAAATAAACATCAGTTTCAATTAATGCTTACCTGGGTCACAAGGATAATTTTATGAAAACCAGGCCCTTAGCATCAACTTCTCAGAGTTAGGAGGTTTACAATGTACTGAGTTGCCTGAGTTTAAACCTCAGCTTGCCCACAGCACACCTTCCTGGCCCAAGAAAAAATTTCAACCTTTCTTTCTATCAGGTCCACTATCCATAAAGTGGAATCACTAAAATAGTTCCCAAGTCTGTTTTGCTGGTGAGATGAAATGGGTACACGAATTTAAAATTGCTAGTACTTAGCAAGCTCCATATGAGGGTTGGTTGGTATTAAAATAGTGAGCGTCAATGTCATAACTAGTGAAACAAACCTCACTAGAGACTTGGATTGCATTTCCTACTCCACATGATTCTGAAAGGATTTTATGTGCCCCCTCAATGCACACATATCTTACATGGTTTTATTCCAAGATTCTCAAGGATATCAGAAAACTGCCCATGATGCTATGCCCTATGTTTGTGCTATGTTCACATGGACGTACCTAGGTCGATTTGTAAAATTATGCAGCCAGATATTAGCTGCAACCAATAATGTAATGGATTATAACCATACACTCTCTGTCACACTGAAATACTTATTAGACTGTACTCACCCATATTTGTTTCCATCTTGTTAGTAAGATACTTTAATACTTCTATTTGGTACAGTCAAACTGTCAACAATATAGCTCTTGCTCTTTGTGACAATTATTAGGTAGAATATGTGTATCTGAATACAAGGATGGAACATATCTCACTGACATTCCCTTGGCCACATTAAAGGATGACAGAGAAGTGAAAGTGGACATGTACAAAAATGACCAAGAGCATCTAAAGTCCTTGCTATCTACAACAACCTTCTCTTGTAATTAATTCAGTCATGGAAGAGGAATAGTCATCCCTTCCAAGAAATGCGCTCCCACCCCCAACACAAAATACCTCTTAAAGGCACCACAGCCTCTCAATAATGTTGCTTTGGAGACTTGAGTTTGGATCAGGACAAATCACCCTCAAAGCTACTAAGTCACAAACAGCTGGGTGGTGTCTGGTGTGGTTATGCTAGAGGAAGTATGACTACCATGCCAGTCAAGAGAGAGGAGGAAGCACCATGTCACCATGTCACCATGCTATCCAGAAGAATGTGTAATTTAAAACTCATTAGCGGCTTGCTTCTAGAACTTTTCCTTTTAATGATTAGTCATAAAACACTGACTTAAAAGGAAAGGAAACTGCAGATAGGAGAGGCTAGTATTTTCATACATGAATATTCTGATTTTAGGGGAAAAGCATGCATTCAAGGGAACACATGAGCTATTCTTTATGACTATTGTAAATATTATCTCAAAGTCAGGATGAGAATTGCATGTCTAGAGCAAACTTGATCCACTGCATCCCAGTGTTGAACTTAAATGAATGTGTTGACCTATTCAAGTTGCCTTCTTGTTACTTTTTATTTCTATTTCTTAGTTTCCTATATTGCTTTTAAGTTAACTGCATCAGTCTTCCAGATACCATTTCCTTAGGTTGGTTTCAGGTCTCAGATTTTGTTTCTTCTGCTCTTCTCCTCAAAGGCCACCATAGATTTGACCATCCACGTTCTCTATTTCCAATAGCTTCGTACTCAATAATCTTTTTTCCATTCTAAGTTTAAATTTCCATTTCTGAGCTTAAAGCTCACTTTCCCTTCTCTTTTACCCTTTATATTACCTGGGTCCTTTCCATTATATTTCAATTGTTCTTTATTTCGTGAGTCATTGGAATAAAGAAAAGGAAAACTTTTACCTTCACTTCTATTGGAAGTTAAAGAGTTTTATGCGATTTGAGGGACTATTCACATTTTCAGAAATACTCTGGTCCCTAAATACAGTCCTGGGAATACTCCCCTTTGGGCTATAGAAATCTCAGCTTTTAATGAGGAGTTTCCTTATTCATTTCAAATAGACAGACCAGAGCAGTAAATTCCTTGGAATGAAATGTGACTGACATATAGATAGTACCCAGGAGAATGAATTTTTTAAAAAGCACCCAATGGCTTCCATATACTCCAACCAACCCCTATGGTGTTTTCTGAACAGTTCTAAGCCATCAGTGGGTCAACACAGTTAGCGGAGTAGACTGCCAACAAGCCAGATGTTGCTGTTGGAAACACATCAGCAACACCTCATGCACAGCCACATGCTACAGTGTAGAGACTAGACAGCAAATAAACTTTGATCCTTTTATTACAGTCATTCAATCAACGAACATGAGGAGAAATTGTTGTATTGAGCATTTGTTTTCTCTTTGGAGAGCCCGAGGAGGCCATGGAGATTAGACACCCAAGATGCTAAGTTCTTTGTCAAATGAGACAAAGAGACTAAGGCAGAGTGATCAGCTGTCATTGTACAAGGGACATGCCTTCTGCTCTCTTCTTGAATAAAATATACCTTGTTCCATATTTGAGTTCAGCAGCCACGTGGGGCCAGTGAAGCTCGGTGTCCACTGGGAATATTTACCTTGGCATCGGTCCACACAAAGACTTTAGATTAAACACCATTCTTTCTGCAGAGACAAAGAACTTATGTCCTATCTCGTTTCTTCCCTTCCTTTTTAGTAAGAATTTTATATTGGCAATGAAGTTAATCGCACTTTGAAAGCTTTCTTCTTCCTGTTGTTGCGCACATATCCAAGTGACAAATACAGCAAAGAAAGAGAATTTTGCAATTAGTACGTGTTCATGCTTTACCCATAGTCAAGGTTTCTCCATCTGTTGAAACCATTTGGTGCTTGAACATATAGAGCAGATCATGTAGACTACTGACTGAAGAAAGACAGTGTGTCTAACTCCCAATGTAAGGAGATGCACATCAAAGAGTGGTAAGGTCCTGGGATAGTACAAAGAGCATTGGCTTCAGGAAGACAAGAATCTTTTTTTTTTCTTAAATGCTAACAGAGTCACTTATCATTTGCTGATAAATCTCTAAAGATGTCTAGGGGCATTACTGAAAAGGGATAGTCCCATCTCTACCTACCACTTCATAGTGACTTCAACCCCACCCCCACCTCCCACTGCCTTAAGCATCCTCACAGCTGTGCCCAATGCCAGCAGTACCACTCTGAAGCCACTCTCTAACCCACCAACTCACAGCTGTAAACACAACTGCAAGCATCTCCTCTTCACTACAGGATGCCAAGGTCACCCTCACCACTCTCATCCTGTCACTCCTGTAGCTATCACCATCCTTCCTAACACATCGTCCCCAAACTTGCCAACACTTCCTCCTTTTACTCTCATGTGTCAGCATGTAACATGACTCCAATGACTGGTTTTAATTTCTTCCAATTGATCCCAGCCAGAACTTACTGTCCCTGTTTATGCTACTCATGGCTGCTTTGCTTGAATTATTGTATTCCAAGATCTTAGGACATTTTTCCTCTAGGCATCTCTTCATAGCTTATCAGCTTTGATGCCTATAATAGGCACTCTACAGGAAGGGATTGAAGATTAAATTGGTGAAACAAACCAAAAACAGCAGCAACAACAACAACAAAATTGTATTTCTCTTCCACTCTCTATCCTATCATAATTCCTAAAACTAGTCAAATGATGAACTTTTGATCATGTGGGGAGGGACCTCTAGGGATATGATCATTCAAATTCAGTCATCAAAATGCCAATTTCTTATTCTGTTTATTTGTACATAATTGTGGACCTTCATTTTTATAATTAAGTGCTGTGTATTTGTAACTAAAACAGTAATATTCTTAAAAATAACAACACCTTCTAATTAAACAATTACAATGAAACGAAAGTTATGCAAATTGAAGGCAACAATTTTTGCTTTTTTTTAATTTGTCCTGGAAGAAGTTTTTCTAAGGAAAAAAAAAAGCATTAGTATTGCACCCAGTACTGCTATCAGAACTGACTAGGACAGGTTTATAGATTAATCAGGATGGTTACAGTACTGACTGAATAGAGAACTCCTGGATTTATTAATTATTTGCCTACCTGTCTATCTTTTCATTTTTCTAAAACTTCGTTGTTGCAAGCAATTTACATGAAAGGAGAAAGAGCAAGATGGATTCTGAAGTCCCATGATGCTCTGCTGGATTATTCTATCATTTATAAACCGAGTGTGACTTTTAACATGTCTCCTGGAATGTGAATCATGGTCCCAACCCATCCAAGAAGCATTCCTGAAAGTTCTTTATCTCACCAGCTGTGACTTCGTGGCAGCCCTTCCCAAGTTCCTGAAATCCAATGGGATTATAAGGGCAAGATAGAAAGAGACCTTCAGAATCTCTCCTATGAGATAATGGTAATATTTCTTAAAGTACAATTGTCTCCTTGCAACATTGTCATCAAAGGGTGTCACATTTTCCTCACAGCAGCAGCATCTTCACAGACATAAATTACTGTGGGGAGCTGAAGCAGAAGGCAGCAGGGAAGGATTATATGTTACAGTCCAAAAGGCTTAATCAACGAAGATGTACAGTTTGATGGTCGCCTGGTTTCAGGGATTTGGAAAGAGGTTGTTTGTTCCACTCCCAATTCTTTCCTGACACACATCTCCAACCAGTGTTCATCTCATCATTATCTGTTCAAACCATTTGGATTAATTTATTAGCCTATGCAATCAGAAGAGAAGTCGTACGATGTGGTGCTTGGTGAATGCGGTGCCAGAAACATCAGGACCTAATGAATGGAGTCCTGGCTTCAGAGCCAAGTTGAATGGGTTCATTTGCCAAGTCCATCCAGGCTGACTCAATCGCTACGCTTGATTAAATGGGCTCAGCAGTGCACTCCTCGGGTCCCTGAAAAGGTAATTAAACTGCTCTGACTTAAAATTCCTTATCTCTAAAATGAAGGGATTTCTTACGCACTGTGAAGCACTAATCTCCTCTTAGACCATTCCTCCCTGGAGGGAGAGGGAGGAAGGCTCCTCCTAAAGCTTCCTTTTCCACACCACAGCATACTGAAGGCATAATTAGCTTTTTGCTCCCATAGACCTTTCATTTATTCAACAAGTATTTATTGAGTTTCTACAAAGTGCGTGGTATTGTGCTAAGTACTGGGTATGGAATGGTGATTGAGCAGACACCATTATTTGCCATGGAACCTATAATCTGGTGTGGTAGCCACATATTAATAAAGAGGCCACACAAATAAGTGGATAATTACAACTTTGGTAAGTACAAGGAAGAGGAACAGGATGCCAGCTAGGATTTGGACACCCTTTCCTCGTGTAACTCAGTCAGTATGAGTGGGGCTCACTGACATAGATGGAAGAGACTGAGGGAAAACATGGAGAACAGCCAAGAAACTGGCATTATACAAAGATCAATGACAGACAAGCTCAGCAAGCTCTATGCCACTTACAGGGATGATGCACAGTGATGGAAAAATATCAGCCAGAGTGTTAAATAAATTTTCATTCGTGTTCATACACAGGAAGGTGTGATGGGAAAAGTCTACTAACCTGAGCCTCCATCCTAGGAGAGAGACAGCCACTGAGTATAACATGAGGGCCTGCTTTGTTGGGTTTCTGTCCTGCCCAGTTCCCACAGTTGATATGTCCCAAAGAAAATTATACAGAGAGTCAACGTTAGTTATAAACTGATTGGCCCATTAGCTCAGGCTTCATATTAGCTCATATAACATATTATTCTAGTATATGTTAGCCATATGGTTCAGTACCTTTTTCAGAGGGGCAGGTCAACCCTGCCTCTTCGGTGTCTTGACAGGACTGGGGAAAGAGCTTCCTTCTTCCCAGAATATTCCTGTTCTCCTTGACCCACTTCTACTTCCTGTCTGGTTGTCCCGTCTATACTTCCTGCCTGGCTACTGCCCAATCAACGTTTATTTAAAACATAATTGACAGAATACAGACAATTCTCTCACACCAACTGAGTCATCCCCACAAAGTATCACGGGGTCATAAAAATGTCTCTCTTTGTAATAAGTCACTAGGTAGAGCTAACCCCCAGTGGCAGTCTGAGCACTCCGATAACTACCTCAATTCTAGTTTTCCTTGTGATTTTTATTTTATTTTATTTGGTTTGTATAACATAAAATATATATAGCATTGAATTTGCAGAATTATCTTTATTCCCAGTTACATTCCTGGCCTTTTATAGCCCTATGCCATCTGAACCTGATTAAGCGTAATTTTATCCAAAGACATAGTACTACTAACTTTGTCTACCCATGGTAGATTTGGCAGTCATGGAACTCAAGTTCAGAAAGCAGAATCCATTCACCCAGCAAAGCTCTTTGCCCATCTATAGGCCAATGTCAATGAAAGTGACATAATTATTCACAGGGCTCATGCATATCACTGAAAACAGGATTCCCCATGTTTTCCAGTGTTATTTGTTGTGTCCTTAAAGATACACAGTTTGTCTGGGCTGTATACCCATTCCACTGCTCATTCATTTTATACTTTGCCCCCAGCATGACTTGTCCATCATTCCATGCAGGTGAAGTTATAAAAGTGAACATTAAGTGTTTTTTCTGCACTCACTTCTACACATCTGGAGTTGTATCAAGAGTAAAGCTCTGTCTATGACCTTGACCCTGTGTAATGCCTAGAATTCAAATCTTCTATTCTTACCTTATTTAATACCTGATTTGCCTTCTGTCCAGTCACAACTCAATCTACACACACCTCAGTGCATCTCTTTTTGGCTTGGTTTCCAGCTGCAAATGCCAAATCCTTGCAGAAGACCAGTCATGTTCTTTGTTACCCCATACTCTTTATTCTTTACCATACACCAGATTCATCCCTTACACCAGTTTCTTTGCCCTTTATACAAGGCCAGGATTCTGAACCCATGGCAATACAATATTTTTTACACATTTTAGAAGCTACAAGTAGATTTCTATTCTCTTGTGCCAAAACTTTTCTGCCTTAAAATAAATTGCTAATGAGTAAAGCAGTTGAAATGATACAAAAGAAAAATACAAAAAATAAAAAATCATACTACATAGAAAATAATAAACATATTAATGAATGTCTAAATGTTCTTCAGTTACTCACCCTGCCGCAGATTTATCTATAAATAGATAGATAGAGATGTGTATGTGGCTTGTGACACTAATTTTTTTAAAAAATAATATAGGATGGTAAGAAAAACACATATCTCATTGTCTATGTGCCAATAAGTCACAGTTTACAACCACTTGATAGACTGATGCATAGACTTGTGTGTCTGTGTATGCATATGTGCACATAAACTATGTAGTGACTGAGGGGCACATGGATTGTCCGAGAGTTGGTGAAGCAATCCAGAACGTTAGACATGGTGGAGCTGGTATTGGGAAGTCATCTTGGGTTTCCTTTCCTTTACAAACCCTCTATATTCCACAGTAGAACAGTCACAAACGAATGGTCCCAGAAGGATAGCCAACACATTGTTTTGAGTGGCAAATAAGCAATGTAGACAGCAAACAGGAACAAACTTACGTTCTCTTAAATCTAGTGAGCTGCTTTCAGCAGAAGAAGGAAACCTATACAGTGTCCTGGTAATACTCTGCTTAGAGAATCAGGGAGCCCAGCATCATCCCTTCTGAGGCTTACCAAAAGGAATAGAATTTACCAATGAAATTTAATTTCTCCTTCACACATAACCCTCTGCTGTTCTATATTTTGGTGTGGGACAATTCTGTATTCTGTCAATTATGTTTTAAATAATCACTGATTGGCGGGAAAACCAGACAGGAAGTAGAGGTGGGGCAATGAGAACAGGAGTAGTCTCGGAAGAAGAAAGCTCTCTAGCAGTCCTTCCCAGACCACCGAAGAATCAGGATGTGACCTGCCCCGCTGAAAAAGGTACTGAGCCATGTGGCTAACATAGATAAGAATAATGGGTTAATATAAGCTACAAGAGCTAATAAGAAGCCTGAGCTAATGGGCCAATCATTTTATCATTAGTATAGACTCGCTGGGTGATTTCTTTGGGACTTACCAGCTGTGGGAACTGGGCAGAACAGAAACCCCAATGAGCAGGCCCTCTTGTGACAATATTTGACAATTTATAGAGCCAATTTAACTTTGAAGAGCGTTATCCTATGAAGGTGAGAAAGAAAGGGCATCCTACCATCATATCTGTTACAATGACCTAGCCAGCCTACTGCTGGTGTAACCAAGTAACTATCTCTATGTACAGTTGCTATCAGTGGGACCTCAGGTCCCCAGAGGCTGTGTGAAAAATGCAACCAAACACAGAGTATACCTTAAAATTGCAGATTTCTTCAAAATCTTGATATAAACCCCAAACGTTTCAGTGTGGTTCCACAGGGTCACAAGTGTTGTTTATTGTATGATATAATAAGAATCAAAGGCTAAAAATCTTCTAAAGGGTGTAGCGGTTTACAAGAACTGGGAGAACACTGAAGAATATCAACTGCGACTCTCAAGCTCACAGCCCCTCTCTAAACTTAAGATACGGAGGTAAAACTGCCACTCACCCTATGAGCTGCTATTCACCACACAAACAAGGACCACAATGAACCCTTGTGCAGTATCTATTTCAGGATCCTTTGATGACAGCGACCAATGCAGATGCTGGCTCACTTAAGAAAATAGAGATTTTATTGCAAATGTTTGAAAGAGCTCTTGAAATCCACAGGAGGCTGAAGACTGTGAGGTGAAGGCATCAGCCATGAAAGTTTCTCTGGAGACCCAAGGAAAGAAAACTGACAGAATCATAAGGGCACTATCTGCAAGAAGAAAACGTTAAAAGATTTTATGCCTAGAGAAGGGAAAATTGATAATTCCTAAAATAAAGCTACCAAAAGATATATAAGAGGCATTCCCATATTATCAAGCACTTTGCAGACTTTGACATCTCTGTACTTACTGAAACCTGTGATCTAGCTCTGTTATTGCACCATTTCAGAGGGTAACTGAGATGCTGACAAGTGGGGAGGTTTGACACAAGTCATAAGGCAACTAAAAGTCACAGCCGATTCCCAGCATGGCAGCTCGGTTCCAGCAAACAATACTTAGGGGATATATCATGAGACTCTCTGGGAATTTCCCTTGAAAAATGTGGATGCCATTAAAGAATGCCTGTGGTGGGGAAAACAAAATTAAGGTTCCAAGCTATAGTTAGCATTTGTTGGACATTGATTGACTGCATGCCATTGGATTAAACATGAAATAAACTTAGCAATATAGCACTTGTATGTTTATACAAATACCAGGATTACAATTTAAAGCAACATACTTCCAGTATGAGCTCCATGAAAAGTAGGAACAATAGGATATCTTTCCTACCCAGTATGTGCCCTCAAATTTGACACATAATCAGACTTTAATAGATATTTGTTTAATAAATGAGTGCAAGGAATATATTTTAAAATATATTCTAACTGGAAAAAAACCAGACTCAGATATGACATCACAGGATATATCTGTAAGGAGGAAGGTCAGTCAAGACGTGTGGACAAATCTCAGAATGTTCCTGGGATACGAGTCATTAACCTTTACCTGTTTGATAAATATCTTCTAGGAGAGCAGTAGAGGGAAATGGAGTTTTCTTCACCAACAATTTACAAATGGTTGTAAGTGATTTGAATAGTGTTATAGCTTTTAAAGAAACCCCCACGCCAACCATTCCAATGAAGAGTGAAGAGGACATAAGACTTTTGCTAGGTAGCTAGACTAGGGAATGAGGAAGAAGGCTAAAACTTTCTCTTCATACAACTGCATATAGGACAAAATGGAAATATTTTTATGCTCCTGTGGTCTGAAAACTCTAATATTCTTTAAAAAAATCTCCCAGTGATATTGTGTCTCTTTATTTCTTTGGGGACTACAGGAATAACATTTAGCCAACATGCAGACTGAGCATCTCTGAACCAAGGCACTGCCAGTCCACAGTCTCTTCCAAATGTGACTACCCAGCAGCACTATTGTCAAATATCTTTTAAGCAGGCTCCTGGATAGATGTTCCACACAGAGAGGGTGTGTGGGGTGAAGCCAGAATGGAGATCATTGTCATTTGCCACGAGTAAGAACTCTAGGGCAGGGAATAAAGAGAAGAGATGAATGCGTACTGGTCTAGTGGTGTTGTTTTCAAAGATGTTTACTAAAATTCATTTCATTTTATTGGCTTCACAGATGACTTCACAGAGAACTCCCCTAGCATAATGTGGTGGTTTGAATGAGAATGGCCTCCTAAGCTTTTATGTTTCCATCCTTGGTTCCCCAGTTAGTGGAATTGTTTGGGAAGGTTAGGAGGTGTGGCCTTATTGAAATAAGTGTGGCCTTGTTGGAGTAACTGTGGCCTTGGTGAAGCAGGTGTGACTTTGGTAGAGGAGGTGTGTCACAGGGGTGGGCTTTGAGATTTCAAAAGTTCAGACCAGATTTTCCCCACACACTCTTGTGTGTAGATAAGGATTCAGCTCTCAGATACTTGTTCAGTGCCATATCTGCCCATATGCCGGCCACCATGTTCCCTGCCATGATAATGGACTAACTCTCTGAAGCTGTAAGCAAGCCTCTAATTAAGCGTTTTCTTCTCTAAATTGCTTTGGTCACAGTGTGTCTTCACAGCAATAGAACACAACACAGTAACTGAGACCTAATTTCTGAAATGATAATCTTCTCCAAGTTTTATATGTACCAGTAACCAAATCAACGATTAAAATGCTGACAGGACATTTTGAGATCCCTTGGAAGACAAGAGTAAAAAAAAGAGCAAAGCCAAAGTGGCAGCACTCTGAGAGCCTTTGCTTCAGGTATGAACTGAAAAAAGCAAAAAGTCACATTCTCAACCCAGTCAGAATGAGGAGGGATAGCACAGCTTCTCTCTGCTGCCTGGACAGCTGAGAGAGAAGATGAGAGAACTCTCCAAAAGTCACTTGTGTGACCCATGCAGGGGAATAGTTTGCTACAAAAATCCAACAAAAGAAGAGGCCTTTGGGGCATGGAAGATGCAAATATAAAACTAATTTTAAACAGTTTTTCTTTCCTTGGATTTAATGAGTGTAGGGAATTCTACTAAGGGTTCTCTTGGGGCAAGGACTGACCTTACTCCTTGCTTTATTTTAATTTTCAGGCTGGAGCCTAGAGGCAGCAGATGCCTATGAAATGCTTCTTAGATGGGCAAACAAATAATTGTTGATGGTTTATCATTCTGAGTTCCAAGTTCCTCTGAAAGTGTAAAAGAGAGAGACAATGGGAGAGGTGGGTTAAAGGGAAGAAAGAAAAGGGTTTTGGATCATTTGGTAAGATGCTTAAAGATGGTAACAAAGAATACAAATGATTTCCTCTTGTGAGGTCTTGCTTTCCTGGCAAAATTCATCTCTTGCATTCCCTGCCCATTCTAAATTCAAATTACAAGATAGCTGACAGCTTATGCAATCTACTAGTCCAAGTTTTGTAGAAACGAGGCATTCCTTACTTCTCTAGAATGTTTTTTATCACAAGCTCTCTGTCCTATAATAGTGTGGGACAATGGTCTGTATTCTGTCAATTATATTTTAAATAAACATTGATTGGCCAGTAGTATAGTATAGGCAGGAAGCATAGGCGGGACAACCAGACAGGAAGTAGGGGTGGGTCAATGAGAACAGGAGAATTCTGGGGAAAAGATTCCACTTGCTGCACTTCTGACCCAGCCACAGAAGAAGCAAGATGTGACTGCCTTGCTGAATAAGGTACAGAGCCATAATGCTAACATAGACAAGAATAATGGGCTTATATAAGTTATAAGAGTTAATAAGAAGCCTGAGCTGATGGGTCAATCAGTTTATAACTAATGTAGACATCTGTGTGATTTCTTTCGCACCTAATGACTGTGGGAACTCCGACAACACAATAGTATTTATTGTCTGACTCTTTCAAGAAAACTGTTTGGAACCCTATTTGCAATTACTCAGCTTATCCTTTTTAGAGTAATAGCATCCACAGATGATGCTCAAGCAGGTAGGTATGGAGAAACTTGACCCGTAGACACCATGTGACATGTGGAACTCTGATTTCATGGAAAAGCAGCCTACTTGAGCTAGAATATTCAAAGAAGAAGGCTGGAAGTTTCTAGGACCCAAGCCTGAAAATAGAAGGAGGTGTGATAATGAATAGAGGACCATAGGACAGAGCATCCAGCATGGAGAGGATGCTGCAAAAGAGGTGATACGGTAGTATATGTGGCTATAACCGTGGGTGTATGTGAAGAGTATTGAGAGATGGAGCCAGAAAGATGAGCTGAGTTCATTCAGGAAATGTGTCTACTGACTTGCCTATGGCCTAGGACCTGCCATTGACAAGCACACCATAAACCCTTGTTTCCTCTGAATGAAAGACCTGGTCCAGATCAAGTAGACACTAAGTTGATCTAATTAGGACAAGAACAGAAATTTGTAGGAAAAGAGAATGTAGGTTAGAGGCAGAGAGGAAGGGGACAAGAGATCAGAACAAGTGTAAAAAGTCTCAGATACTTAAGGATCCTTAGGACATGTGGCATGGCATTTCTTTAGTCTACCAAGTCTCTAAACACCTACTTCATTGGATCTAAAACTTAAATGGTGACGCTCGGCTCCTATGTTGTTGCAACGATTCAGTGCCATATGATTTCTGTCAACTGCCTGGTGTAAGGCCTGGTACCTCAAGACACAGGCAGCAGCCGTTACTGCAAGTCTGCTTTACTGCTGAACTCGCCAGAAATCTCAGTGTTCCATAGTGTATCTGTGTCGGCAGGAAAATCTGAAACAGAGCTGACTAGCGAGATGGTGGAAGCTGGGTACTGATTCCGTTCTGGTTTCAGCCAGGATTGTTTGTTCAGTCCTAACAGCTAGCTTGAGGCCTCCCTGGGGACCCTGGGAAATCACCAGTCACACGGTAACCAAAAGGCAGGCAGAAATCTGAGCAGCCGAGAGGGAGGCCCGAGGCCGTCTTTGTGGGGAAAACATTTGTTCCCCTTAAAGAAATAGGATGTTTGAAAACATGAAACCTTGGAGACGCAGACTCCGACACATACATTTTAGCTACCACTCCCTCCAGATGGGCTCAAGGACCACGCCAGCTACATGATCTCTTCCTTTGCCAGGAACAAACTCGCGGCAGAGAATGCTGTGTTCCTGCACAAAATAATCTTTGTGGTATATTAAATGAGTTTTGTTTCCAATTGCTATTTTCCCAGAAAGCAAGCAACCATTCTAATTCTTTAAATTCACGATTCATTCAAACCCTGTAACGCCCAGAATTGATCTGTGGCTCTGGGTGTTGGTTACTGTGACCGAAAGAATGCCCTGGACTTTTTCCAGGTTAAAAAAAAAAATGCTGCAAAAAATGAGTTAAATTAAACTGGTCTAGACCTGACTTAAGAAAACTGTCTGAGAAAGAGAATTAGCTGCAACCAGATTTAGTTTGACGAATCTAATTCATGGGGAGCCCAGGACAACACAGCTCCAAAAAGACGCAGGCAGCCATTTGGCCCAGGGCAGATCCATAGGTCGGCCAGCCCATTCCCTGGCTGTCGCCTGTGTGAAGCAGGACACAGTCCACTCCAGGGGTCCTGAAGACCCTTCATTAGACTTCCTGCCCCCCGTTCTCCCTTTGCTGATGTCAGCTCCATCACCTAAGTACTAGCCTCGGACACTTAGCAGAATCCCTTATTGAAACTTCTTCTAATTATTGAAAGTGCTGGGAGACAGTGCTTTCTAGTTATCTTATTTTTTTGTTTTTTGGGTGGTTTGTTTTTGGTAAATAAGGTGTTTTTTTGGTGATTTGAACTCTCAAAATTATTTTATGTATTTTATTTTACATTATTATACAATACATCATCAATATTAAAAACAATCCAAAGATTCAAGAAACAACTCATCTTTATTTTAAGTTTATATGTGCATGTATACATTTCCACGTTTTTAAAAATCAGAAGATAACTTTTTTGAGATTTATTTTTATTGTGTGTGGCAGGGTTTGTGCAGGGATGCGTGTGACATGTGTGTGCATGGGCGCTCGCAGAGGCCAGAAGAGGATGTCAGGCTCCCGGGAGCTGGAGTGCAGGTGGTTGTGAGGCACTGGACGTGGGTGCTGAGAACTGAGTTCAGGTCCCGCTGAAGAGAAATGGCTCTTACCTGAATTCAGACCTCTGAGGTATAAGTTACTTTTCACCCCTTCTCTCCGGATCGCTTTTATGTTGTGGACAGATCCGTCTAATTGTGAAATTTCGCAGCACTGAACAGTTGTCAATGCCCTGTCTCAGAACAGAAAAACAATAGGAAAAAAAAACTTGCTTGAAGTATCCCAAGTTAAACCCTCTTAACCAGAACGCTCTTCCAGCCTCCTTTTATTGAGAAAAAGGTTGAGTGTGGCACACAAAAGGCTCTCAAGCCAGCTGCCTTCTCCACAGACGTTTCCTTTGTTTTAGGGATCATTCTTCTCCAGTTTGGTCTCATTTGACACAGGCCCAAGGGCTGGGTGGGTTCAAATTTCTGGTTTGTGCCTAGCTAAGCATTCCTAGGTGTCTCAGTCCATATTCTGTTGCTATAACAGAATTCCACAGCCTGGATAAATTATAAATAATAGAAGTTCATTTGGTGTGCAGTTAAAGAGGCTGAGAAATCGAAGAACCTGGAACCAGCATCCAGCATGATTTTTTGTGCTACAGGGAGAGTCAGGCTAAACACGTCCTTTTCTCTTCAAGGTCCTACCTCATAGCATCACAATGACAGCTGAGTTTCAGCATGATTTTGCAAGAGATATCCAAACCACCGTACTGAGTAAATCTTAGCTCCCCTGTGTGTGTCACAGTAACTTAATTTCTAATGAAAGCATATTCATTGTAACCACCCCATACCCATGGAATCCCTTCATATTCATTGTAACCACCCCATACCCATACCCATGGAATCCCTTCATATTCATTGTAACTACCCCATACCCATGGAATCCCTTCATATTCATTGTAACCACCCCATACCCATACCCATGGAATCCCTTCATATTCATTGTAACCACCCCATACCCACACCCATGGAATCCCTTCAGCTGGGAGTAAGTGCTCAGTAAGTGATAGATGGTATTCACTGTTCTCTCTTTGGTGTCTTCTATCTCTCCTTTTTTCCATGAAATTCTTCAAGTTTATACATTTATAACATCACGTGATCTAGAAACACTGTCCTCCTGTGAGCAGCTAAAGTGCCCCTGTTGTAGCATTCTGTGATGCTATGGAAAGGAGTCCATATTAACCATGACCAGGGGGACTGCCTGTCTTGCCTTGTCACATTGACTAAAGGCCATCATAGAACATTAGCTTTATTTACTAAGTTAAGGCTAGAAAAAAAAGAAAGAAAGAAAGAAAGAAAGAAAGAAAGAAAGAAAGAAAGAAAGAAAGAAAGAAAGAAAGAAAGAAAACATGCCAAAAGGATCTACATTTAGTTCTCAACTCCCATATTCAAATAGATTTATCCTTCCGGAATCATTTCCAACAACCAAACTAATTAAGCCAATGTTCATTTTAATGAGCTAGCCAGTTGACAGAAGTGAGCCTTGTCTCAATGAAGGTCAATAAATAGCATCAAATGAGTATGGGGGGGTGAATGAAGTCCTGCGTAGATGTAATCTGTTGATGTGGGCTGGCCATGTGAAGGATGCCAAGGCCTCCCACTGGTTGGATGTGGTTGTTGACAGTACATGCAGAAAGGGTCTTCCCGGAGGACTGCAGTCTGAGTATGCTTCCCTACAGAGACTGTCTATGGAGAGTAACTCACCTTCTCATTCAGCTGTACATAATAAAGGTGCTGGGTTTCTAGCTGCTAGACTTTATCCCAGTCCCACCCAATCTCTGCTGTTTTGTTGTACATCTGTGTTCTTTATTTAGCAACTGATTCATTTCCTCAGCTCCTATCTTGGACACTTTTGTCTTACATGCCTAAGTAGCATCAGCATGCATTTCTTAAGAAATATTTTATTCTTTTAAAAATGAAACTTTGATTTTCTTAATTTAGTTTTTAAGGCTAAAATTAAATTGCGAGTTACAGCAAAAAATAGTTATTTTTATTCCTCAGACTCAGTAACTATAAAAATTTCTGAATGGGCTAATGAGATGGCTCAGCAGTTAAGAGCACTTATTGCTCTTATAGAGGGTTTAGGTTTAGTTCCTAACTCCCATGTTGTCTCACAACTTTTGTAACTCCAGGCCCATCAGGATACATTGCCCTCCTCTGGCCTTCATAGGCTGTTGTCTGAGTTTTCTTTCCTGCCCAGTTCCTGCAGTCATTAAGTCGCAAAGAAATCACACAGAAGTCTACATTAACTATAAACTGATTGGCCCATTAGCTCAGGCTTCTTATTAACTCTTATAACTTATATTAGCCCATTATTCTTGTCTATGTTAGCCACATGGCTCAGTACCTTTTTTGGCGGGACAGTTCACATTTTGCTTCTTCTGTGGTTGGGCTTACGACTGTAGAGGAATGGGCTTTCTTCTCAGAATTCTCCTGGTCTCCTTGACCTGCTTCTACTTCCTTTCTGGTTGTCCCGCCTATACTTCCTACCTGGCTACTGGCCAATCAGCGTTTATTTAAAACATAATTGACAGAATACAAAATTGTCTCACACCAGTAGGCATTGCATGCATGTCATAAACAGACATATGTGCAGACCAAACACCCATACACATACACACACAAACCCATCACACACACATATAGATAGATAGATACACAGATCACACACACACACACACACACACACACACAAACACACACATGAGTTCCTAAATGTTGCCATTCTAGCCGGCAACAGCTAGAATGTGTACCTGTGAGAGGAGAGCCTAAAAATGAGGTTGACTAAAGTGTCTGTCATGCAATAGCGAACATTATTCAGAGCATCAGACAATTTACACTCTGGGGGTTGAGAAAGTTCTCATGAGTTCACGCTGCATACAATCACAAGGATAAACTGCACGTGGCAAAAATGTATTTTTCCATAGAGGGACATGAATAACAACAGCTAAAGTAAGCTCACTCCTATCTGCCACACTTGGGAGGAACACGAAAATGTATTTCAAGAATGATTCCATGTTTTGAAGAAACTGAGGTTGCAAGACTCCTCTTTTTCTTGTAGTTTTCTCACAAACACTCAGAATTCTCACACAACGCCATTCTTGGACTATGTTCTGACACCAAAGGAAATCTGTAAACACTTTTCTTAGTGACTTGACAAATAGAAGATAGTGCTTTGGAAATGTTCACCTAATGTATTTAAATGACTATTTACCACTTTAAAATATGATGGGCTATTTTTCCACTGACCGAAATTGCATTCTTTCCAGATTTAAATTTCTAAAAGGGTTTTCACCCTTCTGTTCTGTGAAGGTTTCTTGGTAAGATGGATCAAGGAAGTTTCTATTTAAACGAATATAGACATTTCAAAATAGTCTATGAGTCTCCTGGTTACATAAATAGCAGACTGTTCTAAATAGGATAATACCTGATGAGCCTGGTACCCAGGCCTATCTGCTCAGCTATTCAGGAGACGAGGTAGAAGATCTCAAGCCTATGGGGGCTGGAAAGATTGAGAGACAAAGAGCCATTCTGGAAACTGAGATTAGTCTCAAAATTAAAACAAAAGAGAAGGCAATAGCTCATGTGTATAGTGCTTTCCTGGTTCCTGAAAGATCCTAAATTATTTCATCTAATTATAACTTTGCATTAAGGTACCTGGAGTTCAGCTGAAGATGCCATTTTGAATCTTCTTATTTGCTTTGGATAGGTTGATAGGTTCCCATACTTTTCTCTTTTGAAAACTACATGGAAATTTTTTTAAGCTTTAATCTTCAGTAAATTATCCAACTTAGTTATTATATCTGAACACTTAGGATCATATAAACCTAAAATATTGCAAGAAAATATTAAAGGCGTTAGCACATAAAAGTATTAGATGCAGTAAAATAGCTGTATAATGACACCACTAGTTGCCATGTCAATGTGATGGGGACAATGTCACAAGACCCTAACCCAAGGTGAAGAGCAATGAGAAATTAATGGCTGCCGAGAGAGGAAACATCAGTTTACTCCAGGGATGAGTCTTCTCCACTGGATAACCCTGATAGATTATCCAGTCCCCAATGGTCAGCTCTACACTCACAGACTCATAAACAAGACTAAACGGATTCAACAGGTTGTTTGTGTGTGTGTGTGTGTGTGTGTGTGTATGTGTGTGTGATAAAAATAATAAAAGAAGTCTATAATTTAAAAGAGAGTCAAAGTGGCCATTGAGGAATTAAAGTGAGATGAGGGAGGGACGATATTATGTAAAGGATTCATCTATAAAATTCTAAAAGGAAAAAATGGTTAAAAGAGACTACATAAAAATGAAACCAACTGCAGACCTAACTATGTAAAGAAATGATTTGGGCTGCTTCTCCACTCTGGGATGAGTACAGCAGATGAAATAAAACTCACCAATTTGTATGCACTGTAGTGACTGGGGTAATAACAGAGAACCTTGTAGCCAGAACCGACATCTATACAGGAAACAGACCTTCCATCCTGACCTTGTTGCCTATTTGAAGTCAACCTTTTAGTCTTTGTCTCATCCCCAGGAACCCACTGATTTGACTTCTCTAATGTATGACTGTAGGATGTAGTTATATTGGTTTTTTTCATGTATCATGTCTTACAAGTTATTAAAATTTCCATGTTTGTAGATAATAAAATCCATTTATTGCACATCTACAAACCAATGATTTTAATAAATATACCAGGTTGTGACATCATCACCATGCATCCACTATAGAACATTTTTATAGCTCCATAGAGACCTTTTATGTGGTTCATTATGTTGCCAACTCTGCCCTCATGCAACCATTCCTTCATGTTTTGCCTTCATAGATTCTGTCTTCAGAATTGTTTATAGAAATCAAATCATACAGCATTGGTCCCTTGCATCTGGCTCCTTTTCACTGTGCTGAATATTTTTGAGATTCGTCCATGTCAATATGCACATTCATATTTTTTCTCTTTTTTAATCACTTTTTAATAGCAGCATTTAATGTCCTCAGCCATTCACCGTTTGATAGCTATCTGGGCTAGTTCCTTTCGGAGTTATTATTCAATCATGGTGCTATTATATTTTCATGGAGCCTTTATATGAAATATGCTTTAGTGTCTTTTTGGTGAAATCTGTAGTGGGACATCTGAGCCCTCTGGGAAGTTCATATATAACTCTGTAGTGTATTGTGATGCTGCTTTATAAGGCAGTTCTGCAACTTCAAATTCTTCAAGCAGAAGCCGGGCGGTGGTGGCGCACGCCTTTAATCCCAGCACTCGGGAGGCAGAGGCAGGCAGATCTTTGTGAGTTCGAGACCAGCCTGGTCTACAAGAGCTAGTTCCAGCGCAGGCTCCAAAGCCACAGAGAAACCCTGTCTCGTAAAACCAAAAAAAAAAAAAAAGATTCTTCAAGCAGTGAATCTTTTTGCAGCCTTCTGCTGCTACCAACTTCCTGTTGTCAGTCTCTAACATGTCAGTCATTTACAGTGAGAGAATGTACCATGAACTATACATATTTACAGATCTAAAATGGTGCGACTTCAAGCAAAGTCCTGGACAGCTTTTAAAGCAGATTGTAAAAGGTGTATGAAAAGGCAAAGAATCTAGAAAAGTCAAAACAACTTAGAAGGACCAAGCTGATAGACTTGCAATATGTGACTCACTCTATGGATGCTGTGCCTTCCTGTATGTCACTGAGTAAGCAAACTGCATGTGTGACAACTGTACCATCAGATAGTGTCACTTAGTGATACCATAGTTGTCTCAATCCTTAAACATGCTCTGTGATATTCGCCCAGACATCAAAGTCACCCAAGGACACACTTTTCATGTGTCTATTGTTAATCAGTATGTGGCTGTATTAAGAACTGTGTAATATCTGTATAAAGACAGATCAATGACGCAGAGCAAAAGAAACTGAAATTGGCCTATCAGGAGTGTCCTGCCAGTTCTCTCAGGCCACATGGAGTCAAAGACAGCTATAAATGTGACCAAAACAAAAAATGTAAACTTACTGAAAACACTTTTGTGTGTCCCTGTGCATGCATGTGTGTGTATGTGCGTGTGTGTGACTTGACTGAGCAGTTCTTCCCAGTGAACTTTGTTGTAAAGGACAGCATCGTTTTGTAATGTCAAAAGGTTGGACAGCCCTACTGATTTAGAAAAATGTGTAATATTTTATGGAATTTTAAGTTCTTTGGAGCATGCATTTACTCACGGGGGCCGGCTGGGAAGTATAAGGACATTGAGAGTGAGATCTGACTGAGTCTGAGACCTCTCCTCAGGGGCTCTGGCCTGGGTCACATCAAAAAGGGTCTCACAGGGATCGCAAAGAATCTGGCTTTGACTCTGCTAGAGATAAGCAGTCACTCAAAGGTTTTTTATCAGAAGTGTGACATCACATGGCTAAAGAAATTAGTATGTGTGATGGATGAGTCTGGAGGTCTTAGAAGAGGTGGGGACAAGGGACTCAGGAAGTATAGCCCAATTAAAGGTGAATATGGCAGTCACAAGAGCTCTTTCAGAGAAATCATGGAGTACATGTGGGTTAAAAAAAAGAAGAAGAGAGTAAACGAAATAGATGAACAAAAGCCTATGAAAGAGGAGATAATCACAAGTATTGAACTCCAGAAGACTAAGAGGATGGATACAAGAACAGAGATAGGAAGAGGAATCAAATGCTTCCCAAAGGACAGGTAGTCTTGGGCTGAGAAAAGGTCTTTGAAGCTTAAGTATAAACAGTTGTTTTGTCAATGCCCAGCACACAGTATCAGTACCCTGCAAGGACTCAGAGATCTTGAGTCTGTGAAGGCACACTAGAGGTGACTTCTTGAAGGATACTCTCTAGCAAATCCCTCCATACTGAGCATTCCACCTTGGAGGTAGCCTATTAAGACTCAGGCAGCTCAAAAGGGAGGATTAGAAAGATTCAGGAAGTAAGCAACTCAGAGATCTAAAGAAGTCCCTGAAACTCAGCAGATTCACAAGGCTGCTCCATCCCTAGGTTTCAGGGAGCAGTAATGACTGCTAACGCTAGCTAGGCTGGATTTTCAGGATTAAGCAATAAATCATCCATGTCTAAGTAACCCCTTATTGTAAATAATACCAACAAACATTGTTTTACAGCCTTGGACTCTGGTGGTATCATTACTTTGGTCTGTCAATGGTTGCATATTGAGAGTAGATGTTTACATCTCCCAAGGAACAATGTCACCCAGCAGAGAGAAAGGACAATAGCACCAGTCAGACAGTGAAACTTAATTTTAGGATAAGCTACATGGTGAACAAGACCTACTGTGCAGAAGACCGCTGAGGACAACAGAGAACACAGAGGGTGTTACAGACCTGAGGAACGGCTGAGGAAGCACCCCAGAACTTTCTCACACTTGCATTGTCTTGAAAGTAGTTTCTTTGGACATTTCTGTGATGTTCCCTTTATTCTCATGGAGTACTGCACTGAAAACACACCAACTGCAGTCAACCCCATCTCTCCAATTGCTTTACTAAACCAGCTCATCTGGGTTTGCCCCATCTGTCAGTCTATGCTCCGCTAGGATTTGTAGGTATGACAGAAAAGTTCCAGAAATACCAATCAGGCTCTAGGAAGTTGTCTACTAAAAGCTGCCTGACTGGGATCCTGTCCACCCCATGTCCTAACAGCAGTGCACATAATCTGAGCTGGGTTCTGCTCTGCCATGTCTCAGTGACATGTTTCTGAAGGTGCGGCCTTGGTGTCTCTGACACACAACATCTGGGGCTTGCCATGCCCGCCTTCTAAGTAGGAGGGAGGCAGGATCCGCTGAAGGAGATTTGGGGACCGCACCCCACACACATACATATCCTTCTTCCTTAAAAGGCTCACTGCCACTTTCACACACAACGAAGTCCTTTGTACTTCCCTGTGACCAAACAATAGATGTAAATGTTTTCTTTAAAAAGAAAAAAGTGGGGTGGATGATGGTCATGTGGGTGGATGTGAATAAAAACTGTGCCCCCAATCATTATTAAAATGCCAAAGGATAATAGAATTGTGTTAAGCTTCTAATTTGGCAACAATGCTGTCCATTTTTGGTGTTATTTTATAGTCTTTTTCTAAACTCTAAGGAGTTTTGGAAAAAAATTAAATTCAGCCATATGGGGTTAAAAGAGTCATTAAGTCTCTGAAGAGAGCAAATTGGAGACAAATTATTCTCTATTCTCTTGCATTGCAAATTATTCAAAATGAAGCTTTCAAATGTGTATTAATGTCACTGTATGTAATGTCAGCCCATACACATCCATGCATCAATGCTCAGACTTCGGAAGAAGAATTCCATAAACTGGTACCTATCTAGCCTGTACAATGTATTCTGGTGTACCTTAATGTGCAGTTTTGTTTTGTTGTTCATGACTTCTTCTAACAGGATTTTTACAAATATATTTTTAAGTCAGGAAGATCATTTAGCCCCTGCACGTGTGTCTACTTTCACCATTCACACTACTTACAGTCTGGTTGTGAGGTGTTTTGGAGGTAAGCTATTAATTCCAATATGTGCTACCTTATGGGGGGGGAAATAAAAACAGACTTGTAAATACACAACAGCCAATGTTAGAAAGATGGTCAGAAATGACCTGTTCAGAAAGAGAAATAAACTGAGACCCAAGGGATGAAAAAGAGGCAGACATGCAGGAGGCAGGGAGCATTCCAGAAAGGCAACCGCATTCCAGGAGCCTGGAAGACCTCTGAGGCGCTGGCAGGAAGCCAGTGATCTCCCTGTGGTGAGAGAGGAGAGAGTGTGAGGAGATGAGGTCCTAAGAAGCAGGCGAGTGGAGCATGCAGGGATTTGCAGGCAATCACAGAGCGTTTAGATTTAATTCGAGGTGAAGTGTGGAACCCCTGAAAGATTTCTGAGTTATGCCAAGTCAGACAACGCAGCTCAGGTTATTATAAATGATCCTGGGCTTCCAGCTCTGTTGCCGAGCGCACCCTGGTACATTTCCAGAAAGGCACTCGCCAAGTTCCAGAAGAACAGATTGGCTCAACGCGGCCTTTGGAGACAGCAGCCAGAGGAAGAGCTCGTAAAGGAGTAAGTGGCTGGATTCCCTTGGTGAGTGCCAATGACAAGAGTGTCAGAATATCGAGTGTCCCAATTCAAGTCCAAATGCTAGAGAGAAACTCTCGTTCAGTGTCTCGGGATTTTAAATAGTTGCAAAGGGTATGTTTGCGTGGAAGCTTTTAAGCATGGTATATAGTTTGTGGGTCACTAATGCCCATTTTCCCAACCTGCCTATAGAAGGAGGGCTGGACCCAAGGGAAGACGTGGAGGATTACACCTGCCAGTTCTTAGGTCTCCCCCCATGTTATTGCGGGAGTGCGGTTCAAGCTTGCTTGCTACTCTAAAATTCCTTCTTGTTATGTTACAGCTGTTGACCATGCAATTAATATCCACATGGAGAAAATATTGGTGCTTGTTTCTGCAATGCCTGTGCGTCATCCCAACTGAGAATTATATTCATTGTACCCCCTTCTGCCACTCTGCTGCTGCTTCCCAGAACCATTTTAGATACAGGATAATTAACATATGGGGGGCAGAGTGCTGCTGCCAGCTTGTCTTAGTTAACCCATTGGGGCTGTCCTAAGAGTGCTAAGACACCCTTAGTGTCTTAACTCCAAGATTTACAGTGAAGATACTTTTCTTTATTGCTGTAGAAAACCTAAAGTTCAATGTATTATTTTTAAACAGCTTCATCTCGATAAACAGTATGGTAGATAGAACTCATCAACTATACCTGAATCGAGAGACAGTTTCTGGTATTCATCTTCAGCCATTGAATTCTCTAATTATATTTTTTTCCCAGCAGTGTATGCTATAATTAAATTTTTTTCATCATTCAGTCTTTCTTGTTAAATGTCTCAAAACTTATTTTCCTTAATTGTACCAAAATCAAATGGCTGGTATTCACAAGCCTCACCATCTCAAAAATGTTTGCTTGTATTTTGATTGGATTAGAACCAATGTTTTATGACAATGAGAAAATTCACTTGCTTTTTGTATGTAAAGGACCATGGTGTTTTAGAAAGTTGCCTGTCCTCAGCATATCATCTTAGAAGAACCTTCCACACACACAAAGCTAGCTCTGTTCATTATGACACATTGTCTGGAATAAAGTTAACATCTATATTATTGACATAGACTTGGTGGCAAAATAAATCTTCTTACACTCTCCAAAATTCAAGGCTGGATATGGAATCAATGGAAAATCAACAGTTACATAACTGTTACTTAAATCAGTAACTTAAAAAAATTACAGGGGAGGAAAGGCTAATTATTATTTTTTAATTATTACTGTCTGTAAATGTGCTCTGAGCTGGCCATTTCAAGCACTAATGAGTAACAGCTGTGTCTGAAGCAAAATTATGAAAATAAATCACTTTGACTGGTTGTTTTCTTTAGAACAGATCAAGAAGACACATTGCTGACCCAAATGTGGACGGATTATGTTTTTCTCCATGTCGAGTTGAAGGCTTTCCTATGGACACACATGATGACATTTCACATTAAATGAAGGTCTCCAATGGGAGAGAAACGCATGAATATCAATCCTTGATTAGGGGAGAAGTGGAAATTACACAAAGATGATATGAAGGAGAAATATGTTGATGAAAATTCCTGAGCGATTTTCCCTGATTCTAGCGTCCTTATTTGTAGTTACGTACCATAGTAGTCTACGGCTCCAAATCCCTGTGAGCTAAACTCCTACAAACAAATGCAGAGGAATTCATTTTGTAAACTAAAACTTAGCTGCATGGTAGTCTTTATAGTGTATATGATGGTTACTTAAATGCAGATTATTTACTTTCTTGGAAATATGGAAAAAACTTGTTCTCTTATTGAAACAAATTTAGTTAATTGTGTTACTGAAAATTAACAATGGCTTGTATCCATGGATGTCTGCTCATTCTGGATTTTGAATTCTACACTGACACGGCTAAGTTTCTACTGACCCACAAACAAGAGCTCCAGGACTTAAGTCCTTGAAAATTGGGCAGAGAAAGGAATGAGCAACAAATGGCCTAAAGAACAATATCAGCTGGCTACCTTTTCCATGCCCTTTGCTTATAAACAGTCTTCTAGGAGAACCTATATACTTTTCTCCATTTTTCTCTATACTTATTGGATACAAAAATGAGGAAATGCCTTTTTAAATAACATAAATTTACATATTAATGTTGTGGTGGGTGATTTGCCTATGGTCAGAAACATTGTCTGGCCTGCTCTAAAGAGAGCAAGATAGTACAGGGTATGGAAGAGTTAGCTGGCTTACCTGATCTTGCCTCCTTTCCTTATTATAAGAACTCATGACCTGCCGTACGGTGGTGGCGCATGTCTTTAATCCCAGCACTCGGGAGGCAGAGGCANGCGGATCTTTGTGAGTTCGAGACCAGCCTGGTCTACAAGAGCTAGTTCCAGGACAGGCTCCAAAGCCATAGAGAAACCCTGTCTTGAAAAATCAAAAAAAAAAAAAAAAAGAACTCCTGACCTTATTGAACCCTCATCATCATTTAACCTGAGGTCACTTGTTAACAACTCAAAATAGGGAATAAATTTAAAGCTGTGTTTTGGTGGAGACATTCAAAGCAAAGCAGAATAGTCTTCTTTGAATCAGGATACTGTATCATGTTCCTAACACTACAAAACACACACACACACACACACACACACAGAGACAGAGAGACACAGAGAGAGAGAGACAGAGAGAGACAGAGACAGAAACTTCCTGAAGAAACACCAGGTTGTTGTTTAATGAAGGGAAAATCCTTTTTAAAATGCAAGGAAAAAATCAACCACTGGAACTATAATTATATGCATTATATTATAATATGATTTGTGGTGAATTGCTTTCTGAAAAACAAGTAACTCACAGTAGGATTGGAGGGGGGAAGTAATTCAAAATAATACTCATGGAAATGCCTTTCTTTATCTAACAAAGAGCTAGTGTTAGATTGTTTATGGTCAAGTTTTTCCTCAGACAACAGCTGCAGGGTCTGATGGTCTGTTCTTCCTCAACCCACAGCTGCAGCCAAGATCACATCTTCTGGATGAAGGACACCAAAGCCAATTGCTCTCCCACCCTCCCAAGCCAGCATTCATACACTCCTTCTAGGGAGACCAGTAGACCTCACATTCATTTCAGTGCCTTGTGTATTTGCTTGATTTCATCTATTTTCCTAAAACCAATTGTTACTGTTAAAGGACATAGTTTTCCAACTTTGTGTCGGTTATAAATGGCTCTAAGCAACTGTGTACTGGTGGAAAAATCCATAAAAATATTCTGTCTGTCTGTATTCAATTATCTACTGCCAAGACATAGAAACATGTTATAATCTAGATGTTCCTGGAAGTAAAACATGTAAACATCTCTCTGACTTCTGTGCTATAGAATTTTTTGTCCAGTGAAATCACAAAAGGCAAATTGTCCTGAGAAGAAAAGCACCACAATTCATTTTCTGATTTTCAGTAGTAGCAGTGGAATGATAGAACTCAGGTTGCCATGTTTACGCAGAATGCTCCTTTACCCTGAGACATCTCACCAGTCTCTCATGTTCTACATGCTGAGATTCTATTATTTAAGAAACTTTTGGGGGGAAAAGGTGCATTACTTAGTTCTTGGACTCTAAACCATAATTGAAAAATAATCTTCCAGGGGCTGGAGAGATGGCTCAGTGGTTAAGAGCACTGGCTGCTCTTCCAGAGGTCCTGAGTTCAATTCCCAGCACCCACATGGTGGCTCACAACCATCTGTAATGAGATCTGGTTCCCTCTTCTGGACCTCAGACAGGCAAACCACTGTATACTTAATAAATGAATAAATATTTAAAAAAGAAAAGAAAAATAATCTTCCAAATTGAGAAAGGCTAAATTGGTTAAATACAAATAGCCATACAGTTCACACCCAGGGTTTTGACAATTATACTATCAAAGGGTGGGAATTCAAGCAGTTTGGGTAAGGGGGAAAATTCAGCAATGGCAAATATTTTCAATTTTGAGGATTTTAAGGGAGAAAAGAAAGTTATCAAAAATTCTGGAATTTTCAAGGAATTCACCGATTGCACAGTTGAGAGATGAAGCTGGCAAAAGACAAACTAGAGAAGGAGCCAAGAAGTCGTCTTTGGGGACTTGAACTCTCCAATTTTGTGCTTTCATCTGGAATGCATTACTCTAAGATCTTTCCTGGCTAAACCCAGAAGATCCTTCCTGAACGTCCAATCATATCTGTTTCACACTAAGAAAACTACTGCAAAGTGTCAATTAACGTAGTGAACTGAAGTTTTACGTTACATGGACAAACCATTTTCGCTGAAGACAAACAGAAAGTCCAAAGAGTCTCAGGTGCACATATGCAGAAGAAATGTGTGACTTACGTATGAGGTAGGTATGAATAGTTCAGTCAGATGGACTGCCACGGTGGGGAAAACACATTTTCAATTGTATTAGAGCAACTTCATGGATTTTATGCAATCAAATTGTAAACTATCATCTTATATTTAATAAATAATGCTGAGCTAATAAATGCAACAAGGAAGACACCACAGACTGTTGAATACAACGAAAACACACCGAAAGAGTCCCTTTCCATTTATTGTTACTTAAAGTTATTTAACTGTGGACTACTATCAGAAATTTCACAAAGGGCATTTTTGAGGAGTAAACTTTATTGATTTCAAGGCACGCCCCTTCTTCAAGGATCTTGAAATATCCTTAATGTAACTTTAATTTCTTTATAGATAAGTAAATGAGTTATTAAAATTTTACTTAGACTGCATTAGACCAGTGGTTCTCAACCTGTGGGTGGTGACCACTTTGGGGGTCAAATGACACTTTTACAGGGTTGTCAAAGACCGTAGGAAAACAGAGACATTTACATTATGATTCATAACAGTAGCAAAATTATAATTATTAAGTAGCAAGAAAATTATTTTATGGTTGAGGTTCACCACAACATGAGCTGAATTAAAGGGTCATGGCATTAGGAAGGGTGAGGACTCTTGGCACACACCATGGTGGTAGATTGCTTGTCTGTTCAAAGTCTTAATCAGAATGTCATTTTAGAGAATGTCTGTATTGCTCAGATAGGTGTTCTTCTTCTGTAAGGCCAAAGCTAAAAGCTCTGAGTACATGAAACTAATCAGAAGATAATTCAAAACCAAATTTTCCTTTACTCTTAAATATGTGATATCT
>JAQHUG010000078.1:1319738-1337708 GCA_028555095.1 Dicrostonyx torquatus
TGCGCCACCACCACCCGGCTTGTACTTTCTTATATATACCCCTACAAGCTTGTCAACTGGTCAGTAGTGAGGATTAGATTATCTTCATCTTTTATCTGCGGTGCTTGCTCAGTGTTGTATGATTGTGACACAAAGGAGGCCCTCAACACAGGGACCGAATAAGTGAATTCGTAAGAGCAGTATGAAATCAACCCATGCCTAAACAAGTGTTAAAAATTTTTTGAGGCTTCTACAAATAAGCATAAACATGTCAGCTTTTGAGTTTTTTTCCCCCATCATTTAGGAAAATACTATTCTCAGTAACTAAATAGACTACCACAGACCTGGGAAATATACAGGCTAGACTTGCTATAATATACTCTAGTTGACCTACATTGTATACAATGTATTTTAAGAACACCTGTTAATGCTGCAGTTAGTCATCAAAAAAAAGTCATAGTATACTTACTAAGAAAGATTTCCCTTCATATAGACTGTTTTACTCTTGTCTGGATGACAATATTTCTACATATCAGCATTCTACATATTTTCAAGTAATTGCTCTATGGAAAAGTAACTCGAATTTTGGAACAGGATTGTTCATACACTGAGAAATATAAACCAGTGTCAATACTCACAAGTCCAGGTCTCTAGAAAATACTCAGCTCAGTCACCAAAGTGATTGAGCCAAAAAGCAAGAAGTCTGGAATGTACAAAACCTCAAGATCACTGTTAAAAATTCTGAGTAAACTAAACGTGACTTGAGCCAGAAACTGAAGTTGCATACGGAGCTCCAAACCAATGGTTCTTCCCTAAATATCTTTGATCATTTTAGGAAAGAACATGGTTTTATTTTTAAAAGTACAAAATTTGGAAAATATTGAGAGTTGTGGACAAGTACCCTTACAAAGTGAGCTCTTAACCTACAAGTGACACCATGGGCAGAGTTACCAGAAGACTCTGAAGTTCACAAACACTCGAGTCGCAGACACCAGTGATGCACAAGCACCTTGGTAGACACCAGTCTTTGATCACTACTCTTGGAGGATTTGCAGAGTTCAAGAACTGAGGTGAGAACACTGTCTTAGTCCAGATATGTTAAAAAACAAAATTCACTCCAAATCGCAACACAAATACTAAAAGAATTTATTTCCAAAGCTCAAAAGTCTTATTCTAAAGTTTGAATGATAGAATAAGCAACAGTATTCAGGAAAGCACAGGAAAAGAGTCATATAGGGAACCAGTCTGGCCAGCTGTTAAGACATACTGCATATATTGGTGATTTAAGCAGCTTGAATTGAGTAGAAGTAATGAGGTAGGCTAGTAGATAGAATAGAAATTCAAAAATAGACTCAAATACACATTAGCGATAATGTAATCAACTGGGTTTTTCATATCAATAGGCTACAGGTGGATTTCTTAACAATTAACTGGGGCAACGATAGCCACTTGGAAAAAAACAAACCTTCCAAGAAAAACTCCAAAGCTTGTGAATGTACATTGTAAGAAACCCAGGTAAATATCATAGGAAACATGGGTAAATTTGGTCATTATTTTTAATCAGAGAGGTCCTCTGTAAATATGATGTAAAAACCAAAATCAATTAAGGAAAAATGACAGTATACATGAGATAATATATGGAAAGAGAAGGAAAGAATAAGCAATAAAAAAATATAAAGCAAGTGGGAAATTTTTACAATGTTTATTATAGAAAAAGGTAAATTTTCCTAATGTGTAAAGAGGCGTTTATTATAAATCAAGAAAAGTCCCCCAATTGTAACAGAACTGTGAGAAAGGATATGAACAGGAAAGTTCACAAAAATGGCAAATAAACAAGATTTTTAACCCTTACTTATAATAAGAAATAAAATGTACAAATACAGTTGTCATTTTTGACTTACTAACTTGCAAAACTCTAAAGTTGCATAAAGTTATATTTTATATAGAAAACAAGATGGGAATACCAAAACTGTAGGGTAATTTGGCAGGTCTAACAAAATTCAGGTATGTTTGACTCAGAAAAATTTGACTCAGAAGATCCATTTCCAAGAATGTGTCTTACTTATCCACTGACATGTGCACAGTGATTATTTTTTCTGTAGTGATTTTTAGCATGAGTGAAATTCCAGACACACCAACCTCCAGTATACAACAATAAATAATTAATTGAAGAAACTCATACAGCTAATAAGTAAAAGTACAGAGATTTTAAACATGAGGAGCACTGTGCAGGGAGAGGAGAGATTGCCGTCTGAGGTAGAAAATTAATTCTTGCATACAGGAGTACTTATATTTTGTGAAAGACATGGGCAGCATGTGTGTACTTACAAAATGAAACAATGGAAGCAAAAATCAACTGGCGTGTGTGTGTGTGTGTGTGTGTGTGTGTGTGTGTGTGTGTGGTGTGTGTGAAGAAAGTTGGGGAATGGAATACCTGCTGAAAGGACAGACGTAGAGGGCCAGGAAGAGAAGCAAAATAACGGGTGTGCTCACTTGGTTACCACGTTACAACTGTTCAATCTGAATTGTCAACTTCATGATGATGGAAAATCAGCACACACTCAGTAGAGACAGTGCCTCAGTGTCAGAAGGTACGTGACAAAGATGGCAGACCCACCTGAAATCTGAACCCCAGAATGACCACATATAACCCATTCCTGCTCACAAAAATCAGCAACCAATACTCTACAGCAACTGTATTACAAAGCAAGACATTTGGCAAGATTGAAAAAGATATTACTTTTTTTCACTTACAATATTTTCAACTCGCAAAGGGTTTTTAAAAATAGGTTACTGTTGTAAATAGAGGAGAGGTGTGTGTTGTGTTCCCAGCCGCCTGGCTCCCATGCCCCCAGCCGCTGGCCCGCTCAGCCACTGGTTGCCTGCACCCGAAATAACCACGTGAGGACGGTATTCATTTAGACTCTGCCTGGCTTATTATCACTAGCCTTTTCCTGGCTAGCCCTCACTTCATAACTAACCCATTATAAAAGTCTGTATGTCACCACGAGGTGGGTGACTTACCAGACGGTTCTACGGTACCTCCATCTCCCACGGGAGCCTCATGGCGTCTGGCTCACTTTCCTTCTTCTCCTCAGAATTTCCGTTCTGTCTACTCCGCCCACCTAAGGGCTGACCTATCTTATAAGCCAGGCAGCTCTTTACTCAACCAATAAGAGTAATACAAAATACAGGAGAACACTCCCACATCAGGTTACCCTTGTAAATTGAGAAGTATCAGTAATGTATTTCTGTGTGATTTAACTTTTTGATCAAATGAGCAACAAAAGATTTCTGGGTTGGTCACATGCTAGCCACCCAAGTCCTCCCATGAAAATTGTCTTTAAACAATTGCAACTGAAGACTAGAATGTGGATAGCAGGAGTAGAATATTCTAAGTCCAGAGGGATAACAGGAGACAAGACACAAAAATAAGAGCTCAAGGCATGGTGGTTAGAGGGTTGGAGGTCCATGAATCAGGCAGGAAGGCAGCCATGAAGTCTAGATCAGAGTAAAACCTTATTGTGTGGCTGAGTGGAAATGTGGTAATGGATGCTGGAGGCACTTGCTCTGTACTCCCCCCACTCTGTGGAGAATGACATCTTCCATTGCCTACAAGACTGAGCAGCTGTTCTGAGACACCAGCTCTATGGGGGGAAGCTTTGGAAAGTGTTGGAAGCTATGCTGACTTTTATTGGATGCATTTAGCAAATGTTTCAGAAAAAGGTCTTAGAGTCAGGGAGGAATTGACTACTTAGAAGGCATGATAAAATGCAACCAAGAGACAGAATTGATAGGAGGCTTACAACATTTTGGAAAGTCCCTTGTTACCAACTCTAAACATGAGGAGAAATAATGAAAAGACCTTGAAGGTTAAGTAACACTTTCTCCAGGTGCAGCTTCTGTCTAAATCTGATGACTTCCTCTGAAGTATTGTACTGATGACAGAGTATGTATGAAAAGGGCCATGTCAGGATTATATTCAGGAAAACGCTGTATGTTTATGGACACAGAAAATTCATGAGAGCAAACTGATCACAATCTATTAGCTTTTCAAATGATTTATGTTGCCAAAGAAATGGTAAATCTTAACCAAAGGATGACTTTAAATGTTGGGTCTTTTGGCCTTACATTCATTCTAGAATGGAGCAGAGTGAAGCTGCATAGCCCTGGAAGTCATATTCCCAACAAAAAGACCAGTGGTGGTTTGAAAGGTAAGGGAGGAAGACAAACTTCCCAGAAAATGGAAGTAGAGTCATAAAGATCACAAGCAAAGAATCTCTCCTAGAAAACAATCAAATCTAAACAAATAACTCCTTTCACACAAGAAAATTTCAATGATACTCTGCGTGAGGCCTTCAAGCATTGCTATGATTTCCACTCTCACAATGACACAAAAGCTCCATGTTCATGGATACAAAGAGTGTGGAAAATAAAATGTTCACCCTTTATGGAGGACAAAGGCATAATGGGATTACCAAAGAATAGCAAAATTTTAACTAAACAAGAACAAGAAAGGCGTATCCATAGACTAAATGAGAAGCAACAGGGAAAACCATATGGGAAATACATCTGGTGGGCAGAGGATGGCCTGAAATGCTGCCCTCTAATAAGTGGTGACACGAACAGAGATAAAAAGCCTGGTGGTCCCCAATGCTGGAAGGCTAAAGTTGTCACCTGCTTAGCAGTCAGGAAGGAGCAGGTCAGTTCCTGCCCATGACTCCTACTGACTGATGGTCAGAGATCTGCAATAGGTTTAGCTGAAAATATAGGTAATGTTCTGCCCCTTACAGTGATGCTTGGAGAGCTATGGTCTTATTCATATTCTTGCCAAAGGTTAGCCTCCTTCTAGGCTACCTGGTCCTCCTTTATTTCTTCCTATCTTCTCTAGGCTCCCTTAAAAATGTTTGCTTGTATATTTAACTCATGTATCTACTGTATCCTTTCTTAAAGCACGCCATGTTTCCCAGCCATCTCAGAGTGTGTGTGGTGAAATAACCACATTTCTACTATGGGTTGCTGTTAGCCACTGTTTTATTCCACACCAACTAAGAGATAATTTCCACTTTTTCTGAACAGTCACATAGATTCTGAGGTTAATTATACTTTCTCCTGGTTAGCTTTGTCTCCCATTCCTTGACCACTTCTATGCTAGCATTCTATGACTAACAGACAAAGGCTTTTTGCAAACTTAGCAGAACACCAGATCCCAGCAACCCAAAAGCTAAGAACATCATCAGATAGCTCTGAAGCCTATAGGAGAGATTCCCCCTTCTTGCTTTACCCACATTTCCTTAAAAAAAAAAAACGTGTTTTTAAAGTGCCTGGAATTACAAATTTCTTTCTTCTGTTACTATAAAAACTCCATGAAATCACTTTCACATTGGAACACAGAGCCTGGGGTAATTTAACTCCATATTTCCCAGACCATGGTCACTCAAATTTGACTACAGAATAACTTATCTCTTATTCCCTTTGAAAACAGAGGAAAGTTTTTGCATTGACAGTACTTCTAATAATTGTCTTGGGGACACTTGTTACATTAAACTCAAGCTCTGGCCTTTCATAGATGATGTATAACTGGAGGATAAAACTCCTTAGGAATTCCATTCCTTTCTTTTCAGCTCTGTTAAACATGAAAATTTTCTTTCATAATTTACCAATTTTATCATTTGTGTCATACACACGTTTTAATAATACTGACAACCACTGGTTGTTATTGGGATGTCAGAATCAACACTCTGTAATCAGAGTTCAATGAGTGCTGATTTCAGATGAGATCCTCTTGTCACTGGGGGTTAGGAAAGTAAGCAAGTTAAGTCAAGACAGAAACACTGTTCTAACAAGTCAGAGATTAGGGTATTGCTAAGAAAATAGCCTGAAAGGAAATAATTAAGTCAAAGTCCAATCAATGGGTTGAACATTTTAATACCTGCAGTTTGACTGAACTTAAGTGACCAATCCACATCACTGATCTAAGGTCCTATGCAATACATTAGCTATATAGTTCTATACTCAAGAAGTGACCCAGAGTCTTGTACAGATGGTGAGTTCAGAAAACAGCAATGACATTAGAATGGTTGAGGGAAGCAAGGAGGAGAAGGGGATGGATGTGGATAGAGAGGAGAGGCATCTAAGAGGAAGGAAGAGCATCAAAAGGAAGAGAGGCAAATTCTTATTTATGGAGCTTTTTGAGCTATGGGTTAGTATAATAAATGTATTAATAGTATTGTAACGATGTAGATTTTTAAGTTAAAAAAGATAAGGTAGTCTTTTTTATTTACAAATATGATTTATTACTCAAATTGTCCTGTTTTCCTCCATCATAAGATAACAATATTTTTACAATCTGAAAAGAATATTTTACTGATATAATATTTCAACTAATCTTACTTGAGCATCAATGAGACAGCTCAGTGGGGCCATGCCTGTGGTGTGCAGTGTTGGAAGCTGACCATATCAGCTTATGAAGATCGCCAAAAGTAGGTCCCTCAAAATTATCCTCCACACTAAACTGATCTGTTGTGGCCTACAAGTCCCCTGATCACATTATAGTCACATGCAATAAAAATAAAAATAAATCTCATTGACATTAAATTATCTGGTATCTCATTTCCATTAAATTATCTGGCATCCCTTAGAAGGCAGTACTTCAAGATGAAGTGACAAATAAGTAACTGAAGGGGACATGAGGAGCATGGAACACAAAATAATATACACAAATCCATAGCACATCAGGCTGTGCTGTGATTCTAGCGTTGATTGCTTGTTACCTTATGACACCTCTACCAAATAGATGAAAACCCTGATTTGGATACACAATACAAACCACAACCACAATGGAAGAATTTGATGTTGCTTTTCTCTATTAAACATTTTAACATATAAGATTGTTAAAACATTGACAAACAGCACACATTAGGTTTACAACTTCAATTCTTGGGACTTGTATTCAGAAGGCTCACACATGACAATCAGGAGCTCAATTGTAGCCTTGAATAATTACTGACATCCAAGGCAGGGTAGATAACAAGCAACAACTTAAGGAAATGTATGAAAATATGAAAAACAAAACTATGAACTAAAACACACATTCATAGACACTTTTACTTGAAAAGTAGGTTCACATATTGATCACACAGCGCCTGATATTTAACTAAATAATGGACCACTAGATGTTGGTCATCTCATTCTATATATTGCAACAGAGAAATACCTATCAACCATGTGAAGCTGAAATAGAAGATGAATAGACACCACAGGCAGAATATAAGCACTGTCTCATAAACTTCAGTAAATGGCTTTGACTAAATACAACTATCTTCAGTTCCTTCTCCAAAGGTTTCGAAATACAAACCACTACCACAACTGAAGATCGTCACCATGACACTTGGGTAAACATGGTAAATAATTTCATCCTTCAAGGATACAATAAAAACGTGATGAAGCAAGGCGTTTTTTCCCCCTTAAAACTGAAGGCAACTGTGACACTAAAGTCTTTAGCAAATCATTAACATGAATAGAGTTTCTGATCACGTATCAGTTCTTTCTATTTTCTGATGTGAAGATGAATATATATATATATATAAAGTGTTTAAAATCTTTACAAAGCCAGACATTGCCCAACACTTATGACAAGTTCATTCTTAGTCTTAAAAGATGTTAAACTGTAAGCAGTATCAGTGTAATGAGTTGAATGGTGGTCCAAAAAGGTATGTCCAAATCTTATTTTCAGTAGTTAGCTGTTTATAGCGTGACCTTTTTGCAAATAGAGTATGTGTAGATAAAACTAGGGATCTAGCAAAGAAGTAATTCTGGATTGCGGCTGTGCCCCATGTCCAAAGACTAACAGAGAAGATCTGAGACACTGCTGCAGAAGGAGGGCCTGGAGAGACACCCACCGGAAGCTGGAGAGCAGGTTCTGAGGGACGTGCCTATGCACCAAGGAATCCTGAGGTCTGCTGATTAGAGCCACCAGGAGACAGGGGGGAGGCGGGACAAGCTTGTGCCTCAGAGCTTATAGAAGGAACTTAGGCACTCAGCCAACTCCTCATTTTCTTACTCCTGGCCTCTACTACAACCAAAGGGTTTTCCGATGGTCTTGGCAACCTAGTTTGTGGATCTTTGTTATGAAGCCTTGGTAAACAGACTCGCCGAATGATGGGTAGAAAAACACTCAGTTGCAGTGCCACATAAATAAACACCCGAAAGCGAGGGCAGAGAAACACTCAAATTCAGTGTGACACAACTGAATCCAAATCACCTCTTTTCGTAAAAAGCAGTTCTTGAACAACACACAGTTTTACCTGAACATTTCATAAGTTTCTGAAATAGAGAAAACAAGAGGAAGCTGGAGAGATGAGCACTTCTAATTTGCTTTCACAAATGGCAACAGGGAGTTACAAAGAAAGAACCGTGTTTTCATTTGGCAGAGCCTTGCTCTTTGGCCTCACTGTGCTCTGTGGGTCTGCATTTGACCTTCCTATCTCACTTACGCTGAGGACACTATAGGCATGGAACACGTCGGCCCAGCTCTTGTCAGTCATCACTGAAGGACTCGAGTGAAGTTTGTTAGCCCATCAAGAAACCGATGGCTACCCTGTGAGACAGAGAGCTCTGCGGGCCACCAGGTTGACCACGTGATCTGGACTCTGAGGCCCAGTACCTACTTGTTTCCACAGGGTTGGCCACACTATGTTACTAGCACAAGGGATAATGCATCAGAAAATGTCTCAGCAACACCCTCAGGGCCACTGTGCCACTTTGAGCGGGCAGACACATTTCTAGTTCCTACTCCTTCTTCTTCTGTGTGGCTCCAAACTCAGAATTTGCCAGAACATACCGATGTGATGCAGGTACAGATCCCATAGGATGCCAGTTACGCATGTCACCTCAAGTACATCTGACCAGTGAGAGGTACTGAGAATCGCTGGAGCCGCATTTCTATTGATGCAGGAGAGCTTATGTCTCTATAATCACTTTACTAGGAAAAAAAAAACCACAAATATTTTTTCCTATAGTTTTTCATACTCCGTTTAATGTTTTTAAAAAGGTATGCATTGTGATTGTTTTTCGAAATAATGTAACCACCGTGCATTCTTCTGTATTCTCATCTTAATGCAAAAATATGTGTTTTATATTAGACATAAATAAAGATATATTCACATTAAATTAGCAGCCTTTTATTAAGACAATCCTGAAATATTTTGTAAGGGAAATAACCTCAGCCACAAGTAGAATACAAATATTTTCTCTCAATATGTCCTTTTAAAAAAAATCTAGATGTTTCTTAGTTTGACATTTAGAATTCAGAAATTTCAGTAGGAATTTCAAAAACTTAAACCATTGCTATTGGCTAAGAAATTCTTCCCAGGGAACTCATGAGTACATTTGAGGAATTTCCTAAGAAGGCAAAGAGAACTGGAAAGATTCATAAAAAGTTAATAATGGCTTTCATTTGTTTGGTTAGAGTTACCCCAAGGTATTTCATATTTTGTGGCTATTGAAAAGGGTGATGTTTCTCTGATTTCTTTCTCGGTGTGTTTATCATAATTGGGAACTAATTTACCTCAAGACCCAGTGATACCACTTCTGTGCATATGCCCAAAGAACGCTCAATTATCCCACAAGGACTCAACAATGTTCATAGCAGCATTATTTGTAAAAGCCAGAACCTGGAAACAACCTAGATGCCCCTCTACCAAATAATGGATAAAGAAAATATGGTATTGTACACAATGGAGTATTATTCAGCTGTAAAAAAAAAAAACAGTGACATGAAATTTGCAGGCAAATGGATGGAACTAGAAAAAAACATCCTGAGTGAGGTAACCCAGACTCAGAAAGACAGACACAGTGTGTCCTCAGTCATAAGTGGATAATAGATGGAAAGCAAAGGATAACCAGATTACAAGCCAGAGCTCCAGAGAAGCTAGGGAACAAGGAGAACCTAAGAGAGATGCATGGATTGCCCTGGGAAGGGGAATTAGATGACATCTACTGGGTAAACTGGGGGCAAGGGGACAATAGAGGAGAGGGGGGGGGGGGGGGGATGAGAACATGAAGCATTGGGATGGTCGAGTTGAGGGAGGGATGGAGTGGAAGAGCAATGAAAGAAATATCTTGACAGAGGGAACCATTATGGGATCAGGGGAGAAACCTGGTACTAGGAAAATTCCCAGGAATCTACAAGGATGGCCCCAACTAAGACTCCTAGCAATAATGGAGAGGGTGCTTGACCTAGCCTTCCCCTGTAATCCGACTGGTGAATACCGCAACTGTCATTATAGTGCCTTCATCCAGTGGCTGATGGAACCAGATGCAGAGATTTACAGCCAAGCACCAGGTCAATCTATGGGAATCCATTTGAAGAGAGGGAGGAGGGACTATATGAGCAAGGGAGGTCAAGATCATGAAGGGGAAATCTACAGAGACAACTAAACCAAGCTCACAGGAATTCATAAACTGTAGAGCGACAGCTATGGAGTCTGCATGGGACCAAATTAGGCCCTCTGCATGTGGGAGACTGTTACATAGCTTGGTCCATCTGAGGGGCCCAGGGCAGCAGGATTGGGATCTAGCTCTGGTGCACGAGCTGACTTTTGGCTCCCATTCTCTATGAACTATGCCTTGTTCAGCCTTGATGCAGGGGAGAGGGCCTTGGTCTTGCCTCAACTTTATGTGCCAGGCTTTGGTGACTCCCCATGGGAGGCCTTGCCTTTTGGAAGGAGTGGATGGGGGTGGGCAAGGGCAAAGGAAGCGAGGGGGTAGTGGGAGGAGGAGTGGGAGGGAGAACTGTGGTTGGAATATAAAATGAAATTTTTAAAAAAGTTATTGCAGCCAGTCATATTTAGTATGTATTTGGATCGGTTCATGTGTGTTGGTCCCTGTCACCAAATCACAAAAGAAAGGAAAAGTCACGACTCTGACTCCCTGATGATCTTTCACCACCCGCCTTTGTACACAGGTACAGTAGTGATGTACTTTGGAGAATGGATGTGGTTTGATTGCAGCCTGAATGCTTGCTTGAATGTTGTGTGAATTTTTATAATTCCTGACAGTTATAAATCTGACATGTGGGTCAGTACTCACTCATTCAACTAGTATCCTCACACGCTGTGTTTTCTGACAAGCCAGGCAATGTCTGGAGAGTGAATTCAATAGACATCTTGGTGTAGAGAGATGGACTTTAAAGCAAGCAAGAAGGAAACTATTGGATTCCACGTTGGAGACCAGGGATGAAGGATCTCCTTTTCCTTGTTGAATCTTGGAAGGCAAGCTGTGAGTAGACAACCCTTAGGCAAGAATCGGGAGCAGACAGGTTTAGTCATTAAAAAGAGAAACAGAAATCAGGGGCAAAAGGTAACAAAGAACTTAGCAATGGACAGACAACACTGGTGGTAATAGTCGTAGGTAACCTATTACAGGTGTTATGTACAGTATCTCATTTAATCCTCTCTATGGTTCTCCAATAGAACTAGCTCAATTTTTAGTAAATTTATTCTGGTTAAGAAGTCATCTGAGATCATAAACTAGTGCTATGATAATGAAATGTGAACTCAGATCTATTTCCTAGCTTTTTCTGGAAAATGTGCTATTCCAGTTCCTGATAAAATTTCTCCTCACCTACTCTTCGAAACACAACACCTGCCATTACTTCCAGGAATGACCTCATGCTCTTCCACTTTGGCTCAATCCTGTCTACTCCCTATACCCAGTTCAGAAACTACTCTTTCCTCTGCTATCCAATAACAATAAATAATAGTAAGTTTGCTGTAATTTCTGGAGCCCATTGTTATACATCTTCAACCGTTAGTTCCCTGAAGTCCATTTAGCAGAGATCTTAAGACATCAACTAGGCTGGCTCTCACCTTGAGTTTGCATCAGTAGTCCTTGGAGGGTGTGTGAGAGTAAAAGCATGATCCCAGTTTCCAATCTTGTGACTTAGAAGTCTTAGAGCAAGGCAGGACAGTTGTGAGACGATTGCTGCTGACCTGGTGACCACATTTTAAGAAACTGCGTGGTTAAGTGACTCACCCAAATTTACTCAACTCCCACATGGCTAGGATTCAGCTGGGATTTGTACTGAAGCAAACAATGGGAGCCTAGGCAGTAATGTGGCACAAATAGATTCTTTCAGGATTAGGCATTTAGTGATTGGAAAGTACTTGAGAATTAACGTACTTTGTGTAATTTATTGCTCCATGTATCTCTAGTGAGACACATATGGCCGGTGCATAGCACAACACTCTGGCTAATCATGAGGCTTAGCAAAGCTTGGCTTTTGATGGACCCTCATCTTTTCTAGATTGAGACTATTTTGACTAAAAAGACCTAGAACTCCCTTAGGCTAGTTCTTGGAATGGAGGTTAATTGTAAAACAACAACAACAAAAAATGTGTGATGGTAAAAGAGAGAGAATACGGCAGGAATCTTTTTCTGGTCTCATTGATATGGGATGCAGAAAGTTCTCTGGACCCAGACAGCTTTCAGCAGTGTCATTATCATCCCACAGGTATTCTCTTTGCTTTCTCTCTACCCATCCTAATTGTTGTGTACTTTATTCTTTACATAGTTTAGGTAAAATTCATTTTTAAAAAAGTAAGTCTGATTAGCAGGGATAATTATTATTCTTACTTGGGCAAAGATTTTCATGTCAGATAACGTAATGAATCTGTTCTAATTGCAGATTGAAGGCACTTGGGTCGTGGACCATCCTGGACCTCATCTGGGAAGGGTCTCATGGTCCAGGATGCAGCTGGTCTTGGTTATAATTTTAGCAAACCTATGAACAGAACAGTTCTTAGGATTGCCAGGTCTAGAACAAAAACCACTCTCTACCAAGTCTCCTCCTTGTATAATTTCTGATTATGACAAGTATTTGAAACATGCCTTTGAAATACATTTTGTAGCTCACAAGGATTTTTTCTCTTACATCTTTTTCTTCATTAATTCTTTGATGCAATTTCCTCTATAGTTTTACATGTAACATTATATTCTCAATGGAACATTGTAATAGAGCCATAAAAAATGAAGAATAACAGTGGAAGGCTATTAATCTCTTATTCAAGAATGTGAAAATAGCATCTTAGTCCCACATCTCAGAGGGTGGGAACAGATACGGGAAGGAAGTTCTGTCTTAGGTGAAATGGCATTGATACTCTCATAAATTCAGATGTCTGCATGTGCTCGCCTACTTGGCTGGACCAGAATGTAGCAATTGAAACCTTTATTCTTCTAACACAACCTATATTTTCAGAAAAGCTTGGGCAGAGATTATATTTTACCTTGGATAGTTTACACATTCTTTTGATTTTTGTCTTTTTTTTTATCTGCAAATGGGATATTATATGTTAAACTTCCAAAGGCAAACATACCAAGCTTGCACTGATCTTACTAAAAGATTTTTGCTATAACATTTCTGCCTTCTAAAAGACTTTTACTTTAAAAACTGCCAACATTACAAATTTAATTTTAAAAGCCAGAGTTTCTTTTTTTTTAAGTCAAGGTTCCACGTGTATTTTTCATTGCTAGTTGATACCCTAAAATTTCTGAAGCCCTGTCTCAAATATCAGAATGTTATTCATCCATGAAATGGTTTTCAGAATGACTTGTGTTTTGCATGGGTTTTAAATCAATATATTGTACTGGCCTTCCTCTTCGGAGTCCTCTTACAAATAGGAGTGTTCCACCTTGGGTATTAGTTTTCTATTCCATTTTCCTTATTTCTGAAATTCACTGTAGCACAATATTCTTCTTTTTATTTATTAGAGTTAAATATTCAGTGTCACATTCTCAAAAGCCCATTATAAGAACTTAATATCCTTTTTTATTTATTTTGTAGAGTCAAGGTGAGATCTACTATTTATGAAATTACTTCCCAATGCCATGGAACCATTGGAGATAACACCTCATGGTTCTAGTGAAATCTATGCAAGCATTTACCAGTGTTATCATTCATTGTCAAAAGTATAGCTCATAAGTAATTATAAATGATTCAAAGTTGAAAATTGCTAAATTGGTCTATTTTGAGTATCATTTTCTAAAATAAACACAAAATTATCATTTTTATATTTAATTTTCTCAAATGATATGACCATCTATTGTTTTATCCTGGCATCTGTGTCAGTGCCTACTTTCCACTAAAAGGGCAGCCAGGAAGACTAATGTGCCTTTGAAGTTAGCCAAAGGCAAACATGTTTTAACTTGACCTTTGTCCTGGTTAATTTTTGTTGTCAACTTGACATAACCTATAGTCATATTGGAAAAGGGAACACAGTAAAAAATTTGTCTAGATCAGATTGGCCTGTGGTCACATCTGTAATTATCTTGATTGATGATGGATGTTGGGAGGGCCCAGTTCACTACCAGCAGCACCATTCTGTATGCAATAAAGTCAGTTGGCATGAGCCACAGTGACAATCGGCAATCTTCCTTAATGGTTTCCAATTCAGGTTCCTGCTTGAGTTTCTGAACCGATTTCCCTCAACGATAGGATGTGAAAATGTGAACTGCAGTAAAACTTCTGTGCGTTGTTTATGGCCTTGGTGTTTATCACAGCAAGACAGGAAATAAAGATAGCCTCAGACTTAAGTCTTTCTGAAATGATATCATGAGATCATGCATCTATACAATACACAAAATCTTGCTAATAAATGCGAAACTCCAACACTGAGAGGCAGGCTTTTCTTGAGCTATTTGCAACAAAAGGTTAAAATTTAATTTAATATTACCTGTAAAACTGCAGGAAGAAAGTCTCTTTAGGAGATGTAATATGACCTGCAACGAATTCCATGAAAGCCTTTATAGGAGGTTGGGGGCAGGGTAAACATCTGGATTCCCTCTAGATCATCAAAAGCCTCTGGTTGCCCCTTAGAAATTTATTTATTCATTTTCAAGTCAACCATAATATTAGAAAGAGGAAGGTGGAAAGGGGTTGAGAAAACAACTTTGATTTGATTAAATTCTTCTTCCAGTAAAAATGAAGATATTATGGCCACATAAAAGTGAAGATGAGAATAAGGACACAGTCGTCAACAAACTGTGTTTGTCCCGCCAGCCACTGAAATGGTTTCTTGCCTTCTTCTTTCCTTCCTTCCTTCCTTCCTTCCTTCCTTCCTTCCTTCCTTCCTTCTTCCTTCCTTCCTTCCTTTTTTAATTTATTTATTGATACAAGCCAAGGCACAGCAGAATGAATATAGAGAATTATTTTATTTATGAAGAGCAAGGATCCAACTCTCCCAAGTTGATTTCCCCAGTCTGTTCCTACCCTTTTCTCATTAAGACTTTAAAATGGCCAAAAATGAATTGTATCAAATCACCTTATTTATGACCCAATAGAACCTCATCGTTTCTATGATTCTCAAATACGGCATGTAGAATAACATGTTACAGAGCATCAGTGGGAAATGTTTCCCAAGGACTTTCTGTATAATTTAGCTTCAATTAACTTCAGGGAGTGAAAAGCCTAGAAGAGGCATGCTCTATAATTTCCAACAAGGTTTTAGAATAAAGGTCACACACAGAGTACTTTTGGTCTAATAGTTTTGCCTAGTTCTCAACTTTCTCAAGATTTTTTGTTTAACTTTCTCCTACATGGTATCATAAATGAGATCAAAGAGAAGCCCTGTTTGCATGTATCCAGGATACAGATATAAACACCAGAAAGACATGAATGCAACGTTAGTTGTCACTTACTGTCTCCTCTACGCTGTATGGCGTATACTGGGCAGCTGTTACTCTATAGTGTGTGCATCATTACTTGTGTGTATCGAGGCAACTGAAGCTTACGACTCACAACCTCTCCATGAGCAGTGCGCATGTGATGGAAGAGGCCAGGTCTGCTTAATTACAAAGCAGAACTTGATTTTCTGTTTTTGCTTCCAACAGCATGAGCATGTGACATCAATGACCGAGTAAGAGTAATTTACACTGGCAGTTTAAGCTGACCTTGATGGAACTAGGGCTAGAATCTCTATTCGATTTCAAACCACGTGGAATAATACTGCCTTTATTTCCCTTATATAGTCCTTGCATGTTAGCTAATATGCTCACTAATGCTGCTTAAACCTGCTTTTAGGCTAGATGCCTTACACTCTTGAAAATCACTAAGGCATAGCAGGAACACTTACGCTTCATTTTTGAAGGTCGATTAAACTATGTGTACACAATTTAGGATTAAATATTTTTTCATTCTTCTCTCTCTAACCTATATGCCCCAAGCTCTTCTTCCCTTCAACTCCCCACCTTATCTCACTGTATTTTACAGACCACTTATACTTTTTGACAAATCAAATATTCTTTCCAATGTGTAAGGCTTTCATTATTTCATCAAGACGATTTTCTGCACGTAAGAAGGCTAAAACAGCAGGACCCTACTTCCTGCTCATCTGACACAAACCCAGGTTGTTATTTCCTAACGTTCATTTTCATTGCCATTGAATTCAATAGGCTCTATCAGAATGAAACACGAGAATGTAGCATCACTTCCAAGGTGAACCATCTACCAAAATACATGACAATTATATTTCTAATGATTCAAAATGAATTGATGAAAGAACAGCAGATTAACCAACAAACCCAGGGCTTTCTTGGATCCTCAAAATCAACAAAGTCAAGCTCCTGTGTTTGCTTCTAATAGTTTTCCAGACGAGTGCTGAGAGACGCATACTTATAAATCATGGTCTCTGTTAATCTGTGCTAAATCTTTTTCATAATTTACTCATAATTTATAAATCTATAGATGCCAGAACTTTGGTTTTGATTGCTTAAGAAAGTACCCACAATTACAGAGGAAATTTTCTCATGACTACAAGCTTATCTTTTCTGAGAACAAAGGCACTTGTTTCAAACTTTTATTCTGATAAAGAATTAAAAGACATTTAAATGTTAATTAATGAAGAAAAGACAAAAGGCTGAATGCTGTATTTTGATTTTAATTCACCAAAATTTATAAAGAATCTTTTTTTTCTAATGTCTCTATTACTTGGCTGCCAATATACCAATAAAGCAGTTAATGCTTAGATATATTGTACTGTTTTGCTGAGTGATAATTAAGACATAGCAGGCCTTTTACAATTTCACTACTAAGATGTTTTACTGAGCAGAAGCTCAGAGCCCATGACTATGCCTTGATGAATGAGAGATGTGGCACTCAGGAAGCTTAAGTTCATGCCTAATAATGCAGAACTGAGGAACTGCCCTAAACTCACAATTTTAATAATATTTACATCAAAACATGTCCTTATTCACGATAACAGGAAGTAAAAGGTACACATGATAAGAGAAGCATGCAAGTCAGGAGTTACCAATAATTTGTAGGTTTAGTGCACATAGTATGTTGTGATTTGAACTATGAAAGACAGAAAAAACTAGAAGTTATTAGAGAAGTCTAGGTATGATATAATCCAAAGGAATAACATTAAGAAATGAATAAGAAATGTCAGTTATCTCCTTTAAGATTTGCTTAGCAGGAAGGTAATCATGCCTTGTACTGGGAGCCTAGCCAACTATCATGAAGTTCTGGATCTTAGAGGAGAACCAACAACCACCACTTTACTAAACCAGGATAATCCCTAACTACACTCTAAATATTTGTTCTTCTAGCTACAGATAAGGGTAGTTCTCATCTCTCATTAAAGACACTGCTCCTTGCTGCAGAATGAGAACATTACAGGAATCCAAAAGCAATTGAAATGCAGAGTTGGATACATCTAGAAAACAATCCCACACCTAATGCTATGGGGACATTGCTGAACAGGGGACAGAAAGATTTCAGGAGGCAGAGGATCAGAGAGTTTGCTGGGAGATTATGTCTCCCAGTAACATAAGGAGCTACCTCCATAAAGCCTCATTAATATGACTGCCTAAACACAAGCTGTACAAGAACATCACCAATAAAGTTCCAAGGTGGACAGGTAAGCCCAAGAGGCCTCAACCTACACAAACAATTGCAGGCAACTAAGGAAGCTGAGAGTGGGATGATGTGGGAGT
>JAQHUG010000078.1:1350484-1367922 GCA_028555095.1 Dicrostonyx torquatus
TGCCTCTGCCTCCCGAGTGCTGGGATTAAAAGTGTGCGCCACCACCGCCCGGTCAAGAATCTAATTTTAATAGGTAATCTTTGCACAGGGTCCTCCCCTAAGCTATAATCTCCCTGGATATACTGTTATGCAGTTCAGAGATTCTTCCACCAATACGTCGAGTCGATCTGGTGTTTTCTTCACTTTTGGAGTGTTTAGCCCGCACTATGACCCAATCAATGATTCTAAAGGGAAATCATCCTAACTGGCTGTGCTCATTCTCCCATTACCCCAAGAGCTCACGCTTGAGCATATGCGGTATTTCACAATTTTCCTCAGATCTGTAACAAGATTGAAGAACTTAGTTTCCTGAGTCTAGAAAAAGAATGTTCTGGTCTTCTGAAATTTATGCTTCTCCTTAACATAAAAAAATTACAAAACACAAGCTCTCTCAACAACATTACACATGTTCTCAGTTTTCCTTTTGGGAGTTTTTCCCAAACTAAGTGACTGAGGAATACATAGACCATCGAACAACCTAGAATACAACTGTTCTGGACAAAGAAAAGAGGTAAGTGTTCCATTCATAGAGTGAAAGATACCCACTTATCCCTTAAGGCAGCTAAAACAGGTAAAACCAGGGGGATGTGCCCTGGGTAAGCTCCCATTCTCATGTTTTCTCTGTGACGTTCTCCTCTTCTCATTTGCCTGGACGACAAAACATGCATTGAGTCCCAGATTTGATAGAACCAGGTATTTCAGTGTGACTTTAAGTCAGCATTCTCGGTGTGCACTTTCAAATGCCGCGTTTGTGCCTTGATCTCCACCTCTCTTATCTTCCAGTGCGGAATTTCAATCTAGGCCCTTTCTTAAAAGAATTTCAAGTACTAGAGAAAAGGTGTGAGGATTTAGGTGAACTTGGGAGGAAAGGGTCCCAGTTCCCCTGGAGACACACTGCTAGCCCTCTGGCTCTGTCTTGGAGTTGTAAAGCAAAAGGTCCCTGGGCTAGCAAACAGCCATCAGTTCAAGAAAGATCTTAATTTTTTGCTAGCTGGCAACCAAGCCCTTAGCCCTATTGTATCTGAAATATGAGGTTGAAAATATTTGGCTGTATTTATCGCTTAAGACAGATATCTCATGTTTCTGGCAGTAACTGAGCACCCACTGCTAAAAGGTTGCAGTAGAGAATCACAAAATAGAGGTTGAAGGCATTGAATTCCAACCCAGAGCTCTGCAGAGATGGACTCCAGGCTTCAAACCAGCTCCTCCGCACATCCGCGCCTGTGAAAAGTTGATGCTGGATACTAACTAAGAAACCTCAGACTGGATTTTAGCATAAAGCATGTCTAATAAGGACAGTTATCAACAGTGATATTGAACTCCACCTTTTCAGACTTTCTCTGCATTGTCCATATAGCGTAGCTCTCGGGTATTCTGTTCCTGGTAGCCTGCCATATTTTTTTCAGTCAATTCTTATGCATAACTTTAGGTAAAAATATTTCACTCTAATGTTATTTTACAGTAAAATCAGACTACATGAAATATTGCATTAATTGGTGGCTTAAGCCATTTGTATTTGGGCCAAATATTGATGTAAAAGAAAAAGATGTATCTACCCAAGAGAATAATCCAATCTTTGAGCAATGAGATACACTTGAATAAATCATGATAACAAAAATACAGAGTTGAACAACATTAAGTATATATCTAAAATTCACTCCTCAAATCTGAGTGATGATCACATTTGCAACTCAAGAAAGATGTTTTTATGTAGTTGTTCCCTCTTTTGTTACATTGAATATTTTTTGAAATTGGAAAAGCCTCTGAGAAATGACAGAAAATTAATGATGCCTCAGTACTCTGTTGGCAGGTCAGAAAATGGGTTTGGATAATTATTACCCATCCAAGTTGTGAATTCATTTCAAATATTTGGATACTATCTTAGGTGTGGATGGAGTCATGCAGCAATGAGCAGATGTTGCTCTGCTTGTTCTATGATTAAAAGCACAACTGAATTAATCAAGCGAATGATATTTGGGGAATGTATAACAGGAGACAATGTAGGCAGAGTCACAAACGTGTACCTTTGACACTATCTTTGTACTTGGAAATAATAACCAAATAAATTATCTTTGTGTCATATTAATTTATAACATTATATGAATGGGAGATTAGTTTTTGGTTTTCTCTGGCAGTATCAAGATAAAATTCTCACTTTACCTCCAGTATTGTAGATGAGACTAAGACAAATATGCAAGATTGATTTTGAACAGAAAAACAACTTTTCTAAGAAATTTGGCCTAAATTCAATGGAGAATTGGTAATCCAGTTTCCTAGAATAGTATAAAATCCCCAGTCCAACTACATTTTAAAATATAGTCAATGTATCTTTTACTTAAGAAAAAAATGAGAAAATTTGTCATGGGTCTGGGGTAGAAGAGAATCATTTTAAAGTTGTACAGAAAAAATTATTTCATCAAATACTTTCATTAGAGCTTTTCCTGTTTGTTTCTTTAAAAATAAAATAACCCTGAAAGATAGTTATTCCTATACATAGTAAAACTGAAGTTGAGAGATGCACAATTGCCTACACCATTTTACTCAGCTTGTATCCAAATCACTTCAGTCAACTCTAAACCTTGTGCGTATCCATGTTGCAAGAGGGGGGGGGGTATGATAAACTCTAAGTGACCTACTTGGTAAGTTTTATGAAACAATGCAGGAAACCTTTATGATCATTGTTCTGCTAATATGAAGAATTATGAACTTATTTTATAAAATGAAAAATGGGGTTGAAGGATTATGAAGAAGTGTGAACATATATCTTACATATATCTTACGAGAGCTCTAAAGATACTTGTGAAAGTACATAGATGGGAATACCTACTACCAAACTCTTGACTATAGATGCATGTGTATGTGTGTGTTTATGTGGTATATGTGTATGTATATGTATACATGAGATATATATGCCATGTTATGCTCTTGTCTATGTGAGTTTATGTCATGTTATACAGGTGCCTGGTGAGGCCAGAAGAAGGTATGGGAGCCCCAAACCAGAGATTCTAATGGTTGTGAGGTGTGAGTTGCCTGATACTGGGAGCCAAACTTGGGTCCCTTGAAAGAGTGTAAAGTGTTCTGGACCACCAATCCATCTCTCCAGATCTCAAGAATGCAATTCCACATGGTGGATTCAAAAGCATCCTACTGAATTCTCACATACTATTTTTGTAGTTTACAATTGAGAAAACTGAAGAAGTGGACTGGATTCCCTGAAGTTAGTCAGTTACCAAACTGATAGAGAGACGTGTTAAATCCACAGCTCACAATATAAACAGAATATCCAGAGTTCTCCTATTTACAGAAGATAAAATATTTGACCAATGGTCACATTACAGAAATTAAAACTGGAGGATGCCAAGATATACAACAATGAACAATAACAACTAATATGAAATACAAAGGAAAGAAAAAAATCAAATATTAGAGATAATTCTGTGGAGCTCCACATTAAATTTATAGCCTCGGTATCGCTTATATTTTATGGACTTATTCACTACCCAGAAAAACAACAAAATCCAGTACAGAGTTAGATATGGAAAAACAATTCTCTTCATGGCCTCTTGCATAAACGTTTATTAAAAGAAGCAGCAGTGAGGTAACAAAAGCCAAGGAGAATTGTGTGAAGAGAGGATGAATGCAGGAACAATAAAGTAGAAAACAAAATGGACAAAGAAGACTGAAGAGCAGAAGAAAACAGCATGCAATTGATGCTCATATGTATTTGGCAACTGATTATGGAATCATTTGCCACTGGATTGCCATGTATAGAGTTTTGTCTATGATTTCTACATGCTTTGGTGGTAAAAAAAAGTCTTGGAAGAAGTAAGAACTCCTCTTCTGACATGGTTTTAGCACCATCTGAGTAACCTTAGGCAATAACTCAGCCTCTACACAGTCCATTCTCATTCCTCAGTTTCCTAATCAGAAGAGGAGACGGCATTTGAGAGGGTGTTTAATCGAAGACTGTGGGTGTAAGCAGTAGTTAAATTGTATTTTACTACTTTTGTTATTTTAACACAGCTACAGAAGAAATGTGTGAAAAAAGTGAATTACAGTGACATTTGTGGCAGTAGCCTAAACACAATGACCATATATAGCTAAGTGTAGGTAGTAAAGTCTAGAGGCCTCCAAAGTGTTCACTAACACCTTTTTATTGATGACAAATTGTCCAAATGCACTCAACAACACTTATTTGAAGCTCAGGAGCCATGCAGGGAAAGAAAGGGCTTTCAGAGCCAGGGAGACTGGGCTTTCTAAGTATATGTTTCATTTTTGGGACATCAGTCCCATCTTTGAATTGGTAAAATCTATTTTAAAGATTTAAGGATTATGATGAATAATAGTTGAACAATTTAAATTGCCCTAGAGACTTCGTCAAGATGTTAGGAAATGTCAGCTATTGACAGGGTGCTACATAGCATTGGGGTTACTAAGAAATGCCCTATCAACTAAGAAGCATCAATGCAGGAAGATTTAAAGACTGAGAAAAGCAGGGCAGACAAGGATCCGCTTTGCTCGCTTAACAGAGACAGACTACAAAACATGTATACTAAAACATGTGTGCCCGCACGTGTGTTTAAATATGTGTGTGTAAATAAATACATATGTGATGAATATATCTAGGGAGAGGTTTGTGGCAAACAGCACAAAAGAACTCAGCTTAGAGGAATGAAGACAAATGTTGGTAGGAAGAGCTACAGCAAGAGGAACACTGTTTTGATCTGGAGTCAAGTATGTGAGTGCTGAGTTCTGACCCTTTCCACGCAGGGGGGAAGGTGGTCGAAGGTTTCAGATGTGATCCCAAGAACATGCTGACCTACATTCTGGTTCTAGTGTGTGTCTATGGAAAAAAATGATGGTAATTTTAATGCATGATAAGATTTGAGCTTTACTGTCAAATCCATTTGCTCATTTTCCATAAGAAGTGCGTTACATGGCTCTGTTTGCCCCTAAGTAAATAAAGCAGACTCCAAAGAGGAAGAAAGCACCTGGCTTCTTGATTTCTTCCCACGTAGCCCAGAGTGGCTGGCCCATGAGGCCATGGACGTCACCTTAAGCTGAAAGATGCAGCTTTGTTCTTCAGGGACCACACAAGTCCCTCAGGGGCAATGTGTGCTGCTGAGCCATGCTGCCTGTGCAGAACCTGACTGTACTGAACCTCACATTCATCCTCTGCTTTTGTTCCTGCTCCTCCCAGCCAGAAGCTCTATTTCTTCACTGTGTATGCACTTAACCAACATTCTGTTTAAAAACAGCATCTTTGTGAAATTTATTGTTTGGCTGTTATTGTTCAAAACCATAAACTAAGTATCCCATCTTATCGGTCACCCATCCCCCCAGCTTGTATTTTGTTTTATACCATGGTGTTCTCTCTCTCTCTCTCTCTCTCTCTCTCTCTCTCTCTCTCTCTCTCTCTCTCTCTGTCTGTCTCTCTCTGTCTCCCTCTGCCTCTTTCCCACTTTAGGTTACAACCCTCTCTGCTTGTAACAGAGAATTTGATTAATTATTATTCTGATTACCATTACCAAGTAAATATGTCCCTATGTTTTAGATACTGAGTATTCATTGAGACACTATAAGAATATATCAACAGAGCCCCTAAGTTTTAGATGCCAAAAAAGGTAACGAAAATATATAAGCAGCGCTGACTCTGACTGTCTCACTCTAAATCAGACCTAGTGGCAGAAACCATGCCAGGACCACAGCAGCTAAGGCTGGGAGATCTCCCCAGCGTGGCCCTAGTTCCAGCAGCTTCTTTCAGACTACATGAGCCTGTTTCAATAATTATGGTCTTTTCATGTGATCAGTTTTAACAAGCCTATCCCTGTCAGCGAGACAAAGGTCAGCACAGTGGAGGTTCTATTTGCCATTCCATCAATTCATTTATACAATAAATGTATGCTATGCTTCCCTCAAGTACACTCTAAGGATAAAAGAAAAGCTTCTATTCAAGGGAGCAGGAGAAACAAGGCCCCATGAGGTCAGCACTAGATCTTGATTTCTATTGCGTCAGCACCAAGTCACATAGTCATGGCAAGCCTAGATTGCTCAGTTTGCAGAATGGAAATTTTACTTAAAGGGACACTTTTTAGAAAGCACTGGACAATGTAGACTGGTACTGCATGAAAGACAAGAATATGCAGGAGAGGATTGACATGGTAAATTCAAAACAATAGTGTTATTGATAATTTTTGAGTAAAGTATATGAGATGGAATAGAGATAAGAGCTTCCTGCTGGCGAGACAATGTAAGAAACAGGAAAATAAATGTAGAGCAGGTTATTTGGTATAGTGTATCAGTTTTATCATTCTTTTGTTGGGAGACTGATTTGAAAATATGATGAACATGTGTCCAAGTAGCTCCAGAAAAAAAGGAGGAAGGAGGAAGGAAGAAGGGGGAAGGAAAGAGAAAGAAAGGAGGAGGAAAAAGGAGGAAGGAAGGAGGAAGAAGGGGGAAAGGAAAAAAAGAGGAGGAAGGAAGTAGGGAAAATGAGGAAGAAGGAGGAGGAGAAAGGAAAAAGGAAGGAAGGAGAAAGAGGAAGAGGAAGTAGAAAGGGAGAAGGGGAGGGGAAAAGATGAGGAGGAAGGAAGTATGAAGAGGAAGGACAAGGCGGTGGACAAGGACAAGGATGAGGACAAGGACAATAAAGACAACAAAAATGATGATGATGAAGATGAAGAAAAAGAAGATGAGGAGGAGGATGAAAAAGAAGACGATGAAGAAGGCTATAAAGACAGACAAAGATAAAGACAACAAAGAAGATGATGAAGATGACAAAGAAGATGAAGAAGAAGAAGACAAAAATAAAGAAGAAGAAAAAAACAAGAAATGTAACCAGAGTTTAATTAATAGGGACTTTGTTCTAATTATTAGAAGTTGAGTTGTTCATTTAGGGAGCATAGAGTGAGATTTTTGCTTCTGTACCACAGGTAATTACAGGGCAACTGTGAATCTTGCTCAAGTTATTGGAAGGCTAGTCATTTGCAGGATTTTACATCCAGAAACACAAATGAGCGAAGGCAACTTCTTAAGGCTTTTGTTTTCCAGGAGCAGAAGGGTTTGGTGGAAGTTTCCCATCAGGATGCTGTAATTCCCAAAGTAAGGTCGGAGCTGTGTTTGTAAAGCATCAGAAATTCTGCACAAGTGGTCAAAATATTGTCCACCAGCAAGAAAAACTAGCTCTCTGGATATACCTAAATAATGATGACTCGTTAAATCCCTTAAAATCTTACACATTTCATGCCACAGCTACGCATATAAGCATCGTAAATATACAATGTGCAAGCTCCTCAAAGCCCAGATTAAGTGGAGACTCCATAAGTTAATGTTCTTGGGAGTATGACAAGGGAAACGCAAGTTTCTCCAGGCATTCCTGTTGATTCTCTGAGTGACACAGCTAAAATGAATTCTATCTGAACTCCCAAAAGAAGTGTGTATGTGCATGTGTGTATATGTGTGTAGAAAAAAAAAATGAGATGTAATTAATACAACGAGACAGAGGAATTCAGAAGAAAGGGAGATTCTCAATTGCTGAAAGAGCTATGAGAAATTTGAGGAAATATATTGATATTTCCACTGAAAACATCTTGGTGGTTTGATAGATGGATAGCATAAAGCTGACTTGAGTCTACTGAGAAATTAAAAAATGAAGACAGAAAGGGACTGGGGAATTCCAGGGATGAAGATGAGACAACAGCACAAGTGGGCAGATAAGGATCCAGAGGACCTCTGATTAGTGCAAGTATCTAGAGCAGAGGACACAGGAAGAGAAGCTGAGGAACTAAGAAGGTGCCCAGCCATGAACGCCAGATACTAGAAGGGTTTCTAGCACAGGGCAAAAGAAAAAGCCTCAGAAAATACTTGACAGGCAAATGACCGCATAGGGTTTGGGCTTTAAGAAGTAGAACTGACATTAATTTATAAAGAGAATTGAAGGTAGAGGGCTGGAATGACTACAATACATGACTTTTTAGCCTCCAACTACATTTCATAAATGAGTTTGCAATAATAATGATTAAGTCAAATGAATCCAAAGCCTGCAGAAAGATTATAACAAGTTAGAAATTCCTTTCTATGACTCTAGTAAATTCTGCCACTAAAATATGTCACTAGAAATTAGAATTGAAGAAAAAAATGGCGCTTACTTCTCAACCCCTGAGTGGGGACGAAGTAAAGTTGCAGCAGTGAGCTTCCTGCAGAAATTATCACATTCAGATCCACTCCTGTCTTTTCCAGAATCCACACATGTGAGTTTTATTAAAAAAAAACTTTCAGATATATTACTCAGTAAGCAAAATAAAATAAAATTCAAAGCACTTAAGATGAAACAACTTTTTTCTGTGTCTGGTACTCTATATATTCTGGGTTGACCTTGAGCTCACCAACACTCTGCTGTCTCCTGCTGAACGCTCAGAGGACAGGCATGTGCCGACACGCTCAGCAAAACCATGCAAATGCTTCTAACGTCTTCGGAATTTATGTCAGCACAAGACTTCTTAGAGAACTATTTTATCACTGACATTGTTCAATCTAATAAGTTTGAGATATAATAATGAGTAAAGGATCTTTTAGACTTTGCTATTGCTATATCTAAATTCCCTATAATTTAAAATGCCCTACCTGCAACGTAAATGATGTATTCTCTCTTGCCAGTGAATCTTCCAGAGAGAAAGAACAATAAGATAGTAACTGATATGTCATAAGCATAGACATTGTGCCAAGATGAATGTCAGAATTACTAATAATTAGCTTTTGAAGAAGCAATTATTTCACTAATTTTAGAGGAAGGATATTAAGATCAATTATTGCCAAAGGTTACACAACAAAATAACTGCTAAACTGGAATTCAGACAGCATTCTCTCTAGTGTGTGTACTATCTTTATACTAGCATGCGGCTTCTGGAGGAGGGTGGGAGGAGGGTGGGAAACCTTAGGTGACACATAATTGGGCTTAAGTTTGGACAGCATCAGAAGAATAGTGAGAAAAAACAGGGTTGGAAGGTTAATATTTCAAAGCCCAAATCAACTGAATCTGACAACGTATTGGGCAGGAATAAGGGAGATGATGAAATGCAAGTTTAAAAGCCTAGAAGAACCTAGGCCAGTGATATTTAAGAAACCAATCACTAGCAGTTGCCAAAACCCACCCGAAATTGCAAGACTGAGAAACCTCTACCTCCTGGGACTCCTGTTAGAACAAGATTTGCACATGCAGAATGAATGTGAGGATCAGTTGCATGGAACTCACAGTAAGATTCTCTAGACACAAGAGATGTCTTATACTGCTCTCCAGAACGGAAATCCTAGCCAAGTAACTTTTACTTTGCTGAGCATAAAATGTAAGTTTGGAGGCATAGGTGAATTATTCAGGGAGGCAGAAAAGAAGGCTAGGTATCTATGATAGTATGGAAATGTGTAGTAAATATGTGTGTGTAGTCTGCACACATGTGTGGGTTACACACACTTGTATAAATGAGGAGACCAGAAGATGTGGAGGTCATGTGAACCACTCTCCATTTTAATCCCCTGAGACTGGGTCTTTCATGGAACCTCGACCTAAGTGGATGGCCAGCAAGTTCCAGAAATCTTTCTGTCTCTGCTCCCTGTCCCTAGCAATGGGGTTGCAAGAGTACCCATGATGACTCCTGGCTTATTGTATGGATTCTGGAGATAAGGACTCAGGTCCTAATGTCTGTATATCAAGCACTGTTACCCACTGAGCAACCTCCCCAACCTAACTATATACTTTTCTAAATGATGTATCTCTTCTAAATAAAGAATAAAAATTGCATTTTCAGTGTAATGACTTGAAATGTCAACTAACTTGCTAACCACACTGCATTGATAGGATAGTATTACTGAAGAAATAAATTAGAAAGAAGATTTATTGACTGAGAAATGATAGAAAATAGAGAAATAGATGAATGGATAGATGAACAGATGGATAAATATAGCTAGATGATAGATAAACAGACAAATAGATGATAGACAGGCAGATAGAAGATAGATAAAATGAAGGAAGGTTGCCAATCTTCGCACTCATGCATGAGACTCACAGGCAGAGATTGGGTCACCAACAGAAAAGGAAATGCAGTGAGGGAAGCAGCCACTATGGGGCAGCAGGAGGCTACGCCCATGACCCTCTGACTACCGCTGGGTTTCACAGTCTTAGGACTGACATTCATCCAATATTGATTCATAATTTAAAAGAACACTCTTTCTTGTGGTTGATTTTTCAGTAAAAAGTTATTTTGTGGTCTCCTAAACCCACAGGGAACATTTTTGTTTATTTGTTTTTGTGTTTGGGGACAAGGGTTCTCTGTGTAACAGCCCTAGCTGTCCTGGAACTTGCTCTATAGAACTCACTCTGTAGACCAGGCTGACCTCAAACACAGAGATCCACCTGCCTCTGCCTCCCAAGTGCTGGGATTAATGGCGTGAGCAACCACCGCCCGTCGAAACATATTTTCTATTTCTACAGATATAGAACGTTTAAATGGCTCCTGTCTTAGTCCTAAATTACATAGTAATATAGCTACATAGTTTAATGTCAATAGTAGGTGGATTCTCAGGATAACATAAATTAGGTTTTTCCCACAGTGTAACAATCACCGTATCAGTTACTTGTCCGCTGCTGTAACAAAATGCCCGACAAAAGCCATTTAAGGAAAAAAGGTTTGTTTTGGCTCATAGGCAGGGAAGTCATTGACCGCAGGAGCTTGAGGCAGCGTCACACAGCAGCTGTAATGAGGAAACACAGAGAAACAAAAGTGCATACTCTGCTTGCTTTCTCGTTTATTTCAGCTGGGTCCACAGCCTGTGGAATGACTATACCCAGTCTAGAAAGTTCTCAGTAGGCATGCCTAGAGGGAGGTTTGGCTTGTGGGTGATTCTAGATCCTGTCAAATTCACAGTCACCAATAGCCATTCCTGTTACTAATAGCTAACATCTGCTGAAACAGTGCACACGCGTGCCATGCGCTGTTTGGGGCATCTTACATACACAGAATCAGTTAATCTTCATGAGTCTCTGGGGCAGCTTTGTTTATCAAGCTTCTTTTCAGATAAGAAGACTAATCAGAGTGGACAGAGTATTTCAAACATTGTACAACTCCCACACCCTGGATCTTCTCTCTTTCGCTCACAAAATCAGAGATAGGTTCTTATAACCATAGGTCCTACTGTAACTGCTGGGACATAATCAATTCCTCTACTGCTCCATGAAAGCCCATGGCCATTAGGAGGATGTGACTGGCCTACAAAAATTACCAGATCAGTGAAGATGGAGGGCACAAGAAAGACAAGGCAGAATAAACTCTTGGAAAGGGTTAAGGATCCCAGAGGCTATAATAGCAGGTTTGCAATCAAGGCCCATTGTAAAGAAACAGCAAAGTGTATGTCTGGGTGTGGGGGCAGAGAACCTCAGTCACGCTATGAGTGAAGTCTTTAGTTCAGAACTATGTCAAGCCACCCAGAAGGCTGTGTTTAAACTTTATCCCATTTCGGAATGGACATGCTATTTTTTTTTCTTAAGCCAAAAAGCTGAGCATCTATTGAAGTAATTGATTCAACAGTATCCATATGAAAAGTTGGACTGAGTTTTTGCTAAGTCTATTTTTCCATCATAAAATAAAATAAAAATTAGCCCTACTATTTAAGCGGCAAAAAGCGTTTGAACTCACCTCCCGGGTAAAAAAAGAAAACCACAACATTCTTCAATTTTACTTTCGGATAGGTCAGTAAATCTAGCATTTAAGAAGGAAAAAGAAAGAATTAAAAGAAGGAAGAAATATTCTCTGTTTGACTGTGTTGCTCCAAGGGGTTCCCCACCTGATGCCCCTTACCCATGTGGAAGGCAGATCCTTTTAGGCTCTCTTGCCCACACCTCTGGGTATAACTTGGTCTTTAGAGGTTTAGAACCAAGATGCTTGGGAGCACAGTGTCTGCAATATTTTTCCAAGTTGAAAAGCCCAAGCTTGAGGTTTGGAAGAACTAAATGAAATGGTGTTGGCAGGAATCTCCACGGGAAGTTGTTGCGATGTGGAAATGGGGATTTTATTTTTGCATGTGATATATCCTTTAACCACTCACTCTGAATCCTAATTGATTAATTAAAATCCATAAAAGGCCAGGCCTTAGGGAACAAAGAACAAGAAATTCCGCTCAAGTGTTTAACCTGGAAGGAAAGACATGCTGATTTCTTTATACATTATGTTCTAGTGAAGTATGATTTCCCTTCTATAAGAAAAAAGCTGGCAGGAGGAAAATGTAAAGGTTTCCTTATTCCTCTAATAAATGCCAGTGCTGGAAGATGGCTCTCTCATGGAGGATGAGCTGCCAGCAGTGGAGATGCCCACCACAGGAGACAGGAGTCGGTGGTGGGCGCTGCATGAACACCTTCTGAGGGAATCAATATTCTTTGCTTTGATCATGTGTTTCCTTCAAGAACAGCAGGTAATAATTGCAACATGGTAATTCCCATTAGCTGCGAAGCCATCTGGGAGGCAGTTTTAAGTGAGGAAATGGCAAAGCAGCATCAAGTTGATTTTCCTTTTACCCATGAGTAGGAGCCATTTCTATACACTTGGTCCCATCATCTTCGCTTCATTGCCATCTTCTGATGGAAGCATTGGTTCTCACTTGATTTTAATAGGAAAATAAATGGAATCGTTAGTTCCCTGACTTCTCCTAAATCAAATCTGGTTCCACAGTGTCTCGAAGGGTCCCTCTCTCCCTTGTTTTTGCCCCTCATTTCTGCTTGCTAAAAGGAAACTACAGCACACTATCTTCTTTTCCAGCTTGTCCTAACTCTCAATTTAGGCAAAAGACATTGAATTTATGACTGGGGTGGCAAAGAATACAAATCCATCCTTTTCTGCTGTCAATCATTTAGGATCTAGGGGGTGATTTTGCTCGAACGAAAAGCTCCTGGAGTTTCTCAAACACCGACATCATTCAAGCGAGACTCCCAGATTTGTTTTTATTTTAGGCTAAAATAAAACCAAAACCCTGACACCTTGGGAAAAAATAATGACAGCATCACTTTTGTGTGTGATGCTAATGGCAAGTACATGATACAATTAAAAAATAAATTTATTAAAACATAAATCAGTGGCACTTCAACTATGAGAAAAAAACAACAAAAATGAGTAGACAGAAAACAGCTTAAGAATTTAATGATTCCTGTAAAAAGTCCTATGTAAAAACATTACCACCCACCATCTTCTTTTTATTGCTCATTTTTCTTTTTTCTTCTACTAACTAGCACAGTTTTTGAAAGAATTTTTGGCACTTCTAGAGGATGAATTGTGTAAATTATTGTTGGATCAAAATTCTTCTGGACTAACTGCAGGTGTTCAAGGTCCTGTCAGAATGAGTGTGTTTTAAGCACCACGAAGATGCTGACACCCGGCCTTTTCTCAGGCTTCTCTGAGGTAGAGCTCCTGTTGGGAGTGGCTTTGTTTAAAATTGGAGACATATGGAGCACTCTCCAGTCAAGAGCGGAACAAGCCTTTCCAGTTGGCAAAGAGTTGCGCTCAGACCGCTTCTGATTCAAGTCCATATTAGGGGCTTTTTTCTGGCGTGTATTTTCTCCTTCATTTCCTCCTCACCCACTGCTAAATGCTGCAAGAGGGTGTCTCATTGCTTGGCTGTTAACGGAAGCTTCTTCGAAACATAATATAGTTAAACATAGTGACGTTAGTTACAATGTGATCTACACTGGGCAAGCCATTTGCATCTATAATTTATTTTCTTTATAAATCTACTATAGGAAATCAGTTCAAAGATTATATTTCTTCATTGGTATGAAAAGTAAAACCTAGCGGGCAGCATTGCCTATTGAAAGTGTAGGTGAAGGGACAAGCAGCATCCCACATTTTAAGAAAAAGGGAACTAAATATATCATAAATTATGTGCCACATGCTAAAAATGTATTACATGTATCACTGAATTATATGTTTTATAGACAGAATCTTCTATAGCTCATGCTGCTCTCTCACGGATTTGGTGGTACTATTGCTCTAGGCTTTCATGTATCTGGGAGCATGGACACATGCTACCATGCCCAACTTTATCAAATTCTTACATAGCAGAAGACAATTATTGTTGTATTACCTTTCATAAAACACATTATGAAAGATAACTTCAGAAAATATGACTACGTTGTTCAATCACAACAAACAATGAGTATAAATAGGTTTCCAGTTTATTCCTGCCAGTGGCCATTTTGTTTAAATTTTCCATTTTATTTAAATTTTTATATGATCTATATGGGACTTTGGTGATTATCTCTATTGCATATAAGTTGAATAATCATTGTTAGTATTCGAATATTTTTTAACTATTTATTTATTATTTGTGGAGGGGTAGATGAGACTGCTAAGGTGCACATGTAGGGTCGGGGGACAACATGCAATGGTTAGTTCTCTCCTTCTACCCTGCAAGATCTGGGGCTGGAACCTGAGTGTCAGGTTTTGGGAAATAAGTACTTTCATCCTCTGAGCAATCTCACCAGCCCAGTATTCACTACTGCCAGGTGATAGTTATGTTACACCCCAACAAGGTTAATTTTCTTGTCACTTTCTACCTGCACAATTTATTTATGAAATTATTTTCATTTGTTTTCATACACATACAATTTAAAAATTACAGCTTTCTTGATCATGCCCAACTAAATTGTATGAACATTATCTCTATTATTATTTCATTCCACACATTTTCCATTCTTGATTCCTTTACTCACAGTTGTGAAAAGAAATTCCCAACCAATAGGAAAAAGAGAAAAAGAAAAATGAGAATGTGGTTAAAGAAAAACAGGAGGAACTGACTAAACAATTGCTCTATTTTCCTTTAAAATAAAAACTGTTTTCAATTAACAAGATTAATATTTTGTTAAAAACATTAAAAAATTTTTTGTATTTTTGAAATTACACTGTGGCAAAAAAGTCATTTCATGATACAAGTGCATTAATATATGAGATTTGCCTTACAAACCTAACAGACAATTTTTATAAACATTTCATGTGTACTTATAACAAATATATAAATTATATTTCTTAGGTATAGGGTCACGTTGTTAATTGCATTATTTTAAATTGTCTATAATGCAATATAAATTGTTATTGTTGGGTATTTAAGATACTGAGAGATAAGTATATTTATTTGTTTCCAAGCAAAAGTGTATTTATCTACTTTTTAAAGGTGCTTTTCACAAACAATCTGGTATTCCAGGCAGGATATGGCAGACACCCATGAACAGCATACAGGAACTTTCAAACTCCTGTCTTGTACAGACTACCAAACTGGGAAAGATATTACAGGATCCAGTGAAGCCTTTGCTTAATGCTTTGAATGTTACACTCTGTGTGTGTGTCTGTGTGTCTGTTTGTCTTTTTTTTTTTTTTTTTTGGTTTTTCGAGACAGGGTTTCTCTGTAGCTTTGGAGCCTGTGCTGGAACTAGCTTTTGTAGACCAGGCTGGTCTCGAACTCACAAAGATCCGCCTGCCTCTGCCTCCCGAGTGCTGGGATTAAAGGCGTGCGCCACCACCGCCCGGCTCTGTTTGTCTTTTGTCATTTGTGTGTGCATGTATGTCTGTGTATATCTGTGTGTGTGTGTGTGTACACCCCCACATGCCTGGAAGCATGCACGCTTGAGCACAGGTGCCCACGGAGACCAGAAACATTGTATCCCTTGGAGCCAGAGCTAGAGACGGAATGTATCTATATGACAATGCCTGGCATACATGCTGGGAATCAAACTCATGTGCCCTAGAAGGGCATTAAGTGCTCTTAACTACCAAACTGGGACCATACTTCAGCTGAAGTATCAGGTCTCTTTTTAGTCTCATTATACTTCATTTTAGGACACAAAATATAAGATGAGGTTTATCTGAATTTAAAGATGGAAAGAGGGCTACTATACAGCAATACACAGCACACCCAAGGTAATCCTGAGTGGAGTAGAACTGGTCACCCTGATTTTCATCTACTAGATTAGCAAACACTTGGAAAATAGCAGGAAGGAGGACAGACAGAAAATTGGAGCGAGAGAGAGAGAGAGAGAGAGAGAGAGAGAGAGAGAGAGATGCTGACAGAAGCTAACATGCCTCAATCTAAGGTACTTGAGTCTCACTTTCTCCCTTCTGATGGAAATGCTGGGTTGTGCCTTCCACTGGACGTACTCAAGGGATCTCACAGGTACAGTATGTGAATGGCAACATCTTAAGGCATCAGTCACAATGCAGAAAGATGAACCATTTTTCTGGAGCACTCAGTTGCTAGTTTACAACTTAAGGCTTTGTATGTGTTTCAGGGGGTGTTTTTAGAACACAGTGAAATTCAGAAAATTGTTCATACAGTCTTCACGACAATGGTCTTTGATGTTGATATGTAATTGCTTCTGTCATTATTTGGGGGTGGGAGGTGTTGTTTTAGAGACAGGTTTCATGTGTCCCAGACTGGCTTTGAACATACTATGAAATCAAGAACAAACAGCCTTCATCTGCTAATCCTCCTGTCTCCATCTCTTCCCAAATGCCTGGATATGCCACCATGCCTAGTTTTATGGGTTGCTGGGAAACTGAATGCAGGGCTTCACACAGGCTAGCAAGAACTCTACAAACTAAGCTAAGTCTCCATCCCATAACTGACAGAAATGTTCATATTTGCGAGTCTGCACTTTCCCAGCATGTATTAATAACTTAGGCGAGAAGACCTTCATGTTTGGGACTTATGAATTTTCAAATTACCATATGAAGTAAGATCTGCACGAGCCATTGTACCTACTCTAGCTTGATTAAACAGAGAGAGATTTCTAGGCAGTTTGACATTTGGATCAGGTCCTAAAGATTAAACTTACAAGGCATAGTCTCATCTCTGTCTCTGCTTTTCTCTGTGTCTGTCTGTCTGTTTTTTTGTCTCTGTCTCTCTTTCTCTCTCTCATACACACACACATATAAAAATAAAATGAATCTTAATTAAGAAAGATAATTCTAGATCAGAATAGCACCAGAGATCAAGAGAATTATAGTCTGGGAATTTATTTCAGAATCTATTTTTATATAACACTCAAGATGAAGGTAGAAACTGAGGGTTTGGAAGAGATGAATCAATTCAAATATGATTGCTGAGATGGTGAATTTATAGACTGGTGTGAGACCATAGTCGGTATTCTGTCAATTATATTTTAAATAATCACTGATTAGCCAGTAGCCAGGCAGGAAGAATAGGCAGGACAACCAGACAGGAAGTAGAGGTGGGCCAATGAGAACAGGAGAATTCTGGGAAGAAGGAAGCCCTTTCCTCTGCAGTTGTGAGCCTGCCACAGAAGAAGTAAGATGTGACATTCCTCATTAAAAAAGGTACCAAGCCATGTGGCTAACATATAAGAATGATGG
>JAQHUG010000078.1:1368022-1384655 GCA_028555095.1 Dicrostonyx torquatus
ATTGCGGGAACTGGGCATGACAGAAAAACTCAGGCAACAAAAGGCCATGCAAATGAGAGCTAGTTGGGTCCATGCTCCATAGGCTTAAAATGACAAACAGGAACTAACTGGGGAGGATGCCGCATAGGTGTTGAGCCTGATGTCTTATGGTCCCGCCACCCAGAAGCAGTGGGTAATGTTCTTATCAGTGTCTCTATTTGAACTGTTTTTTCAGGGTTTCAGTCTACAAAATGCCTACTTAAAAGACTTCTTAAACTATAAATAAGTGTTTCTTTTCTCTAGCATTTCAAAAACGAGGTCAATTTTCAAGTTACTCTTTATTTCCACTCTTTTGGTGACAGTTGCCTACAGCCTTCCTCTCAATGAAGAGATTTGTCTGTACCCACAGAAAGTAAGCATTCTTCCATTTATTAACAGTGGGCTGCACACTAATGGGGAGTAGACAGAAGCCTGATTGCTAATGATGAGACAAAAACATAATTTAAAATGCCACTAGACCCAACCTACCAGCAGTCACAACACGTAGCATTATTTGAGAACTGAGACATTTAGGAAATCATTTTTATATACGCACTGCCATTTCTTCTCACTAGTGAACCAAAACCAAGAGAAGCATGGGGCATTTGGAATTGATTTGAATTCTCAGCATAGCCGTTATGAGAGGGTCTCACACTTCCAGCACCAATTCTGATGTGTGGACTGTTTAAATTACTTTGTAAGTTAAGTTTATAGTAGAGGATACACTCAAGAGAGTTGGTTGTCAGAAGGGATAGAAACTCGATTCCAGGACATTTCTTGAAAGGCATTTAAAATTTTTTAAATTAATATGTACAAGTTCTCTGGAGAAAATAAAATACTTCTCTCTTTCACACTTACTAATTCCCTGTAGGTAATTGGGAATCTTTTATCTACATTTCAGCAAGATGATATCATTGGAACATTTATTCTACATTACACTCTGGCAAATGTTTATTTATGTATGTCCAGGAATGTCTTCATACAAATATGGAATTTCATATTTTATATAAACTGATAGTTCGTGGAAATCCTCTTATATAAAAATTTGCTTTAACATTTATAAAACATGTTGACATTGTGTCAAATCATCAGAATTAAAAAGTACTGACAGTGTTGGTTGATTCTGAGGTGAATACATCAAATAAAGTAAAACATTTACAACTGCTCTCATTTATTTGTATTTTGTCTAAAATTTATGATGACTCCTCCCTCCCCAGCACCCAGCTAGATCAGACAAGGAAAGAGAAGCAGAGCCATAAAGCAGAACACCGCACATAATTATAGAGTTGCTGGATAGGAGGTGTCTTTTTCTGCTTTTGTTTCTTTTGGTTTCAAGTTTTAGAAGAGCAGCTAACATGTATTTATTTAGCAATACACCTACATACAGAATGATCTGTATATTGTGTTCTTTGATGTTGTATGCTAGATCTATAGGGTTGCTAGTTGGATGTATCTGCTGAATTGATCCTCACCCATTGCCACCCATTTCTTCTCCCCACTAACATGGATACTGTTATTTTTTTTAATTTCTGTAGAATTGAATCTTCTCAAGTCTATATGTAAGTGATAATATGGAAATATCTTCTTCTGGCTTACATCATCTAGTGTAAGACTGTGGTAAGAACCAGATCTCACTTTTTAGGGCAGATTAATATTCCACTGTGCACATGTACCAGGGTTTGTCACCTGTTCACTCACTCAGGTTACGAACAATGATGCAATGAACATACAAACACACACCATCATTAGGAGGTACTGACTTCACTTCTTTTGGATTATATCCTGATTATTTCTGTTTTAATTTCTTTCGAAAACCTCTACACAATTTCCTATAAATGCCTTTTAATTCATCGACTTTTTGAGACAAGATCTTTTTGGGACAAGAGACAAGATATAGCCTAGGCTGAGTTGAAACTGTTATTTAGCCAAGGATGACTTTAAATTACTAACTCTTGTTTCTCTAGCACCTAAGAGTTGGGGTTACAGGCATGGGCTACCATACTCACTTCATCTAATCTGGAACGTCATGAATGGTAGGCAGGCATTCTACCCAATGCATCTCACCCCCAGCTCACATGAATGCTTTTCATTTAGACTAAGAAAATTAATAGATTTTTGATGAAAATTCAAAAAATTGAATGGGTGATGAATCTTATTATGTCTCTGGGTGTTGACATGGGGGGCTTGACCTTTTCCTTAGTGCTGTTAAGAAGCTGAATTACACTGACTCCTGTGTATCCTGGTGTGACCTGTTGGTGATAACAGCTACCTTTTTTGTTTTGTTTTTCAAGATAGGGTTTCTCTGTAGCTTTGGAGCCTACCCTGAAATTCACGTGGTAGACCAGGAAGGCCTTGAACTCACAGAGACCTTCCTGTCTCTGCCTCCAGAGTGCTGGGAATAAAGGCATATGCCACCAATGCCAAGCTTAGCTGTACCCTTTTTATGTTAAGAGGTATGGTTTGTTTCTACCAAGAGTATTTAAAATCTAAATTCATTATGGGTATTTGCTCAAAGTTTTCCATTATTTAAATATATGGTTTAATATCATATATACATATACATGATATATTGCACATGATAATGTATGTGCATGTGTATGTGTGTGTGTCCACACTTGGGGGGGGGGTGGCTGAGCACATTTAGTGTTACTTGTCTTTATATGTGTTAGGGCTGACCATTTGGGAATGGATAGGCAACTGAAGGGTCCATTCTTGGGGAAGACTTGTTCCTCCTCTCTCAACAATTATCAATTACCTGTAGCTTTTCATCAGGTGTGTGACCTTGTGAGATTTGCCCTATCCACATTGGCACGTGAACTGTCGTAATTCAGGTCTTATTTAGATGACCATATTGTTGAGATTTCATGAGTACAGCTTCCTTTTTCTATATTCTGTGTATGACACCATCTCAGACAAGATATCCGGGTTCTCTACCTCCTAGGATCTTTCTGTCTCTTCCTCTGCAACCTTTGCTGAGCCTAAGAAAAATATAAACTGTTGAAAATACAGAAGACAACCAACTGTGAGGCACCCAATCTAAGCACAAGGCCATCTCCTTTACTGCTCAGTCTAACAGCTATGTTGATTATAGCAAAGATCTAACTTTGATTTCCACGCTTTTTTTCTTGTTTCTTCATTTCTATTTCACCAACTCTCTCATCATTTTCTCTCTTTATCATATTTAGGCACAGTTTTCCCCTCTTTTGTGCTTAAGGAAAATGCTTATATCAATTATTTTAGGTGCTTTTCCTTACTAAAAAGAACATTTGAAGTGATTTTTCTGCCAATCTTTGGATGAAATTCATGTATTTTTATTTTTATTAAGTTAAAAATAATTTTTACCTTTATGTTTTTCTTTGCTCAGTAGACAAAAGGAGTGTTCTTGTTTTCCAAGTACTTAGTGATTATTTTTCAAAACTTTTTTTGTTATGGACATCTAACTTAGTCCTACTTAGGTAAATTTATGTATATTCAGAACGCTACTTAGAAAGCATACTTTCCTCATCTAATATATACTAACATAATGAGAAAACAGCATTCTTGAGTGGTGAGGCAGGACGCTTCCCAAGGAGGGAGTGGCAAAGCAAGAAGAAAGTAATTGGTAAACCAGGAGTATTTCTGTGACAAATCATTTTCAGCTTACCTAGGATTGTTTTAAAATGCAATACATTAATAACCAGCAAGTGTTCCAGGAGCTCTTGAACATGTGACCTGCTGTCATGAGTTTGAGTACTTTATAAATATGTGACATGCTATCATGAGGTGGAATACTTTATAAAAAATGCTATCAATGTTAGTAACATGATCTGATGCTCTATGTGCTATTTTTTCTCCAATCAATTCATGAGAATAATTACATTTTACAAGTAAAACTGACTATTATTCTTGCAATTATAAGCTCTTTTGTTTGCCCCCTGCATACTGAAGCTCCGTTATGAGGCACATAAACATTGAGGCTTTCTCTCTCCTTTTTGCCTTGTGAAACAATTGCCCTAATAAAAAAAGGTACCTTCATAATTTAATGATCAAAGACAATGGCACAGAATATGCGAAGGTTAAAAAGTTGGTCACAGAATGAGAAAGGCAATTGTCAGCCACAGAGCACTGAGGAAACAGTATCTAAGCGGATGATGAACTTAAAGGTGACTGGCGGACCTAAGTGGAGCCAAGATCAAATGTAAAGTAGATGCAAAATCAGAATGAAAGAGTACATTTTGTCAGAGCCCCCACTTAAAAGCAGGTATGGAAACTGGCAATAAAAATATAGTGCTGGGAAGTTTTATTGATAAGTCTAATGTAATGGCTAGCTTTAATTGACACCTTGACATAAGCTTGAGTCACCTGGGAAGAGAGACTCAGTGAGGGATTGTCTATAGATTGGCCTGCTAACATGTCTATGGGTGATTGTTTTAAGTTAATTGACTCAATCCACCAAAGGAGGCGTAATTCCCCAAGCCTATGTCCTGGGTTGTCTGAGAGTGAAGGAAATGAGCTGAGCATAAACAATCAAACCAGCCTGTGTCCATTAACTCCTCTCTGCTCTTGACTGGGGATGTGATGTTTTAAGTACCTGGCACCATGAGTGCCTTGCAATGGCAGACCATAGCCTGGAACTGTGACTGGAAGTAAACGCTTTCTCCCTAAGTTGCCTTCTGTCTCAGGGTATTTTATGATAATGGAAATGAAGCCAGGATAGCTAAAAGAGAAGTCTGCAAATTCAGAAGAAAGGAGCTACCAAAATCTCAGGGAGAAAATGCAGTCTTTTCCTTTGATAGAAGAAGCAATGTGGTAATATAATGCTAATTATTAATAGCCATGGCTTATAAATCAGCATTTAAAACTCCAAATGTGATCATTTCTATATATCCTGAAACACTATTTCTTAATCTTTTCTCTAGTTTTATGTATGGAAGAAACACTAACTACTTTTGACATCTCTGGCTTGTCACAGAAATACTCCTGGCTTAACAACTACTTTCTTCTTGCTTCGTCACTCCCTCCTTGGGAAGCATCCTGCCTCACCACTCAAGAATGCTGTTTTCTCATTATGTTAGTATATATAAGATGAGGAAAGTATGCTTTCTAAGTAGCGTTCTGAATATAAATATGACAGAAGAGTTTCTTTGTGTATCTAATGCAATATGGCTTACATATAAAAATCCAAAAAACATGTCAGTAGATAATAAAACATTGCTAGTGTAAATAATATCAAGTCATGCATTTTTCCTATATGCATGTCAGTGTATAGTCTTCTGTATATTACAGGGTTTTTCCCAAAAGTCTTAGTGATGTATGTGACTATGTAGAGTTGTACGTGCACCCTTTGCCACACACTAAAATACAGTCCCAACAGGGTTCTTCCTCATATTAAAGTACAGATAATGTCAAGCACCTGGTGGAAATCCAACAGCATCGTTCCAAGAAACTTCATATACCTACATCTGTGGAGATAGGCATCTCATCTGACTTAAACAAATATAACATTTTGCAATTTGAAGTTACAACAGAAAGAATAATAAAGAATAATATCTAGGCAGTGTTGCAATGCTTTAAAAATATGCATTTTGTATGAGATTAAGAATCAAGTATTGACTGCAGCTTGTAGTAGATGGAGGCTCATAGCCAAGTTAATCAATTCTTACTTTAAATATATTCATATGTAAAGGAAGGAAGGAGGAAGAGAAAGGAGGGAGAGGAAGGAGGAAGAGAGAGGAAGTAAATGGAAAACAAATCATATAGCCAATGTATGTCATGTCCATAATAATTACTTTGACTATCATCGGGGAAACTTCAACTGAATGGATTTCAAAGACATGCCAATTTTTCACTTACAACTTTTGTCTTTTGTATCAAACCTGTAATGTTCCTATCAAAATTATCACAGAAAATCAATATCCAAAGCTAGCATCATTGAGTTTGATGGAAAAAATCGGAGACATTACTGTTCAGGATATATAGTTCTCAGAGCTCAGATCTGATGGGCATAAATTCCAAGGTGTCCTTCAAATGGTTACCAAGTGTCAGAGTGCCATGTATCGGTAGGCACAAGTCTTTTTAGGTGTTTGATAATCTTATAAAAGCACACACTTTGGAGGCTGTCCCAGTGTTAGTGACTCAGTGTGAAGCATAAATGAAACTCTAATCATCATTGCTTAGGGCCAGAGGAGTGTACATGCGTTCCCCAAGAAAGAATAATTGTAATCCTTTTGTTTGGGCACGTTTACACATGTGCACACACGTGTGTATGTGTGCGCCTCTCTCGCTCACTGTGTGTGTGTGTGTGTGTGTGTGTGTGGTGTGTATTTGTCTTTACATATGTATGTTCAAGCATGTGTGGGACAGGGGTTGATGTGAGGAATCGCCCTTGATTACTTTCTGCTTTATTTATTGAGGTAGGTTCTCTTGCTGAACAGTGGGCCCACACGTTCAGCTCTTCTCGCCAGCCAGGTTAACCCCAGGGATTCTCTGTTTTCAGCATCTGGGATTAGGACTGTCTTTTAACTGGCTTTTATTCAGGTTCTGCAGATACAAACTCTTGTCTTCAGCTTACCTAGCAAGTGTTTTGTCTGCTGTGCCATCGCCACAGCCCTAACTCTGATACTTTTATATATTTTTCTAAGTAACCTCTATTTTAATCATCAGAATTAATGGTTTTGTTATATATAATGCATGCACTAACTGTAAGTCTCAAATTATACTATAAGGTGACAAATTTTGCCCTGATATTAAGGGTGTTTATTTGACTGCTCCTGACACATTTGCCCTCTTGAAATAGTTCTTTTCCTCCAAACTCCTGCGATCTCAGGCACAGCCTCACTAAACAGGGTGAGGTTTTAATTTGAATTTCTTTGTCTTTCTCTTATTTCAACCGAAGAGAAGTATCCTTGGACTGTGTGCTGACCTCAGGACACAAGTCTAGACAACACACTAAAAATTCCCTTTAAAAGGTGCCATGAATAGAATCCAAAATATCATCCCTTGAAAGGATAGGGTCATTTATTTTGCCAAAATCTTTCTATGAGTGGTTGTACCCAAAGCAGGTGTTTCTATGGAAAATACATCCAGGACCATTTCTGCCTCATTTCACATTGAGAAAAGGCAACTTTTAAACTAAAGAGTATAAGCTAAATGCCTGTAAGATGTTTTACTGACATAGTAACTCAGACAATTTCCTACTGAAGTTACAAGAGGGTATCTTTCTCTGAGGAGCTTTGCCATGGAATCAAAGCTTTGAACGTGTGTGTGTGGGGGGGGGTTGTTAGTCCCCTCCAAAACTGAATTTCACTCAGGATGTGGAGATTTTTTTTAAGAACATTTTATTCCATTGCCAATTTTATTGTACCATTAGCTTTTATTTAAATTAAAGATTCCATTTTGTCCCTTTCTAGCAGAAGGCTGGCACCAGCTCACCTCCTGAGCAGAGAGCAGACATTCCAAGGAGGGATGTCTTGCCAACAATAATGGAAAGCCGGATACACCCAAGTGCATAAAAAGGCAGCTGAGATGTTGAGCAAATGGCACTGCTGGATGCTGCTCCTCCAGGGCTGAGACCAGCGACCGCACCTGTCAGCACTGTATGGAGAGTGCGTGTAAGTCCACGGTGGGGTATCTCTGGGCACACATTTAACGCGTGCCTTTAGTGTAGAATTCACATGTGAATCTCCAGACATCTGTCTTCTAAAATATATCATTTCTATGGTCAACAATTTCTGTCTAATGAGATGGACCGAAAAGATAGTTAATCATTCCCAGACTAGGAGGAAAATAGTGTGTTCCAAATAAAAGATTTAGCAGGAATTACTTCTAAATGTTCTCCAAACACATTTGCCAAACATAATTTTCAATACTGACCGAACCTTTCCTTCCCTTAGGAGTTCTATACTCACTTGAAATAAATCGAGTTTTGTTGATGCCTTTTGAAATCTCAAAGTGTTGACTTTAACTTTCAAAATCTTAAGACATATGCATAGAAAATCAATTAATGGTCCATTCTTTTGGTTTAAAGACACTCGGGGTGCAGGCAGCAAATACTCGGTCACCACGGATGCCACCAGGAACACTGAGGGTACATGATTCGGGAGGAGATGACATAGCATCCTACTGCTTCAAATAATCTGTTGCACAAGGGAAGACATGTAACATTCCTGAGATTTTATACCTTTTAAAAATTAGACTTCTATATATTTGATATAAATCACAAGACTATGGTGAAGCCTGCCTTTGAAAATTAAAAGCATTTTAAAATTCTTAAAATAAGTATTACTAAAGATAAATATATGTCACGCCTCTTCATCAGAAAATAATGATGTGTATGGACAGTCTACAAAAATAAGATTTTGTAAAGAAACAATGCCATGAATTGATCCCACTGTAGATGGCAACCCTTCTTCAATGGGACCTTCATTTTGGGAACAAAGCCCTCAGTGCTGCAGGCCCCACTATGGTGTGGCTGATTTAAAGCTCCGAGAGTTTAAACAGTCACAATCTATTATTTTCGGTAAGTACACTTCTGGAATGTTTCAGTTTGGATTATGCATCCTGGAAACATGGATTTAATTAAAGGAGTTCTTCCGATAATTATGGGACTGATTTTCAAAGCGCGCTAGACGTTTCAGATTCCCACTTACATTCCGGGTCGCATCGCTGGAAGCCTGCACTGGAAGGGCTATCCTTTGAGACTTTACCGTTTTCCAGGAACTAAAGAAGTTTCCTGGCAGAATGTCCAGAAGCCAAAAAAAATGAGATCTGGAGAGTCTTTATCTAAAATGCTATCAACTGTGAATAACTTGCAGAGGGCTCTGAGGGACTTGAAGGACCTGCGTGGGGTTTATCAGGACAAGTCAACATATGACACCTACAAACTGGCAAGTTGCCCCTCACACTGCTGGCCAGTACAAAGACTTCTGTGAACACACCACAACCCGTCTTCCAGCGACACACCTGACCTCAGGCTAGAAGTCTACATCCAGGCCAGAAGTTTGAAAAGCAAACCACTGAAGTTTGGGAAGAAAATATTACTATAATTTTTTCTTATTTTGTAACTAATCAACAACCATGTGCATGTCTAGAATATACCTGGCAGCAAAGAACAAAAGCACATACTAATTCATATAGAATGGGCAGGCACACACAAATGCACAATCAACAATATTCGTCTAAAGAAATTTCCCAGATGCCAAGGGAAGTTGAATTACTCTGAGATCCCCTTCCTTCTTTGAGCAGGATATAGGCTCAATGAGACAGCTACCTACAGCAACCAGTTGGCAAACTGTGGAGGCAACTATTCTATTTTATTTCAGACGATTCTGGCTGCCTATAGATTCGTTCACCAACTTGAAACCTGTTTACCAAATCTGTGAAGTCTGTGGTTAAGTGAACAAAAAATGTCAGACCTTCCTGGCAAGTTTGATTCTGACACAGAAAGAAGACAAACAAGAAAATGAGGGAAAGGGAAGACAGACACCATCACAGTGTCAAATGTGAGGAGAACATGTTACCTATGGAAAAAAATCTTGCCAAAAATGTTTAACTGAATTCTAATCATGAGAGAATGAACATAGTAAACACTAAGAATATTCAAAATAGTCACTGACGTGAAAGACAAAAATAAGCTGGAAACTACTGAAGAATAAAGGGAGCTGGAAAGATTAACGGTGTGCCATGAGTGATTGTTGACACGAATCTGGATAGAGAAACACAGCTACGAAACAGTTTAGAATAAGCAAATCACTCAAATCTGAACGAAAGATTAGATAATAGCATGGAATCAATATAACTTGTCTCAAAGTGAGCATTTGGTTGTGATTATTCCTTTTAGCGAATGGCCATATTCTTGGCAACTGCACACAGACGTAGGTAATGGTAGGTGAATGGTAGGCAGTTCCCATGGACTATTCTCACTTCTTCTCATGGAACATTTTCAGAATGAAAAGTTGCAGAGCACATGTAGAGCATGTACATAAACAGTGTAAGTTCATGTGTGCCTATTTGTGTGTGAATGTAAAGAGAAAAAAGTAGCACAAGGGTGGAAGACAGTTGCTGCATTTTTGAAGAGAGCGGACCATTTTAAAGCATACTGACGACACCTAAGCAGAGAAGCAACAGGGGCAGAGAGCATGAGGGGCAGACCATGCGGGCCTCTGGGATTAGGGTTTCAAGAGAATACCTGCCAAAGCTGAGGAACAGAAGATGCCAGTTAAGCCTGAAGCAAGGAAAACAGGAGGGGTGGTGGATGGCAGAGAGGCCAGATGGATATCTTGGTGGCATGAGCTCACTAGAATATCTCATTGAGCAAGAAGGCAGCTCAATGGAAAATTTGTACACTGAAAACTGGCATGGTCTAGGCAGCATCTACTCTAATGGTAAAGATTTCTTTAATTTCACTTTAGGATTATTTGTTTCTAGTGTCTAGAAAGACAATCGTTTTTTGATCACTGTCTTGTACCCCGAAGTGTCTTAGCGAGTAATATTGAGTCATTGTGTATATGCGCCATTGTTCATTTATCAGCTCTCCTTGGTTGTTTTCAAGGCACAACATTATCAATAAAGCTTGTGTTATCGTTTTTGTGGAGTCTTGGGTGTGTTAGTACCAGATCACTTGAGTAATACCTTCAGAATACCTTGCCACCCTCCTCAAGTCATGGCAATAAAGTAACCACAACAAAGCAATGCTCTAGGGGGCTTTACTGATGCTAAGGAGAAGGAGGTAAGGATACAATTAGCACTAAGCTCTCCCTCCAGAGTCTAGCCACTGCTGTCTCCCGTTGTCCTCCACTCCCCAGCTGTGCCTGCTGTTGCATGCACTGCTGTCTCCCGTCCCCCACTCTCCACCTGCGCCTGCTGTTGCATGTGCTGCAGCACATCAGAACTGGATGTCTGACTGACTGCAAGTTAAGATTCCAGTGTTTCAGCTCGCATGAGCCATCATCTTTCCTGGACTGGGACTTCTTGGTGGTACAACTGCCTCTGAGTCACTCATGCTCATATGTAACTCCTTGCTTGGGCTCAATTTTGAAGTCCCGGTGAACTTACTGGTTCCTCAAGCTGAAGTCAGATGAAAACCTTTAGTTGGTCTATGGATTTCTTATCTGGGATAAATAAACTTTTTTGTGTCAATCTACCCATAAAACCTAAAAAAAATTTTAAACCACTTTCCTTACATTTTCATATGCATAAAATGACTATAAATGACTTAAAACAAACCTCTCAGTCCTTTCAGATGGCAGCCATGGGAACGCGCCTCCTTCTTTCATTTCAGCATGTGGCATATTTCCCTGGAGCCAACCCGGAGAAAATGTCTTGCCCACTATCAATTCTACATGTTTATCTTGTGTAAGCTATCATAATTGACATATTATCTCTTATTCTGCTCCCTAACAACCCTGTTGTTGTTTTTTTAATGACAGATCTACTTCTAACATGAGAATTGATGACAACGGTGGTATTTCTGACATTACAACTACTCATAACATATTTTTATAAATTTTTGTTAGTTTTCTTTAACTTTTGAAACCTGCACTTTGTACATGTCTTTGTCAGAGATTCCCTATCAATTTTCCCTCATCAAATTTTCTTTTCTTTGTTGTTTTTTTTGTTTTTGTTTTTGTTTTTGTTTGGTTTTTCGAGACAGGGTTTCTCTGTGGCTTTGGAGCCTGCACTGGAACTAGCTCTTGTAGACCAGGCTGGTCTTGAACTCACAAAGATCTGCCTGACTCTGCCTCCCGAGTGCTGGGATTAAAGGCATGCGCCACCACCACCCGGCTCATCAACTTTTCTTAAAAGTTGTACTTTTTTCTTCTCTGACCAGGACATTCCATTTTCTTTCCTTGTCTTCCCTGTAGATAGGAGGCCCTAACTTCTCTAGAGGACTCTTATTTTGACAAACTATCACTCTTGGGAGTCTATCAAATGTCTACCACTGTTGTTACTTTTCTTTGGAAAACATATACTTTACTTCTTCCATGCAAATGCTAAGATTCTAATCTTTTTGGAGAAGACAATGCACAGAAGATGTTCTCTCAAGGCAACTAGAAAATCGGAAATCACATCTGCAAGAAGAACATAATAAGTTGTTTCCTGATTGTTTTGAATTAAGCAAAAATATTATCTGAATAAACAAGAGATATGTACCGTGATAAGAAGTCCATTCATCAAACATGCAATTAATGTCCAAAAGTAAAGGGCTGCTGGACTATTAGGTTTTATCATTAGAAAAACAGAGGAAACTGCCCTGGTATCCTCTGGGAAAATTCAAAATGATAAGTAGTCAAGAAGCCAGCAAGTAACTATAAATGAGAGAATGCAGCTGCTTCCCAGGAAGAAAGCTTGCGTGGATGTTGCAATCACGGTTTAAATGCAAGGACAAAAGACAGACAGGCCAGACACTGATGGAAGTGAGGTTACCGCCATGAGATAGTCCCGCTGGCTAAGGGCCTCCCATCGGCTAATTGAAAGCTTTAGCCCTCGCTCGTCAGCTTTATTTGATGAGTATGGATGCCTTCTCGGCACTGTGACACAATGTCTGGAACAAACAGCTTCAGCGGAGGAGAGTCTTACTTGGCCCCCTGTCATAGGGAGAGTATGAAAGAGCCAGACTCCTCCTGACAGACAGGAACAGGAAAAAGAAAAAGGGACTCCGGACTACAACTGTCAAAAAGATAACCTCAGTGACCCATTTCCCACAGCCAGGTTTTTTTCTCAGAAGCTCTTACTTGGGACCAAGCACTGAGCGTTGAGCCTGGGTTCACTCCTAGGCACCTCCACATCAATGCTGAGTTTGCCCCATCTTTTAAGAGCCTAATGTGGAATAAAACACCCAGAACCGTTTAATTAATGCCAAACCTCTTTTAGGGCAGAGCTAATGCCATCCCCACAGTGAAGTGCCACTACTCATTTCTCACCTCCCAGAAACATAGCAATGGTGCGGCTTCTCCCCCAAAGGCCCCTTTAGGCCTCAGTCCAGGTGTCCCTCTTAGGCAGGAAGCCCCCAGGTTGATTCACAGGCAAAGCATCGATGCCTCACCCAACCCCAATAAAACCCGAATGCCTTCATCCCAGACACTTCATAGTGGAGCATCCCATTCCTTAAGAGATCTCATTTAGAAATTCACTTCTACACACTAGAGTAAGAAGGAATCCAGCCCAGTCTTATGCCTTTGAAGGGAGGCATATGGCTCCCTTCACAGCCACATTTTTCTCCTAAGAATTCTCTTGAGTTCCCTTCTTTAGTATTAGGAGAAATTGCTTTCTCATCAACAGACGCCTCCAGGAAACCCTGTTAGGATCCCCACCACCCAAAAGCCTATACATACTAGACTTTCTGTGCTGTGGAGTTAGAGGGAGCATCGGAAAACACAATCTCAAGTTCCGTTTCCCCACGGCATGGCTTATCACCCCTCAGTGCCTCCATGTAAACTGCTGACTCGTTTCTTAGTAGTATTAACTATCAAAATTTTATGAACTAAGAATAAATAGTAAAAATGAAATAAAATTGTGGTATGATAATGATGATGGCATAAGCGCTTCAAGAAGCACCTGTAGGTCTTAGAAACGACTTTAAAAATCACTCAGGCAGGACTGCAGCAGGGATGTTGAAGGAATGTTGACTACTGGCTTGAACTCAGCCTTGCTTTAGCTATTTTCCTTTTTGCACAGTTTTTTTTTATTAAAATTTTTAAAGTAAATATAATTACACCATGTCTTCCTTCTTTTCCACCTCCCAACACTTCCCCCATGATCCCTGAACCCTTTCTCAAATTGGCAGCATCATTTTAGTTGATTATTATTAGAGGGGTGTGTGTGTGTGTGTGTGTGTGTGTGTGTGTGTGTGTGCATACGTGCACATGTGCGTGCATGTTGTGTATATATGATTTCAGGGCTGATCAATTTGCATTAGTTAAACTCAGCTACCTTTCCTATTCAGCCCACATCCATTCAGCCCAGGGATGGCACTGTCCACTGTGATCTGGGCCTTCCTACATTAACAAGAAACCAAGAAAATATCCCACAGGTATTTCCACAGGCCAACATGATTAAAACAATTGTGACTGCCTCAGATAATTCTGGACTGTGTCAAGTTGAAAGCTGAAGCCAACTAGAAGACTGATTCACCCTAAAAATCTTTTATCGAGTCTCATTGGCCAGGCTTCATTCACCTCTCCAATATCAGACAATGCCAAGGATGCTTACATAAGCAGGCAGAATAGAAAATGTTTACCCAAGCTGTAATGGGAAGAGTTTGATAATTGTAAAGATTGGTTTTTAGTGAAAACACTTTGGAGAAGGCAGTTAATAATGGGTGGTACGGATGCTTATCTATTGTTTAATTGTAAGAGAATTGATTTAAGGTCTTTTTGTCATTTCCTGATAAATAATATCACACTAAGTGACAATTTAACAATAGAATAGCTGGCTTTATAAAAAACAAATATCAGTTATGTAGACATATTCTCCATGGAAGAGAAGAACATGATTCACAATCTAAAGAGACTCAAATATTATAATGATGTAAGTATCATTTGGGGGTGGTCCAATGATGGTGTAGAAAGAGAACATTAATTTTTATTTTATTTACATTTCCTTTGGGATGTTAATAAAACACTCACAATCTTTACTGAAAAGACTCCAAATGATAGCTGGAAGAAGTCAACTGAATTCTGGCTAAAAAGCTAGAAGCCAGCCTGTGCCAAGACATGGATCAGCAGTGTTGACGTTATCAGAAATGGAGTGGCAATAATCAGAACTTAAATAACCATAAAAAATTACCTTGTGACCACAGCAAAGGGGATGCTCAATAATCAAGTATGATGACAATGTTCTATGAATAATCACTAACCTTTTTCCCTGTGGATAATCATTATTCTCGTCATAGCCCAGTGAGCCCACGATCAAAATAGGCATGGTGACAGAGATGGAGGTCATCAAGAGACACAACAGCACGGACTTCCACTCACCAAGGCTGACCTGCCACAGCTGCTGCTGAGTGACAGATCTGGTTACAGCAGAAACTAACATGGAGTCGCAGATCAGGCACAATTCCCTGGACAAATTCCATCATAGAAAAGGTAGAGGTTTGTTCTTATTGGGACAGTTCTTTATTCTTGTGATAGACTTGCCTTTCCCGCCTAACTAACAGCTGTGAACCTCAGCCCACTATCAGCACAGTATTCCACAGGGCCCTGCTTCTGACCAAGGAACATACTCAACACTCAAAGCAAGCTGTGAGCTACTCCTCACCAAATTCTCTCATTTTACCATGTTCCCCATCAACCTGAAACAGCTAGCCTGGTAGAACAATGCTTAAATGTGCAATGGACATTTAATGACAGAGGTAGCAATAACTTGGAACACTTAGCATGGAGCTAAGAAGGCTGTATGTGTGCCAAACCCACATGAGGTGTGTGGATGTTTCTCCTATACCCAGGAATCATTCCTCCAGGAATCAAAACTCAGAAATGGCGAATTTCCCTGAATGATAATCAATTATCAATTGATTAATTTCCCATTGCTGCAACTTTATCTTCTGATCACCTAGAAGGTTCTATTTCAAAGAGGGGCATGCCAGGAGGGACTACCAACAGGGGATATGGTGACGACAGGAGTGATTGATCCAGACTATGGAGTAGGGTAGGGAGGCCAGGCTACTTTATCACAATGAGATAAAATAGTGTGTTGGGAGTGCAGGGCCTCCTTTGGGACATCTCTTTAAGTTACCATGGTCTCTGATTAAAGTCACTGGGAAACTAGGAGGAGTGATAAATAGCTCAGATCCTGGGAGCAAGTGAGGCTGGGAATAGGAGGGGTCAGGTGTATTGAGGGGAATATGGTGTAGATGGATTTTTCTTTGGGCTACCAGCTCACAAATAATGACACAGAAACTTACTAATTATGAAAGCTTGAACTTTAACTTAGGCATGCCTGTCTCAACTAGCTCAAAATTTAAATTAACCTATATTTTCTTAAGTCAAGTGATACCAGTGCATCCCATTCTGCCATCTTGCTTCCTCTATGTTCCCTGATGACTCTGGAATTCTCTCTGTCTCTGGATGTCCCACCTAACTTATTCCTGCCTAGCTATTGGTGGTTCTCTATTAAGTCAATCAGAAGGCTCATTGGCAAGGGCACATCTTCAGTGTAAATAAATATTCTGCAATAGTATAGGGAGAGATGACTAGAACTGGAGGGTATTTGGGGGACCATGTAGAAACCTAATGCAATGGAAACTCCCTAAGATCTACAAAAGTGAACCTAGCATTGTATCCTAGTAAAGAGGATCATAGCCCAAACCAGTAAGTATCTTCTATACACAAGGCAAGGTTCCAAGTTGTGGGACTGGGACATCAACCCAGCCACAAAACCTTCAACCTGAGAGGTGGAGTACTCGGTTCCCAAAAGGAACTCAGCCTGTTCCCCCAGCTGGGGCCTTGAGGGAAAAGGGGGCCTGTACAAAGCCACAGGGCTTTGTGGAGCACAGAAGCCCGCCCTTTTGACTGCGGCAGACCCTTGGAGAGGGCTCCTGATTCAGCCATTTGACCCGGAGGGTAAGTGGGTCCCAGGCTAGCCATCTAGGTGTCTGGCCCCAGAGGGGACTAAGGACATCCGCCCATCCCCCAAACCT
>JAQHUG010000078.1:1392409-1419302 GCA_028555095.1 Dicrostonyx torquatus
TGTCTTTATTTTGCTAAGAATATGCTTGTGTCTGCATATACACATATTAAACAGACAGACCTGTAGCTTTTCTCTATTTCTTCACCATTTAACATTGTTGATATAATACCAACAATTAAGTGTTATTAACCTCCATTGTCATGTTAAAATACTAAGCATTCCTCAAGGGATTTTTGTCACCTATTCTGGGCAAAGAATGGTGTTTTCTCGTTTGTACATGGATAGTCATATCATAATAGGTGGAAGTATGAGTTTGTCATTTTCTTCATTTGGAAATTAAACATGAACTGGGGAGATGTGATAGGCTGTCAAGTTAATGAAAGACAGACTTATGATAGTTAATCAGGATTCTCAACTTGACTGTATGTAAACAAAGACTGCATGGCTAGCTCAGTTGGTAGAGCATGAGACTCTTAATCTCAGGGTTGTGGGTTCGTGCCCCATGTTGTAAACAGAGACTGCTTGTTCACTTCCTGGCTACCCAGACCCAAATAATCACACAGAAACTATATTAATTCCAACACTGCTTATATAGCTAAGCCAATAGCTTAGGTGTATTCCTAGCTAGCTCTTACATCTTAAATTAACCCATCCCTTTTAATCTGTGTATCACCACAAGGCTGTGGCCTACTGGTAAGATTCCAGTGTCCTCCTTTGGCAGCTGCATGGTGTCTCCTTGACTCTGCCTACTCTTTCTCTGTATCTCTGTTCAGGTTTCCCACCTAGCATTATTCTGCCCTGCCATAGGCTAAAGCAGCTTCTTTACTAACCAGTGGTAATAAATCACAATCAGAACATACAGAGGGTAATCTCACATCTATACCTATACTCTAGGTAGGTCTGTGAGGATGTCTAATGGAAGGATTAACTGAGAAGGAAGCCTCTCTTCATAGGCAGCACCTTCCTGAGACAGTCTGAAGGAAAAGCGGTGCTGCTTGCCTGTGTGCCTTCCTGCCTTGCTGACAAGTTCTTCTACCCTGCTGCTGTCACTATTGCTGCCATTGACACCACTGCTGCTACACTGTCATTGTTAATGCTTCTATCACTGCCGCTGCTGCCACCACTACTGCTGACACCACTGCAGCCATTGTTACTCTTCACTAGCATTAGAACCCAGTGGCCTTCCAGCATACACTCAAGACCATATTGGAGTTTCTGAAATATCCGGCCTCACAAACTAAGTAACTACTAGATTCTCAAACTTGCTGGTAATAGGCTGCCATTGTTGGACAACACATATCGTACTGTGTAGGCCAGTCTGAAAATAATTCTCATAGTAGTATATATTCATCCAAATAATTTTCTGTTCCTTCAGAGGACACTGGATAAAACAGATGTATGCAGATATAGGTAGACAGCTATTTTAAATAATTGTCTCTCAGTGTTCTAAGGACTCACACATCTGAAATTACTAGGGTAGAATAACCTGTTCAAAAGCCGAGGAAGCATTGTTACAGCAGTTTGGAGTCTAAAGACAATCTGAAGGAGAATTCCTCCTCATAAACCAGTCTTTTCTCTTCATTCTACAGTTGGATGAGAACCACTTCTATTGTGTGGGGTAAACTTTCGTTAAGTTCGTTAATATACATGTTAGCCACATCTGAGCACAAAATACCTTCAAACCGATATATTGCCTGGTGCTTTACCAGACATCTGGTCATGTTAGCTTCGCCAAATTAAGTCATAAGATTAATGCTCATGAGACAGTCACTTCCATGTAGAAATCTAATTATATGCTACAGAGAGTGAATACAGAGGCGATGAGACAACATAACAGACCAACTCACAACAGCTCTAAAGACCTTCTTGCTGAGGTATAATTTGTGTGAGTGACACCACATTGGATCCTAGGAATTAACTAAACACCACCAAATCAACCCAAGCCATACCATGCAGATAAAGAAAATAGTACCTACCTGATCCCTGTCCATGTTTCTGAAACATAAAATCATAACACATTGAAAGGGTTAACATTTTAAGCTACTAAGTTTCTTCAGATAAAAAGAGATAATTCTCTCTTCACTTAGAACAAGTCTCTATTAGGATACAGTTATGGTACAATAAGATTTATATTTAGGTTTACACACCTCACCATGAAATTAAGTTTACGTCTTTTCTGAAAGTAGACAACCCCAAATCTTCTTAATCACACCAGATTTAAAAACTGAGGATGTTTCTGGAAAATAAATATCCCTGAGGATAAACCAACAGACCAAAGCAAACAGTGATCGCCCACTGCAACCAGGGGTACACATAAATTTTTCCTGGACTATCAAGAGATGAGTTTGCCATAGGCTTGGTGAACTGTGGAGAACAGAACTATAGTCAAAGCCTGGGGCAGAACATAAGCATCCTAGGTGTAGCACTGGCTGCTGAGCACAGCATCAACACCTCTCATGTGAGGGAGTTAATGGGAGCATTCCAGACAGGGAATGGCTCCATCTGTCCAGATTAGAGACCAGAACAGATGCTGTCTTCATGGGTCAGCTGTAATTGGCATAAGAGAAACCGCAGAAAGAAATCAGGATGGGAGATTCACAGGGTCATCACATGCAAGTGGGCATGGTCAACTCCCGGGAGCACTGAGTATTGGAGGGAAATGTCAATGAGATGAGACCCTATAACAGGGGTGGGAATCGGTCAAAAATAAGATGCTTCTTTTCATTCATGAACTTTTAGAGTTATTCTACAGAGCAATTTGAAATTGCCTATTGCAAACTGAATTCTCTTAAACACAGCCAGTCTCTGGCTGTGACCACAGAACTCAGTCGCTACCACATAGATGTTAATTCAAAATCAGCCACTTCCCTTTAGCACCTACAACAGTATGTCCATTACTACAAACCCAAAATTCTGTTAAGTGATAAGTAAAATGGTAAAACTGTGGGAGAAAATAATGTCTTTCTGAAAACCCATTGAGCTACCTTTCGAAGAAGATAAGTCACCCTAAAAACTGTTAGCCAAGTGACTAAGTGATGACAGGCTGGAGTGGTGATGTAGAAAGAGTCCACACTGGGTCCTTCACAAGTCCTTTAAAGTTCCTGCTGCCTTTTTAAAGAAACTACACATGGTACTATACTGCAGGGGGGAAATGACCCTGATATATTTAGGGCCTGGACACCCAAGAAAAGCTTCCTTTCCCTGACTTTGTTCCGGGAGCCCTTGAAAGTCAAGTGTTGCTGACTCTGTGGCAGACAGGCTTTGATTCTGGTCAACAAGAAACAAGCCAACTTAGGCAGAAACCTTATCTCTCTGACTATGATAATGGTACTGAGAAAATAAGACTCATGAATTCAAAGTTGTCCGCTTCCCTTCTAATCCTGGGTTTCCACTCTGTTTGCTGGGCTGTATCAGCTGCCTTCCCACAAGTGAGATTTAAGTATCAGGGGCATACAACACAGCCTTACTTCTCACTCATATGAAGCTGAGATCTGAGTCCTATAAGGAGCATTTAGAAACCAAGCTCTTTTCATCACGTGATTCTGAATCTTGTTGGAATTTCACCATGAACCCAGGAAACTGACTTGGAGAATGAATACAGGACATGGAGCTGAAGGTTTTAAACACTAGGCCTAACAGAGCAACTCATAGGTTTTTGTCCATAATGTGTGAGGCAAACTGAAGTGCAAAGAACACTGGGATACGTACTCTCACTGGTTCCAGGAAGAAGAAGGAGGGAGTGAGCCCCCAGATACCTCATCCACATTAGGCCTTCACTGCAGGTCTTCTTTTCAACACACAGCAATAAATTTAATCTTTGGTCCTAAAATGACTTTTAAGGGGAAACATGGAAAGAATTAGCAAAGGGAATCAGGACTGAGTTAAACTTATGTGAATCACTATAAGCAATAAACAAGATACATTACAGGAGTGTGTAGCTGAATTCACTCTACCTAGCACTGGAAAATGGAGTATTAACTCTACAGTAATGATGGTAAGATTCCTGAAGTGCAACTTTTTAATGATTAAAGTCAAAGTGATTGAAAAGTAAATGTTATTTTTCATTATTGATGCTCAATTGGAGATATGCAGTTGTTTGACTTCTGTACTTTTAAAGGTTTGTTATGCTTGTGTGTGTGTGTGTGTGTGTGTGTGTGTGTGAACACTTGTGCTATGCTACAGTATGGTGGTGGGGGTCAGAGGACAAACTATAAAACTATAAGCAACAATTTTTCCTTCTTCCATGTTCTAGAGATCAAACTTGGCAAGTCAGGCTTGCCATCTATTACACTTATCCACTGAACCATCTTGTCTGACATTTCAAAACTGATGTCCAGAAGTAATGCCAAGGTAGGCACAGATTACAGAAATTTAGTCCATGTTCACTGTGCACATATGAAAACCAAATGTGACTTGAAAGTAATATAATGATAACTAATTAAAAATCTGAATAATTTATTCTGTGGAAGTTTATCCTATGGAAAACCAAGCTTGAAATGCATAGGTTGGAGTTCTAAAAACATTCTTCTTAATTTAAAAGTCAAAGTGACCAAATCCAATTTATAAAACATATTCAGAATAGTTAATTTAAAATGTTGAACTAAAAAAATTCTTTAGCCGTTCCAAGAGAACATAATGTTCTTCAACTATAATCCAGAAATTATAGAAATGAACTGTGACAGAAATATCTTGGTTAGTTTTTCTGGTGTTTTAGATTAATATCCAGAATTAAGGGATTATATGTCATAGCTTTAATGGATTAGTTTATAAAACACTCCTTCTGTGGTCACTTTAGGAGAAACATAATCTGCTTGTCTTTCTGTTTTCTTTGAATGATCTCGTGGGATAAAAAGAAAATGATGTCCTCTTAGCCACATGTAAAAACTCATTTTCCAGCCCTCGGTACCTAATGCTCCTTTCTATTTATTCATCTGATCGTGGGCCAAGAACATCCAGGCATGTTTCAGAGCTGAAGAGCTCGATGGGTGGTTCTGAGAGCCAGCTCTTTGGAACAGTTACCATCGCTGGTGGGATAATAATTTATTTAACCAGAGTGTCTGAGGAGCACATCGGAAAGACCTGGGAAGCAGAACTGAGCACAAGCAAGACCATGGAGAAGGTGAGGTTTACATTTAGCATTCCTGAGCACTTTTCTCTCACTAGTTTCTTGCTCTAAGTTTCTGGTGCAAGGTTCTCCTTGTATGTAACCCTGGACAACACACCATACACCGTCCCTTTGTTTACTCCATATTTTTATTTAGGATTTCATTTCCCTCATCCTTTTTTGTTTTTTTTTTTTTTGGTTTTTCAAGACAGGGTTTCCCTGTGGCTTTGGAGCCTGTCCTCTTGTAGACCAGGCTGGTCTCGAACTCACAGAGATCCGCCTGCCTCTGCCTCCCGAGTGCTGGGATTAAAGGCGTGCGCCACCACCGCCCGGCCTCCCTCATCCTTTTATCATCTCAAATGACATATATTGATATAGGTAATGATATTCAGTGATATGTTACATCAATTGAAGCTTCAACACATTATTCCTACAGATCTGGGTATTTTAGCAGACCTATGAGACATGAAAAGCTTATGTTTCTCTCTTGTAACGAAGAGAGACTTCTTAATGCAAAGGATTGTTCTACAGTTTTCAAGTATGGTAAAATTTAATCATATGAGATTTTTAGGTTTCATTTCCTCCTTAATGTTAAGTGAGATGTTTGTCCAAGTATAATATGTCTTTGTTAGATGTTTATACAATCTATGTTATAAGAAGACCCTAATCATTGTTATTCTAGACTACTGTCTTAAATGTCATGCTAGACACATCAAATGTGTCTGCAGGTATGTGCTTTACACAGAAAGAGACACATCTCTGTAGTAAGAGGCAGAAGTTGAAACAAAGAAAGAAAGAAAGAAAGAAAGAAAGAAAGAAAGAAAGAAAGAGGGAGGGAGAGAGAGAGAGAGAGAAAGTTAAGCTTGAGGTTTTCACTTTGGATGTATGACATAACATCCTGATGGAGGCTGAGGAGCTCTTACCCACCCTGTTGTTGATGGGGAAAAGAGGACAAACTCATCCACAATTAAGATAGTGGCGCTTATTAGAAAACAGTAACATGCTATAGTTAAAATACGGGACTGGAGAGATGACTCAACAGTTAAGAGCACTTGTTACTCTTCCAAAGGACGTAGTTTGGATTCCAGCACCCAAGAGAAATGACTCACAACCACCTGTAACTTCAGTTCTAGAAGATTCAGCACCCTCTTCTGGCCTCTACAGGCAGTGACACAGACATGCATGCACTGCGCATGCGCACACACACACACACACACACACACACACACACACACACCATTGAAAATAAATATTTAAAGCAATGCAGCAATCTATGAAGTGAATAGATCATGAAATCATAGAATTTGAATTGTCTTCCTTACAGTTTAATCATTTTAATGTTGCCATTATATAATACTGTTACCTACCTTCAGAAAATATCTTCTTTCAGCATAATTACACTGTTTCTATGACAACATATACAGCAATATGTTGACAAGATCATTTCCAAGTGGCAAGTATTAATATTAACAACCATGATATTATTAAGGGGGTTCACAAGAATGGCTTACAAGCTATGGTCCAGGTAGTCCAACTGTCTCATAGTGGGAAGGCTGAGAATCCAGTAGTTCTTCAGTACATGAGACTGGATGTCTCAGCAGACCACATATGGTCTAGAGTCCCAGGAAGTCCTAGAGAAATGCTGACCTTCAGGCTACATTGAAATCGTAAAGAAGTAGGCTCAAATATCAGTGAAGGAATGACTCAGCAGCAGGATAAATAAGCTTGTCAATGAGATTAAGGATAAAAAGGCAAAAAGCAAAAGTTGCTTCCACCGAAGTTGTAGTGTATATGTAGGGTGGGTCTTCTTGCATCAATTGACTCAATCAAAAAATCCTTCCCAGGAGTGTCTAGTCATGTGGGTTTTAGTTGATTACAGATGTAGTCAAGTTGACTTCATTTGGAATATGCCTTTGAATAATGTTTCCAGACCTACTATTTCTCTCTGTTTCCTGACTACCATGACATAAACAGCTTCAATCTTCTGCCGCTACTGCTGTGATATTCTGAGTCACCTCAGACCCAAGGTTCAGATGATACTATACAGAAATCTATGAAAACTTCAGCCCAAACAAATATTTGCTGCTTTTAAGCTATTTCCCTCACACATCGATCACAGGGACAAAATGTGTGACTTGAATAGTATTACTATACTTCTCATCCTATGCTTTGCCCTGACTCTGTGGAACCTATTTATTGGCTGATAGATGTGTGGGACACTTTGTCTGTGTCATCTCTTTGAGTTACAATGACAGTTAAGAGTGCTTTTCTTTAGCGAAAAAGGTTACAGCAAGTAAATCCTTAGACCTTCACCAGCCCACAATCTATTTTTTCTAGTTCATGATGTAATAGTTAGTTAGTGGAGGAATAGCTAGAAAACTTTTATTGTAACCCCATAGCATTATAATACAACACAAGCACATGATAGTTTTAAAAATATTTCCATTATGCTTAAAGCATTTTTCTGTGATAAATTAGAATGTTTTTAAAAATGTCTTTGTTCCAAATAATTTAGGATACCCTACTATATAACACACCAAGACTACACTTACAATGCCCACATATTGAGTAATGTCCCCTCATTCAGAAAAGCTGTTCTTTTAAAAAAAAGCATTTTTGTTATAAAATGTTAGAATTTGGACTAACTTCATGCTTTTAGGTCTAATGCGGTTATCACCAGAAAGCTATAATAGGTATCTTCAATAAGGCATGAATATCCTCCCTCTGAACATCTAAAAATGCACCTGAGAAACCAAATTATCTTTAATATGGGAGTCCTTCAAGGATTTTTGGTATTGAGATTAATCTCAATAACATAATCCCGGAATCTGAGGACACCACATGCCTTAACAAGTTGAAAACAAGTTCCTGAGGGCCTGAGGTTTCCTTGAAGTGCATGCCTTGGACAACAGGCATCTTTTCTAGTCTCTTTTAACTTCAACCACAAATTGGGATAAGCCACAAGGTTGGACAGAGTCCTTTAACCTAATTGAACATTATTATCTGTTTGCTCAATAAATATTTATTGCAAGCCTACAATTTGCAAGGCATTCTTCTTAGGTAAAGCCATCAATCAAACCAATGAAGACCCCTGGCCTCCTGGTAATTACAGTCTCCTTGGCAGCCTTCATTCTACACAAGGTTGGGGAAGTGTGCAGTTTCTGCTGTGTATCCCCATCTGTGTCCTATTTCACAGCCTCTTCCAACCTAACCCCTGGGTCTTGCTTTCTCCTCTGTGCTGTGATAAAATACTCTGACGGAAGTAACTTAAGGGGAGTGAGTTTATTTTAGCTTGCTGGTCAAGAATAGTTAGTCGTTTGTAGTAGAGTTGTCAAGACTACAGGAATTTTGAAGCAGCCTGTCACACCACATGCACAATCAGAAACAGAGAGCACTGAAGGCTTGTGCCTGCCTCCTGCAACTCTAGCTACTTTTCTCCACTTAGACAGCTCAAACTCCAGCTGAGGAAACAATGTCACTCAATCACAGTAGGCAGATATTTTCACCTCTCTTCATACAGTCAAGATAACCCCTCACAGGCATGGCCAGAGGGCCATCTTCCAAGTGATTTGCGATGCTGTCAGACTGACAATTCACACAAAGCATCATTCCAATCAACCCGCTTATCTAAAACACCATGTTTCCTGCACAACGCCATAGGGCATACCAGGACCAAAACAGGAACACCCTAAGGTAACAAATCAGGAACACAGAGAGAAGACTGTCCGTGTCTAATATGAAGAACTCTGAGAGATGCACAAAGATACTAGGCTGTGACTTGAGGTAGAGGTCTGAGGTTCTGCGTTGGGTAACTGACAACTCTAAGTTACCAAGCATGGGAACGGAATCTTAGCGACTATATGTCTACAGTCTAGGTGACATCTTGGTTTACATTTAACGCTCTAATCTATTTTTCTGTCATCATTCCCTCACTGTAAAAATCCACTGCTTCAAATAATAGATAATGTCAATAATTAGATCTAATGCTGCAATTTTAAACTTCCTCTTCTATCCATCAGCTAGCATAAGTGAAATCTTAGTTCTGAAGGAAAGCCATTACAGAGCTACAGGATGTCCAGCCATGATGGCACATGTGTTTAACCCCAGCACTTGGGAGGTAGAGAAAGGCAGACTTCTATGAGTTCAAAGTTAGCTTGGTCTACATAGTGAGTTGCAGACAAGCCAAGGCTACATGGTGAGAGTCTGTCTTAAAAAAGAAAACAAAATTATGGGATAAGGTTTATTCAAAGCAAAAGCATCTATAAGTAAAAGTTACATTCCTTTATTCTCAGGTAAAGATTTACACAGGAATAACCTTATTTTTGGTTAATACAAAAGGAAACGTTTCCAGGAAAGTCAATGAACAATAGCCCTGTTTGGAGTTTTAAAAGAGTTATAATTATGAGGACATATAAAGTATCTGACTAGTTTCCAGCTAAGATTATCAGTTCTGTCTGAGTCTACTAGTATCTACTCACAGCCTATATACAGTAGGTTCTTTTCATTGTGAAGGGCCTGGACAGAACTATGTGCTCAGAAATTAGACCCTAGTTCACGTGTTTGCTAATTTTTCACAGACTGCAAATGTGCTCTTCAGCATTTCTTCTCTTGGATAAGTCCTCACTAAGCATATTTACTCCATCTGGAATTATGTATGACAAAGATTCTTTACAAGCTTATACAGTCATGGATTAAGCTATAGTTTGAGAAACGCAAGCAGAGTGTCTCAAGAGGGTAACTCATTCATAGGTACGTAAGTTCTCCTACTCTGCCACACAAGCTGTCAAAGATAAGAGGGAGATCAAATGATACAGAGATTATGATCTCTAATACAATCTATGAGAATTCTTCCCATGGCTTTAAAGTTTCGCTAACTTCATTTGTACTCCACCGTTTTCGTGCACTGTTCACTATCATACACAAACAATCCTGAAAGGGTAGGGAAAAACAGAGTCAATGCTTGTTTTTTTTTTCTGTGCCTCTGAGAGCCATGGCTTCTCTAAAGCCATGAGGCTAACACACGCTGCCGTTCTCAGTCTCCACAGTTTCCTACAGAATTACTAGCTGAGTTATATAATGAGTGCCAAGAATTTTTTCTTCATCATTGAATCGCTTGCTATTAATTGAATTTGCATATACTAAATACTTTGTTCATTTAACAGAAACGTTAATTTTGTTTTCCTTCAGGGGACTTGGGCCTTCATGTAGAGCCCTCATGAATTCCTTGGTGAGGGCTTCTGAGATGTACACCGTGTTAGTGCTTCACAATGCAGAGAGGAGACCTCTGTATGTAGCTACCTAGAAAAGTGTTGAGCTTGTGTGTACAAGATAGGGCTAGCCGGTGGGCAGCTACTCATTCATTTAGCATGTCTGCTAGGGGACTCCTAGCCCTTGTCTACTCATAACAAGATCCCAGTGATGGGTTGTTTATAAATAACAGATCTTAGTGCTCACCAAACTGGAGGCTAGATGTCCAATCCCAAGACCAAGGCACCGTTAGGATCTGGGGCTGACAAAGAAGGACAGGATTCCTGATTCGTAGATGGAGCTTTCCCATGATGTCTTCATGTGACAGAAAGGGCAAGACAGGACTGGGCTATCGCTCAGCTGGAGAGAATTTACTTCACATTTGTAATTCCACTGTATTGAATAGACAGAGACATAAACACACACACACACACACACACACAGGAGGTGGGGATACAGACAAGAATGAACAAGCCTGGGAAAGGAGGTGGTCTAGGTCTGGGACAAGAGAACAGGTAGCAGGAGGGGAGGATGGAGAGGAAGACCCTGGCAGAAGACAGTTCTTTGCAGACTCTTTTAAACATGCTCAGATCTCATTCATTAGGGCTCTGCTTTCATGACTCAAGCACTCTCCTAAGGCTCTACTTCCATGCAGCCTCAAATAACCCTCACATTGAGTCTCGAGTTTCAGTGCACGAGTTTGGTGCAGGGGTATTTGGCAAACATTCAGATCATAGCTCTCTTGGTGCCCTTGAGCCATATAGCTTGATATATAATAGTAAAAAAAAATTAAAAGATGGTTTCTATGAAATATGCCATCTGATGGAGAAGACAGACATTAGAAGGAACGTAACACACATAACATTTGAATGTGAAGGAGAAGGGAAGCTGCTATAAAGGGAACAGCCAGGCTATATCAGGGAACGGTACGGAAGTGAAAGCCGAGTGGCGGCTTTCTTGAACAGACACTCCCGCTGAAACCTGAAAAGGCAGATGGTTTTCAGAAATAGACACAGATAAGAACGATCCAGGCAGAAGTGCTGTAAGAAGGTGATGATGGGAATTGAGCCTAGAGGAAGAGAAGGGGTTACTCAGGCCTTACTGGGACACATGAAAGATACTGAATTTCCCCAACTACAATTACCAACACTGGAGGATTTTCCAGAAAGAGCAGCATATCACAGCCACAACAACCTTTTATAAAGCACACAGGACTTAGTGACTCCCGCTGAACAAGAAGAGTTGTGTCAGACATTTGCTTTACTTTGGTTATGAAGACTGTAGATGCCCTCAAATGATACTTGGGGGAATTCAAATACAGATTCACGTACTCTGCATTCTGCACCTCAGAATATGTGCATGACTCAAGTACTATATCTAAAATGCCTATCTTACCAATTTGGACAAAGTGATAAGAAAAGTTCTTCTTTGTCTCATCCTATATGGGTTTCTTCATAATAACATATGACATTATATTAATGCCATTTGTTTAAGTTGCCATTTTTTCTTTCAAAACCAAAACTGTTCAGTATTCAAGTATTAAAAGTTGGTAATTGCGCTGTCACATAAGTTTTCCACAGGACACCTTTTTCGATTGTCTATTGTACACTCGGGTGTATACAACAATGAAAGCTGTCAAGTAGCCATGACCAACGTGATTCTTCAAAAGTAGAAATCCCTAGAGAACATTCTTAGGAACTGGCCTCATACTCCACTGTGCTCACCGCAGAGTCTGTAAGACAGTGATAAATGAGTTAGCATGACCCAAACAATAAAACTCTTCCCACATGGGTGCTGTCCAAGGCAGTTAGGAAATCTGAGGAGGAAAAAATAGACCAATGGCAGAGATCCTAGAAAACTAGAACATTTTGGAAAAGTTTTGGAGGACCTATAATTACATCTAAAAAGAATAAAGTAGGATAGATTGGAGAGAGAGGAATAAAATGTGTGAAGAAAGCCAGTGTGATTGGCATACCAGAAAAAATCCTTAAAAAACAAAAACTTGGGAAATTAGCCTGGTGACTGAACAGATTAGGGTTGGTTCACAAAGTGATGCAATAGTTAGTAACTAGACTTAACATACAGGTCAGTGCTCATATGCTAGGGATTCTTTGCTTAACTTTCTCCCCACATCTCCTCCCTTTTTCCTTTGCTCACTGCCTAGGGCTGCTGGCTTGCCCAGACAACATCAATGGAATTCCATGTACACTGGCGCCCAGTGTGTTTGGTCAGCAGGAAGTGAGTGGGTAGAAAAAAGAAAACAGACGAGCATCCTGTGTCCCTTAACAGATGGTCAGCTTTACACATTGGGGATGCTTCTGGAGACAAACCTTTCCTCTTGGCTCCGGGACTGGGTTCTTCACATTGTTCATTCAGTTTATAGATGTCTGAAAGCTTGCTTTGCTAGCTTTGCTTTCGCTAATTATTTCTGCATTTTGCCACCAATGCCTCCATTCACACACTTCTGTAATTAGTTCCTTTATCAGATAAACTAGTCTGAGAGTCATACCAGCTCCTTTTGAGACTTTGCCTGCTAACTATACATAGTCTTTCACAAACATTGTTTCGGTCAGACCCCAGTTTCCAAACTTTCAGTTGATTGTATGTGGACCTTTTAGCCAAATCCATCCGAGTAACTCGTGTTTGTTCTCAAGTCACAGCACTGTGTTCAGATGCCTTTGGACCATATTTGGCCAGCCTGGTGTGGGATATGGTAATAAATGGGTGCAGTGTCCCCGGCTTGAATGTCCTATAGCAAACCATGCTCTTTGGGCATATTGTATAACTCTATGGCAGATATGGTACATCTGGATAAGACAAAGACTTCTTCAATACACAGACAAACTGATTTATCTACAGATAGCTTCAGCCTTGTGAGTTTAACATGAAATTGGACTTCCAGAAGCTCCACTGTGAAGTTCAGTGGCATCTTTTGTCATCTGTAACTAAATGACCCTCAGTGAGTGAATGTTCTGAAGTTTAAGAATTTGTGTTTCTGTCTGTTCTGAAAAATGTTGTTGCTCTTACAAAGGTTAGATGTGGGTAATCAGGTCTCATTCTACAATTTTTCTCTCTGTGTCTCTGTCTCTCGCTTCTCTCTCTCTCTCTCTCTCTCTCTCTCTCTCTCTCTCTCTCTGCATATGTGTGTGTGTGAGAGAGAGACAGAGACAGAGACAGAGAGAAAGAGAGAGCGAGCATGTATGTTAGTGTGGCACAGGCACATGACAGCACACATGTGGAAGTCAGAAGACACTCTCAGGTAGTGGTCCTGACCTTCCACTTCGTTTGAGACAGGGTCTCTTTTCTGTTTAACAACTGTGTGTGACAGGCAGATACACAAGCTTTTAGGGATTCTCCTTCCTCCATTTTCTACCTACTCTTAGAAGTGGCCAAATGATACATATTCATATTACATAGATTCTGGAGATCTGAAGTTATACCCTTATGACTTCAAGACAAATGTTTCCCTAGTCCTTGTTCAATTTGATTTTTAAAGAAACACAGTACTTTAATTAATTCATGGAAAATTTTCATACATGAATACAAGGCATTCTGACCACCTTTGGCACTCCCACTACTCCTCTAATTCTTCTCAGGTCTAGAAATCCCCACTACCCTTCCCAACTTCATGATCTCTTTTAAATTTTTTGTTATATTACCCAGAGAGTCCAATGTGTGTTGCCTATGTACATACAGGCATGGGGTCATTCACTGAAGTAGGGTTGGTCTAGTAGGGGCCACACCTTAAAGAATACTGAAACTCTACCTTCAAGAAGCTGTGGCCTCTCAATAGCTCCTCGACAAGGGGTGGGGGTACTTGGGAACCCAGCTCCACTGCATGCTGGAATGTTAACTGCCTGCAGTTTTGGCAGGAATTGTGTAGGCAGCTATAGATGCTGAGAGTTCATGAGGACATAAGTCCAAAAAACACAGTTTTGCTCATATTCATGCTGACTCTTCTTCCTATATTGATTGTTACACCTTGGGGAGGGTGATGTTATATAGATGTTCCATTTGTGGTTAAATTGATTCTTTGAAAAAAAATTACACCAGATCAACCAAGAAGGAGACAGAGTTCAAATTAGTAAAAATGATAAAAAAGAAAACATTACAAAGATACTGAGGAAATACAGAAAACCATAAGGACATAGTATAAAAATTTATATTCCACTAAACTGAAAAAAAAAATCTAAAAGAAATGGATCTCTCTCTCTCTCTCTCTCTCTCTCTCTCTCTCTCTCTGTGTGTGTGTGTGTGTGTGTGTGTGTATTGTCTACCAAAATTAACTTGAGATGAAGTAAATAATTCAAACAAATCCATGACAACCAATGAGATAAAAGCAATAACTTAAAATCTCCCAAATAAAGATTCAGGATCAGATGGGCACAATGCAGAATTCTACCAGAACTTCAAAGAAGGATTTACACTAATACTTCTTAAATTATTTCACATAGTAGAAGAGGAAGGAGCACTTCTATACTCTTTTAATCAAGTCAGACAAAGATCAAGTGAAAAAAGAAACGTATAGCCTGATCTCTCTGATGAACATAGACACAAAAATTCTCAATAAAATACTTGCAAACAAAATTCAAGAATGCACCAAAAAGATTACATACCATGATCAAGACAGGTTCATTCCAGGGATGCAGGGATAGTTTAGTGTATATAAATCAATAAATTTAATCCACCATATAAACAGAGTCAGGATAAGAAACTACCTGACATCATTAGATGTGAAAAATACCTTTGACAAAATTCAACACGCTTTTATGATAAAAGTACTTAAGAATCTAGGAATATAGAGGGCACAGCTCAATACAATAGAGGTAATTTAAAATAATCTCACAGTCAACATCATCTCAGCTGAAAGAAACTTGAAGTATTCCCATCAAAATCAGGAACAGTAATACAGTGATGTAAGTAGTCTCCATATCTGCTCAATATAGCATTTGAATAGAGTAACAGAGTAATAGAATTACTCACTAAAGTAAGTAATAAAATAAGTAATTAATTACTCACTGAAGTAAGTAAGTAAATAAGACAAGGGATAAAGATCCATGGGATACACACAATCCAGTTGGACTTGATGGATTTGAAGAGGGATATAAGAACAGATTGAGAATGGTAAGCTGCTTGGGGAAAGGGTGGAGGCAGAGGCTGAGAAGAGCTAGGGGCGGGAGATGAATGTGACCAAAATACAATGTATAAAATTTTCAAAGAATAAAAACATTATTTCTAAAACTCTAACACATATCAAACAAAGCAAACAAATAGGTCTTTTTATCTAGACTCATCATAGTGAAGCTTCAAACATCAAAAGGGAGATTTATTTACTTGTGTTTGCTTATTTTCTACACAGGTTCTCATTATGTACCTAGCTGTCCCAAGATCCATCTACCTCTGCCTCTTAAGTTCTCAGATAAAAGGTGTGCACCAATATACCTGGCTGGGATTTTTGCTTTTTGGTTTTGTTTTGATATTATTTTTTTCAAAAAGAGATTCTTAAGAACAACAAAAATTGAAAAGAAATGAAACAAAATAAAAATTGATATTGTTTTGAAGAGAGTAAAGTTGCATTAATGGCTGATAGGGAGAGAGGAAAGAAGTTCCAACCTGGAATCACTAATACAGCCACCTGTCTCCAAAGAACAGAAGGAAATGAAAGACGTTTCCAGACAAGTCAACAAATCAAAGCAGAAGGCCTAAAGCCAAGCAGAGTGGTATAATATCAAACTCAGGGACAGGAGCAAAAGACCAGGGGCTCTGAACCAGTCCTTAATACAGAGTGAGTTTGAGATACATATCTCGACAATACATGGGAGCCTATTCTCACTTATGAAGTAGATAAAAAGCAACAGAAAACAATACATCTAAAAGGAAAAAATGCCATTTATTTTAATAATTTAAATTATTAAATAACCACTGAAGATTTACAAGTAAAAAAAAATCCAAACAATGGTTAGGAAGGACCAAGACTAAGAAAAGAACCTTTAAAAAGCAGGGATGGAGAGATGGCTCAGCAGTTAAGAGCATTGGCTGTTCCTGCAGGGGCCTCTGGAGTAGTTCCCAGAGCCCAGGTGGCAGCTCATAAATATATTTAACACCACTTCCAGGGGGATCTGGTGCCCTCTTCTGACCTGGTGCTGGCACCAGGCACACACAGAATGCTTACACACATGCAGGCAAAACTCTCATAGACATAAAATAAACAAGGATAAAATCTGTAAAAAAAAAAAACTGTCAGTGCAAACAATGAGACACTACAATAGTTCATGATGCAAAAATAAATGCACAAATTAAATAATGGAATAGCTGTGATTGCCTGAGTTAGTCTTTAACTATCAAATAAATGAAATTTACAGTCTAAAATCTTTCAAAAATTAAAAAGACCAGGTGTAGAAGCTCATTCTAACTCATATTCAGGAAAGGGAAATTCTTTTCTTATAGTTAGTGCTTCAGAGAACTAAAAATCAGGAAAGTGCCCCTGAATTATTTTTAAGATGAATACAAGTTCACATACTAAATCTGGCAAAGACAGAAAAAGAAAACAGGTTTATGAACACATACATATATCACATACACCTCATACTTAATTCAGCATATAGATACAGAAAGCCTTAACAAAATATTAGAAAATTAAATCTAACAAAATATACCAAGTCATATATTGTAACCAAGTATAGGTTCATGAACTGTAATGTAAACCTGACTTAATACTATAAAAGTTATGATTATACTTCACTGCTACAATAAAGAAGTCATATGATCATCCTAATATATAAAGAAACAATATTTGCTAATAAGTTACAATTTATTTTCAAAATAACACCCATGCCCACCTAGAAGCAAAAGAGAAATTCTTCAGCTCATTAGTGCTTTGAGGCTGGAAAGCATAGAACCAGACAGTGGTGTGTTCTACTCCATTCACCCACAAAGCAACTCTAAGCTGTAGGTAGTGCCTCTGACCTTAATAGATCAACCAGAGGTATAACACAATGTGTGTAAAGTCATATGGGTAATAATGGCAGAGATGTGGTCTGAACCCATGAGGTAGTTTAAAGTTCACTTCAGAGCCACTGTGATAAGTTTCAAGAAATAACATAGGTCCTTTGTTTTCTTTAAATAAATTCAAATTTTTCCTTAAGCCCACAGATGGAAAGAAATTCTATCTCACAGTTATTGGGGTACCAAATCAAATGGCTTCTGTTCTTTGGGTTGGGAACCAACTAAGACAGCAATCTTAGGCAAGTGCTCTGAGTTCTACCCTAAAATACCATGTCAGCATGTATCTCTTAAACATCATATTTCTCCAGAGACCACCTACTTGAACACAGAAATTTCATTCCAGACAATTTTGTAGAGCTTTCTTCTTTAGGCTTATATAGGGAAAGCCCAGAGGTGCTAGTGTAACATGGGGAACTTTTCCTGAGGAGCTTCAACATATATAGAGACACACACCACCCCTACATGATACAGGCACACCATCCCACAGATGGACAGACAGACACTAATATACCCACATACCATATAACACACACACACACACACACACACACACACACACACACACAGAAACAGAACACAAGACAAACTAAAGCAATGGTTGTGTCAAAAACCAATGTGGTGATGAACTAATGTGTTTTTACTGGAGTCAGTAACAGGAGTGTGAGGAACAATTATTTACAAAATCAGAGATGACTCAAAAGCTGTATCTCATAGAACATCTTACATAATTTTTTTTCAAGATTCTGCAGGCCAGTAGAGGGCACCAGATTTCATTACAGATGGTTGTGAGCCACCACGTGGTTGCCAGGAATTGAACTCAGGACCTCTGGAAGAAGAGGCAGTGCTCTTAAACTCTGAGCCATCTCTCCAGCCCTAAAAGCTGTATCTCTATAAAGCCCACTTCAAACCAGGAGAGAACTCATGGGAGCTGCAACCCTGGTGCTCTCTGTTCAATTTACATGCAGCTCAATAGGTCTGAGAAATCTCTTTTTTGTAGCTTGGCTCTCAGAGTCTCTTCCTCCAATAGCCCCCCTTTAATAAAACTGGGGAAGACTTTGGCAATCCAAAGTTTTTCCTTCCCCAGGAACTGGTAAGAGGAAATTTGGAGACACCCCTGTAGGGGTAACTGCAAAGGCTTAGGCTGCCAGAAGCCTTATGGCAAGAAGGCAACAAGAAAATCAGGTTCAACATCACTTAGGAGAGCTGGTTCAAACTTCTAGAGGCTGACCCCACTCTGTAATTTTGACATTTGTAAGTACAGCACGACCTTGAGAAAGTCTCCTCAAGACAGTCATCACAGCAAAGCTTGAGGCATGACTACATCAAAACTCCTTTACAAGGAACACGTCTTTTGGAAAGTGCCTGTGACCTGTTCCACAAGAACGGGTTCCAGTGCCTGAGAGACAGTGCTTAGGGGTCTGTGGGATTTGGGTGAAGTCTGACTCTACAGAATAGCAAAGATCACCAGGCTATCAATAACATCTACCCCCAGCCTTCTGGGTTAAAAACAGGTATAAACCCTTCCATTGAAGAGAAAGCTAACATGTATAACATTCCTGTAGGAGAGAGGCCACTTGTTGGTTCCCAACCTCTTAGCCCTGAAATAATCACACAGAAAGCATATTATTTAAATCACTTCTTATCCCATTAGTTTTAGCTTCTTATTGGCTAATACTTATATTAATTTAACTCATTTCTATTAATCTGTATATCACCACATGGCTGTGGCTTACCCGGTAAAGTTTCTAGCATCTGTCTCTGGCGGTTCCATGGCTTCTCTCTGACTCTGCTCTTCTTTCTCCCAGCATTCAGTTTAGTTTTCCCTGCCTAGCTCTGTTCCCTCTATAGGCCCAAGACAGTTTCTTTAATAACCAATGGTAATCACAGCATACAGAGGGATATCCCACATTGCATTCCTGGTTTCTCTATCTGTGAACTTGGGGAATTAGGGCCCTCTACACACTCCTGTTGGCCTCTCAGTTATCTTTATCTCTATTCAGGTTGGTCACTGTGGATATGAGCATTACCAGTCCTGCCTGGTCCTTGTGGCTTGGAGGTAACATTGTAAGAATGTCAAGTTCAACTGCAAGAGCTAGTACAAGGGTGTAGTGTACAGTACCAGGTACCCAGTCCCATTCAACTGGAAGTGCTGGCAGCAATGGCACACGGAGCCAGCAGCATGCAAAACTTCTCCAGCCCCTCCCCAAAGCTACTGCCAGACTTCTCCAAAGCCTCATCCTCAAAACACTCAGCAGCTTCCTCAACGCCTGTCTGTCCTATGGCCACCTGAAGCTGTGACTGCTTCAGGAAATGGCTCTTCCCAAAACCTCGCAGTGGACATCGTCATTTCTTTGGCAACTTTTTCTTTAGGCTTTGTCACATGTGAGTCATTAATTTTCTTCAGAAAAGAAAGAGGATTCAAGTGGCCATGATCTAAGAACATGAAAGGGGATATTACCTACCATAAGAAAGAAAAAGACAAAATGGTATCTCAATAAGCTCCCCACCCTCATAGCAAAATATATATGTGTGTTATTTATATATATATATATACATGTAGAATTATATATAATTGTTTAAAAATAATGCCATGTTTATGCCAAAATATTAATCAAGTGTGTCAAAACTTCATAACTTTGGATTTGGGGAAACCATTTAATTGATCTCATAGTTAAGTGTTCATTTTGTGAATTTTTGTAAACTAATCTCAAAATTATTTTCCCTCATTTAAGAGCACCAAGAGGACCTTGCAGTTTGAGGTCAGTGGCACAAATCCCTGTGCTGTGAGTGGTACATGATTTCACACTGGTGACTGCATATAACAGCTCTTTTTTAAACATGAAAAGATATCCTTTAGGAGACAGAAAGCTCATGCTCTGGAGGCTTAGTTAGGGACTCTGTTGCTGCCACAAAACCCCATGAACAAAAAGCAAGCTGGGGAGGAAAGGGTTTGTTAATTAGACTTACACTTCCACACTGCTGTTCATCATCAAAGGAAGTCAGGGCAGGAACTCAAACCAGGCAGGAACCAGGAGGCAAAAGCTGATGCAGAGGCTATGGAGGGGTGCGGCTTATGGGCTTGCTTCTGTGACATTGCTTGACTACTTTCTTACCGAACCCAGGACCACCAGCCTAGTGATGGCCCCACCCATCATGGGCTGGGCCCTCCTCCACGGATCACTAACTAAGAAAATGCCCTACAGCTGGATCTCATGGAGGCATTTTCTCAATTGTTGTTCCCTCCCTTCAGATAACTCTAGCTTGTATCAAGTTGACATAAGACTAGCCAGTACATACAGTTTAGATCCCAGGTGCAAAAATAAAAAGAAATGACCAGATGTTCTTAGAGAAGACAAGACTGAAGTCTCAATTGTCAGGACACCATTCAAATAGTCATAACCTACTTACTGCTCCTTCTCCCTCGCCAGCCCCCTCAACCAGTTGGAAGGTGAAGGGTTTTCCTTTTATCGGAAGCCAAAGTTAGTGGAATTCAGAACAAATCGACATGGTTCTGTGGTAGACCTAGTACACTTTATATCACATCCAAGGATATCATTGACAAGCCATGGCTTGACTCATAAGATTAAATTTTCTCTTGCAGCTATTAGGGTTTTATATGTAGTTTGTGGACACTGAAGGATACATAGTTTTGAGAGTGTTTGTATTTTCGCAAGAAAGGAAAACCGACCCACTCTATGAGTTAGAATATTTCTAATATATTTTTTGGGGCCCAGGTAGTTTCTCCAGAAGTTGGAGAATAAAAATTATAACAGAGAAGCTAAAATTTTCCATAATCTAATGATTTTCCAAAAATAACAGAAAAACAAAGTTTGTAAGATTCTGTTGCATTCCTCAGACAGTATTGAATCAGCTGGCTTCCATATGCCACTGTGCAGTGAAGCACTAATTAAAGTGCTCACACATGGAGGAGGAGAATGGATTGTTAGCAGTACATCCTTGATACTGGCTTAGCTTGGCCAGAGTAAACAATGGCCTAGCATTCCCCCAGATTTTCAAGTATAGCTTACTGATAATTTCCACACTGGCTAACTAGTTTCTTGAAGACTGTAGTGATTCATGTTTGAAGCTGAAACATGGAGCTAGCCAAGGTGTTATGCTTTAGCCATACATGCTCTAGATTTTTATAGCAGGAATGTGTGACGTTTTGTGCCAAAAGTTTCCAGAGAAATAATTTAACTGATATCAACATGGTTATGAAATAAATATCTTGTTCTCGCCCATAGTTTGTATGTTAATATTTAACATCCAGCATGATGTCATTAGGTAGTAGAAGCTTTGGAAAGAAATCAGATCATAAGGGTGGTGCCTTGTGAACAGGATTAGTGCGTTTACAGGGAAGGGAGATCCCAGAGAGACCTCTGGCTTCATTTCATCTATGCAATTAGAAGTTAATTGCTTTCATCTTGGAGAAAGACCTTCACCAGAACATAATGCCAGCACCCTGCCTCAGCCTTACAGCTTTCAGAACCAACAGAATTAAACTCCCCTTATTTATGTAACCTAGTGGGTATTTTTTAAAAAAGCAGTTCAAACAATTGACACAATGCTAAAATTTTAAGCATGGGGAAATCTCATTTAAAAACAAATAGTTCCAGTACTGCCCTTCTGGATCCACCATGTATTCTGTTGCCCTCTCTTCATGGGTGGCTCAAAATGGCAACTCTGGCTGAGAACTCCTTGCTGGACTTCCTAAGACATTGTGCAAAATCTGGGACTCATCAGACTCAGTCCTCCTTCCTGACATTAGCATCAGGCAAACATGACACTTTCAAGAGTCTCCCTATGGAGTATGTTAAGCCCCAGAATGATGTCATTAAATGGTAGAACAATTGAAAATAAAGTAAGCTATAAAGGTGGAGCCTTGTGAGAACAGGATTAGTGTGCTGACAAGTTCTCAGGGTCCTTCCCTTTTTCCTAATGAACATCTCCCTTCACAAACCCTTTCCACATCATATACTGCCTGTACATTTACTTTCACAAAGGACCTAGACTAAGACAGTTGTTCAATGATAAAAGATGAGGGACAGCATGAGTAAGTCCTAAAAGCATTGTGTAGTTTGAAAAACACAGACTCAAGGTAATAAATGCTATATTATCCTATTTACATAAAGTGTAGGAGGAGAAAACAATCAGAATGACACCAGACTGCAGAGCTGAGGGATTGTTTACCATGACTGGATTGTTTACCTTACTCACCATGAAACTGGCTAAAGTCAACTACAACACCCACCACATAGCAGCCTAGATGTTGGGCTGCCTTGAAATTTCCAGTACCAGAATAATTAACCCAGAGTGTGTAAGCAAAGGAAATAAATGTGCATAAGCTCTTTCTCAGAATATAACATGAATAGCCCGGAATTCAATTCCTAGTAGAAACTTGGGTTCCAACGTGAATCCTCATGAGTATATTGAGTCTATACTCCTCCAGGCATTTTAGACTCATGCTCCAGAAAGAGCTCATTAAGCTCTTCTTATACTATTCAAGTGCTTTCTAGTTGCTGTCTCCAAACTCCTTCAAATTCCTCCTAGAAGCCAATTCCAAAGCCTTCTGAATCACTTAACGAGGAATAGTCACAACCTCTCCTGATACCAACATGTTATTCTATGTTATTTAGCCTTGATCATGATGGATAATTCCCTGGAAAGTACAATTTGAGGATTTACCTCCAATTGTGGATCCCACATTTTCAGTCTACAATCAGATAGCTCCATTGCTGTGAGCCTCTGGTGAGGTGGGACCAGGGAGGGGGAGCTGACCACTAAAACATGTGAAGATATCATGGTATCCGGAAGCAGAGAACAGAGAAAGGAAGTGTCCAGAGACCAATTGCCCTGCAAAGCCAAACCCTCAGTGAGCTGCTAATAGGCCCTACCTTTTAGCATGTCTATCACTTCCTAAAATAGTATCAAAAGTTGTACAGCAAGCAGTCAGCACATGAGGTTGCGAGGGGAACATTTCAAATTCAAACCATAGCAGAATGCTAGTAAGAGAAATTCTCTGTGGATTGGCTTCTGGGTTGCAGTGATATGTCTATGATGTGGCATTTAATTCACATTAGGAAAGGAGGCTTAGTAGCTTTAGTGATTAGAATGTTCCAACCCATGTATTTTTTATATTTTTATTTATTGTTATTACTACTGTGTATGTGTTCATGATGAGGGTATGGTGTGTGCTGAAGAATGTGTTGGAGGTCTGAGGACAACCTCAGGTCGATTCTCTCCTTCTGCATTTATGTGGGCTCCAGGAACTGAACACAGGTCATGGACGTGTGCAGCAAGTGCCTTTACCTGTTGAGACATCTGTTGTAGAAGGCCCTTGTTTGTTCCCAGCTTCCCAGACACAAAACAATCACACAGAAACTATATTATTTAAATCACTGCTTGGCCAATCACTTAAGCATATTGCTGGCTGACTCTATATCTTAAATTAACGCATTTCTGTTATTTTATATTTTACCATGAGGCTTGTGGCCTACCAGCAAGGTTCCACCTGGCAGTATGCATCTTTCTCCTCTGGCAGCTCCATGGCATCTCGTGACTCTGCCTTATTTTTCCCAATATTCAATTTAGGTTTCCCCACCCAGCTCTATTCTGTCCTATCACAGGCCAAGACAGATTCTTTATCCATTAGCCAATAAAAGCAACACATATACAGAAAAACTTCCCACACCAGACATCCCATCAACCTCCAACCTAGATACTTTTGAAAGTGGTTTGTCAACTATGGTTTGTGCAACTGAAATAGGTGAACAACCCACTGAAGTTGTTCTTACAAAAGTGAAAATCAAAAAATAAAAAGAGGACCTAATGGAGAATGACAGCAATATAGAAATTACATTTCTGGTATTTCATCCAATTTCCATAACAAGGTCATTTAAAAAGACACAAGAAATTCCTCCAGCAATAAAGGCCATAATGGCCAAGAAAAGGACAATAACATCACAATTGGCAAAGATAGGTAGAAGTGCATTGCAGAAGGACAAGAGCTTGTGTTCTAGGATTCAAATTCTGACTTTGCAACTGTCTTAGTTAGGTTTTCTACTGCTGTGATAAAACATCCTGAGCAAAAGCAACGTGGGAAGGAAAGGGTTTATTTTAGCTTTTAGCTTGTAGTCCGTCATCTACCATGTCACCAGGGCAGGATCCTGGAGACAGGAACTGATGCAAAGGTTATGGAGGAGAAGGACTCTTTCAGGCTTATTCTTCATGGCTTGCTCAGGTTGCTTTCTTATAACACCCAGAAGCACCAGTTCAGGGTGACATTGCCCTAAGTGAGCTGGGCATCAATCATTAATCAAGAAAAAAAGCATAGGCTTGTCCAATCTGGAAGGGGCACTTTCTCAATTGAGTTTCTCTCTAGCTTGTGTGAAGCTAACTAAACTGACGTGATGACTTTGGGCATTTACCAAGTTAGTTGTGCTTTAATGAATAAAAAAATCCCCAAACATCTCAAGAAATATAAAACAATGCTTGAGAGTCAATACTAATTCTTGAGACTATAGGATGCTAGTACAAACTATAAAATAACATCTGAGCATATTAACACATTGCCTACTCCAAAGTGAGTCCAGTCATGGAATCCTGCACACTGTTGCCCCTACCAAAATATTTACACTAGAAATTTCCAGTGACTACAGTGATTTTTATCATGTACTCACAGTCTAACATTCACTGGACCTATAAAGAGATAGAAATGGTGAATGAATGTAGATGAAGTCATCATGTTCAGCGCACATCTTTGTTGGGAGGAGGCCGCTTGTTCTTCCCGGCCACTGGGCTAACTTAAACTCGAAATAACCACACAGAAACTATATTAATTAAATCACTTGTTTGGACCATTAGCTCTAACTTCTTATTGGCTAACTCTTACATACTAACTTAACCCATTTCTATTAATCTGTATATCGCCACATGGCAGTGGCTTACTGGCAAAGATTTGGCATGTCTGACTCTGGCGGCAGCTCAATTGTGTCTCTCTCCATCCTCCTTTCCCCCAGTATTCAGTTCCATCTCCCCACCTACCTAAGTTCTGCCCTATCAACAGGCCAAGCCACTTTCTTTACTCATTAATGGTAATCACAGCACACAGAGGGGACTCCATATCACAACTTTGAACACTAATGGTAAGTTCTGTGATACACTAACAGTTCTGGACAAGCAAACAGTAAATGATTATTGTTTTCCTCAACCAAATTGTATCAATATAGAAATGAAGGGCTAGAAAGATAATACCATCTATCTGGTTACACATTCTGTGTTAATGATAGAAAAAAATCAGACTGTTTATAGTGTCTAATGGAAATGTAATGATAGAAAAAAAATCAGACTGTTTATAGTGTCTAATGGAAATGAAACCTGAGGCAGGCCAAATCATCTTTCTGGAGCTATGAAGATGCAGGTTGGAATGTTTTAAGCTGGCTTGACTGCTCTTTATTGTCAAGGAAAAACCAAATTGCTACTATATAGTTCAGAGAACAAAATAAACAGAACACTTTCTCACATTTCTGGTGTCCGCTGGCAAAAGTTAGGCAAAGGTTCTGGCAATCCATTCAGGCAAAGCCTGTAAAATCTTAGCTCCCTGGGGAAGGAAGGATTGAGTGACCCTGTTGGGCAGAGGATCCCAGCCAGCTGAGGTGCTGGCAGAGAGCAGCATGAAAAGAAACATACAGGGAAGGAAGGAAGCCTCCGATGCCAGTAGAAGCCCGCTGGGCAGTTACAGGCTAAATGAAGGATTCTACCTGGTTCTGAAGCCTCAGTAAGTCATGGTAATATGTACACAGTTCTAATCATGTTTCTCTTCCTGAAGGAGAATATTGATAATATTTAATGATGTAATATGTGCTGAGGGGATAAGTTCTAAAGTGGCATTGTGCAGAAGGAAAGTAATAAACAAAGCCTGAGATATTGGGCCAGACTCCACTTTGGGTTAAAACTCTGAGAAAGGGAAATACAAAAGGCTTCTCTCTCCACCTGTGCAAGGAATGGAGCCAAGGACAAGGCATTCTGCCAGGCCTGAAATGGATGGAGATCACAAAGCCCAATTCTACCCTCTTTAAGACTCCATCTTCTTGGTAATAATAATAATAAAAAACCTTGCCTCTGTAACAGAATGGAGGCAGCCTAGAGCCAGGTGCTCTGCATCAACAGCAAAGAATCAGGTATCCTGTTTCATAGCTACCTGCATGTGTGTCCCACTCTATCTTGTGACTTTTTGTGAACTCTAAGATGTCACGGGTATGATACGGAAGAAATTAATATTTGACTCCCCATCAGTTTGGCCACACTGTAAATAAATTTGTTTTCCATGATTAATTTATATTTCCTAGTTTCTTTTAAAATACATGGAATCTGAAGTGGCAGGTTTAAGGATCTAAGTACTTACTGAGCTCCAGTGTCCCAGGGTCATCAGTGGAGGTCAGTCCTGGGACAGTGTGTAGACAGAGTGCATCTGAGTGGAGACATGGGCTGTGTCCCCACAGCCAATCTGTCCCTGGTTCCCACCTTAAATTAGAAGCCTATTTCTATTCTAGTCTTTTTATTATTAAGAATTTTTTAATACACTCTTTCTCATTTTAC
>JAQHUG010000078.1:1429661-1503974 GCA_028555095.1 Dicrostonyx torquatus
GATAACATTCAGCAAATGGCGCTTGGAGAATTGGATATCCAGATGTATGTGAATGAAATTCGACTTGTGACATCACCCTTTATCAAATCAATTTTAAGGGGATCAAAGACCTCAGTGTGAAACCTGAGTTGTTGTAAGCACTAGGAGAAAACATGACAGTTTTCTACAGTACACAGGCACAGTGAAGGGCTTTCTGGGTAGGAAACTTAGTTCAGGAATTATGGGCAAAAACTGAGAAATAGGACATCGTGAAACTTAAAAGCTTCTGAACAACAAAGTAATGTACCAAGGAAAGAGGAAGCACATAGGGTGATGGAGTCTGCCAGCTAACCGTCTGGGAGAAGATTAATATATAAGGAAGGTGAAAAGAACAAAGAATTGAGAAAACAGGCTATCCAATAAAAAAAAATAGGATGAATTCTAACAGAGTTCTCCAAAGAGGAAATATAGTACAAAAGGAGAAGGAGGGATGAGGGACAAGTGACACCAAAGTTGTTTGATAAAATCTCAAGAAATCATATATTACTCAAAATTATATACAATCCACATAAATATATGTGATACATGAACACACACACACAAACACATATCTAAAAGGAAGTTAAGCCTCTTGGGTTGATAATTCTCCCCACAAGAACCACAGACTAAAATTCCCCAGTGTTAGGCTTTAAAAACCTCCTTTCTTCTGGTTGGTCAACACAGCCCAAGTAACTTCCAAAACAATGATCTCTTGCTATATCCCTTGGTTGCCTCTAAGAGGTTGCTGAGGACACCACACAGTTAGGACACTGACTCAGGTGGTTTGAGCTGGATCTAACCTGAACACCTCCTTCATGTGGTCCAGCTTCCATAGTACCAGAAAATACTATGCAAGCTGCTAAAGGATGCAAGAAATTCATGGTCCTACCAGCAGTGCCACTTTTGAAAAACAATAATCAGCATCACAAAGATGTCCACAACGGTGCTAGAAATGTCACTCATAGATCAGTGATAAACCACAACTGACTGGTTAGGCCACTCAACATGAGGGAAATCATGCCTGCTACTAGAAACCTAAACAACTTTCTAGGGCTAGTGGGATCATGGACATTAGGAAAAAACCTACTACTGCCACTTTGTTAAACCAGCATAATTCCTTACTATTTTCTAAATCTTATCCTTATACCCACAGATAAGTATAGTTACCACCCCTAATCCCCCGAAAAAAAAGCTTCCATCTACAACAAATTGAGACCATCACAGAAAACTAGAATTGGACTCAATGCCAAGACCAATGGATTGTGGAAACTTTGGGACCAATCGATCCATTTACATCACAGTTCCTGCATCTGTGGCTTAGGGGATACTGCAGAAATGGGGGGCGGGGATTGTAAGAGCCGCAATCCCAGGAAGTCTGTTGTGAAACAGTCTCTCCTAGAACGGGCTGCATACAGAAGAGCAGCATGATGGCACTATCAATAGACATGCTACCAAGGAAGGAAGAACATTCCCTGGGGTCTCATCCCCAGAGAAAGAACGATCTACAACAAATGACTGCTGGAAGAAGGAGAGTTATCTTCTCTCAGATAATTCAGATGGGCCTTCTTAGTGATTATCCAATACAAAGTGGTTAGACTTAAACCATACATAAACAATGAAAACTGAAACTTCAGGGTATATTTATATGTTTGTGTCTGTATATATGTATATGTACAACAATAATAATCAATTTATAATAATCAAATATTATCAGTTTAAGAATAGGGTGTGGGAAGGGTTCTAGGGAGAGTACCTGGGATAGGCTGGAGGGAGGTAAATGAAGAGGGAAAGTGGCATAAGCCTATTTTAATTAAAAATGATTTCAGAAGCCAGAAAGTAAGAAAGATATGCACAGATCTGAATCTACAGGCTTGTGGTCGATGCCTAATACTCACTCATACACGGGGTAGGTAGATAAATAGAATATATGGGACAATTTTTTTTTTTTTTGGTTTTTCGAGACAGAGTTTCTCTGTGGCTTTGGAGCCTGTCCTGGAACTAGCTCTTGTAGACCAGGCAGGTCTCGAACTCACAGAGATCCACCTGTCTCTGTCTCCCGAGTGCTGGGATTAAAGGCGTGCGCCACCAACGCCCGGCTATGGGACAATTCTTAAGTGATAGAATGTATTGCCTAGATCCTGTAGCCAGATGATTTTCTTTAGAATAAAAAGGGATTTTATAGACTTGTAATTTACCTGCCCCCACTTTTAAAATATATTTTGTACTACTGCTTTATACTATCTGGATCGAAATTTTTTTTAAGTTGCATAAAAAGTGGCTATGACAGCCTTAAAAGTGATCAGCGTCCTTAGCAATGCACGAAATGCAAATTTAACCTTGGAGATTTCTCTTATCCCAGTCAGAATGACTAGGAAAACAAAATAACTGACAGCAAATGTTGGCAACAATGCAGGGAAAGTATCTCTTATTCGCTGTTGATAGGATTACACACTGGAAATCAGATCTATAACAAAACCAAGCTATACCACTCCTTGCATATGCCCAAAGGAATTGATATCCTGCTACAGAGATACTTGCTCATCCTGTTCTTTGCCAATGTATTGACAAATAGAACTAGCCTAGGTACCCCAAGTCTTATTTAAAGTTTCCATTACTGTGACAAACGCCATGACAAAAAAAATAATTTGGAAAGAAAAGGAATTATTTCATTCCAATTCTCAGGTCACATTCAGTCATTAAGAGAAGTCAGGAAACGAACTGCATGCAAAAAAAATTGACATGAGAACTAAAATAAAGGCCATGGAAGAATGCTGCCTTACTGGGTTGCTCCCTGTGACTTGCTCAGCTTGCATTGTTATATAACCCAGGATATATACATGTCCAACAGTGGCACTGCCTCCAGAGGGATGGACCATCCCTCATCAATATTAATTAATAAAATATCCCACAAGAATATCTACCAGCCAATCAGATAGGGACATTTTCTCAATTGATATTCTTTTATCAAAATGACTGTAACTTATCTCAAGTTGACAAAAAATTAATTTTTCAACTGACGAATGGATGATGAAAATATGGCACAGATGCACAATGGAATTATATTCAACTATTTCAAAATAAAATCATGAATTTGTACTTAAATAGATAAAAAATTATACGAAGTAAAATAACCTCGAGCAAGAAAAACAAATACCACATGCTCTTTTGTTTGAGGATCCTAGCTCCAAATTTTTTGATGTGGGTATATGACCTGAAGTAACCAGAGAAGGCAAAAAACAGAAGATGACCAGGGTGTGGGTAAGGAGGTCTAGAGAAGGCATACTATGACACAGGTGCTATGAAAAAAAAAAACAGGACAAAGTGAGAGAACTTTAAATAGGTGAGAGGGACGTTAACATAGGTGGTAGGGAGATGGAGGAATGAGAGATACAAAAAGGCTATAGGAAAACACATGATTTTATAAGCTTAATTAAAACCTCATATATAATGTATGAGTATATATTATATAAATTAAATGATATTTTTTATTTTAAAGATGTCAGGTCAAAGAGTGTTAATGTTGCCCCCCCCACAAGTTCAACACTATCTTACAAAATTCTTAGTAGGTAACCCCCCCCCATCATTGAACTTGTTTTTTGGGATCTCCAAGAGACTCACAGAATAATATGGGGTATTGTCATTGCCATTGTTTTTTACTGCCTCCAAGAACTTGAAGGTAAGACCCTGTTGTTAGAGACACAGGACTTAGGGTAATTGATCTGGAACTGACCTAAAAGCCTCCTCCCTGTAAAATCAGAAGGTAGCATGCAAGCTACTAAGGGAAAATAGTATTGAACAGTCCTACCCAGCTGCAAAGCCTGGGAACTACAATGACCAACATGGCAAGACATGTATGGTACAAAAGTGGCACTTGTATCTTGTGAGTAACCAACATCTGTCTAACTGAACTGAAGGCCTGCTTAGTGTAGGAGGGTTCTTCTGTATTTTGTATTGCTTTCATTGGTTAAATAAAGAGACTACCTTGGCTTTTTGATAGGGCAGCCCTTAGGTGGGCAGAGTAGAGAGAACAGAAGGCTGGGGAGAAGGGAAGACACCAGACGCCATGATGCTCCTACCCAAGATGGATGTAGATTAGACTCATGCCAGTAAGCCACGACTCATGGTGATTCACAGATTAATAAATACGGGTTAAAGCAAGATGTGAGAGTTAGCAAAGTAAAGGCAAAAGATAATGAGCCAGGCAATAATTTAATTAATACGATTTTCGTGTGGTTATTTCGGGTATAAGCTAGCCGTGGTGAGACACAGCTCTCGGCACCTCTTACTACAGTTTGGCACCCAATGTGGGGATCGAACCCACAATCCTGAGATTAAGAGTCTCATGATGTACCAACTGAGTTAGCACCCCTTACTACACCTGTTCATAAAGAAGGAATTCATGCTTGGTGTAGACCTAGAAGAAAACCTGCTACTGCCATTTTGGTAAACCAATGTAGCTTCCAAGTCTATTCTAAATGTAGTCTAACTGTATTCTAAAAGTCAACAGGGTGGTATAGTTATCTTTCATCCCTCATCAAAGAAGATTCTTTTTGTATTATGAGACTATTATGGAGACCAGTGCATGAGTGGTCAAGATGATGATAACATCTGACCATGAGTTAAGTAGTCCTATTTTGTACATCTACAACACTTTGCACAAGGCTCAGGGAGTTTTATGGAAGATGGTGGTGAGGTGTACCAAGATTAATAAAAACCCAGACACAGAAATCGGGGTTTTGCTCAGTGCTATGGGAAAATGGTTTGTACCTTGTCAATTGTATTTTAATAAAATACTGATTGGCCAGTAAGTAGCCAGGCAGGAAGTAGAGGCGGGACAACCAGGCAGGAAGTAGAAGCCATGCAACGAAAACAGAAAAATTCTGGGAAGAGGAAAGCTCATTGTGACACAGCCACAAAAGAAGCAAGATGTGACTGCCTCACTAAGTAAGATACCGAGCCACGTGGCTAACATAGACAAGAATAATTGGCTAATATAAGTTGTAAGAGTTAATAAGAAGTCTGAGCTACTAGGGCAATCAGTTTATAATTAATATAGACCTCTGTGTGATTTCTTTGGGGCTAAATTGCTGTGGGAACTGGTGGGACAGAAACCTCAGACAAAAGGGTTCAACCTGAAGGTCAGAAAAGCAAAACAGTCAGTCACTGCCTGTTACCTCTACTTTAATCCAAAATGTGATCCTGCCCCCAGGTATCTCAGAATGAGACAGTATGTGAGAGCTGTCTCCCCTTGTCTTTTATTCATCTCTAATGGCGTAAAGGCATGCACCACTACAACCCAGTTTCTGTAGCAAACTAGTGTGACTACTCGGATTAAAGATGTGTGTCACCATTGCCTGGTCTGTAAGGCTAATAAGTGTGACTGTTTTACTCTATGAACTCCAGGCAAGTTTTATTTATTAAAATAAAAATGAAATATCAGTATGTTGAGAGTACAGGAATAGTCTAAGAAAAGTCTTTACATTTCATGTAAAGTCCGTGAACTTCAGTCCAGATCAGAAGTCTGTGTAGTATACTCTCAAAGACCTGACCAGAAATATGTCTTAGGCCAACCCTAAATCCGAACAAGTAGACAATCAATATTACCTATAAAAAGTACCTTTGAGTGTAGCAGTCTTTTCTTTTTGGAGGTAATCAACAGGTTCTTTGAAAAAAATAGAACAGGGGTTTTGTATTAAGCCCACTCAGTGGTTCCTGTGGGCATTGATGGTAAGTCAAACATAATTTTAAAAATACCAGGAAATGTCAATATTTCAGTGGACATTTAATATCACTTCTAATGAATCTCATTGCCTGGTGTGGCAGACATACCGGTCATAACATTGCTAATATGGTCAATAACAATTGACCATAAATCTGTGGCAATCTTCATGACTGATAGTTTTTAGACAAACTGAGCAGTTTGAGTAGGATGTCTTTAAAGGAACCTAGTGTTTTTATCATTAAATTTGGATAAGTTGACATTAATCCAGAAACAAAGTCACAGATATCAAGTGTTACACTTGTCATATTCTATTGTTATTATGTAATTTCAAGGTGAGTTGTGACTATTGATGCTGATCTTTGTCATCTGACTTAAAGGGGCTGTCAAGTTTCTTAACTGTAAAGTTAATCCTTTTGCTCTTCAGTTTTCCCCACTTCACTCTTTGCAAGGATATCACTATGTATGGTCAACTCCAAGGGAGGAGGAATTTCTCTTTTCCTTTCTTTCAGTTGGGACAATTGTGCAATTTGCTAAAACTTATGCAAATAAAGAGTTACATTCTCTCCCCCATTAATTTATTCATGGACTCATGAATCATAACTGTTTGTTTTATAATTTGGGCTACAATCCAAGGGTATCTTGTTTATTTTGATGCTCAAAATTTTTAGTGTCAGATATTGGAAGCTCTTTTAATAGGCTCTGTCTTGTTAAGGTTTCTATTGTTGTGATTTAAAAACCAAAAACATGACTAAAATCAACTCAGGAAAGAAAGGGTTTATTTCAATTTACAGCTTATGTTTCCTCATCCAGGGAACTCTAGGCAGGAACCTGAAGAAAGGAACTCATGTCAAGGTCATATGGAACACTGCTTACTGTCCTGTTCCTTCTTGCTTGCTAGATAGCTTCCTTCTACCTTCCAAGTTCACCTACTCAGGAGTGACACTACCTCCTGTGGTGTAGGTCTGAAGACATTTTCTCAGTTGAGAATGCTTCTTTCAATGACTCTAGCCTGTGTCAAATTGACATAAAACTACCTAGCATAGGCTCCTAAATCTTTTAGAAAATGTCATCAAGGGATAGGGGTTTGTTCAAATGTTATTTATCTGTTTTGAGGTTGTCATTAATTGGAGAGTACAGCATATTTCAGGCCCATCTTGTATATCATTGAATATCGACTGCTTATCAAAGATAATGAATAGTATATTAGAAAACAGGGTCTATTAACTGTACCTTTAAATACTCTTGACTCTCTAGTTTCCATGGATAAAATAAAAAATTACTGATTTTATTTCTTCCCTTTTTTGCCAATATACTTTCAGTATGATCAACTTCCATCAATAATAGATTATCCTCACAGTGATCCTCAAAATTTAAGTTCTACTTTTTCTTTTTTACTTAATTCAAAATATTTACTGTTTGTCGAGACTGCTACACATGTGTTATTTAGACTTATTAAGCCATATAATTTCCTGGTAGCTTAACATTTTCTAACTTTCATTGTAGATTTCTATTTTGACTCCATTGTAATGTTAGTTAACTTCCTATGATCTCTATTGTCTAAATTTGTGAAGTAATGGTTTCTGACCCAGAATATTGTCTGAATGGCTGACTATTCAAAGTTGAATGTTCCAAGTTAAGAAAAAAGAGGAAATTTGTGTTCCTGAGTGATGTATTCTATAATTTTCCTTTAGATGCAGTTGATTAATGGTGCTATTATGTTCAACTACATCCTAACCAATGTTCAGCTTACTGGAAAGAAAAGAAGTGTTGACATGTCCAGCTACATCTCAGATTTGTCTGTTTTTCTTTGTAGCCCTATCAGTTCTTGCATCATATATTTTGACTGTCTGGAGCCCTGTGACTGCAAGGTGTGGAAGGGGGAGTATTTTATAATCCCATGATTGATTCTTACATTTTGAATGAGCCTAAACTCCGAGCTGTGAACTTGGCTGACTGTCCTACACAGAGCAGATAAATCCCGAATGAAGTCCATCCCCTGGCCATGACCCTACAGAACACTGCTTTCCATATGTTTATACTCCAACCACAAACATGAAAAGTCTTCTTGACTCTTCATCATGAGAGCCAGAGCTGCCAGAGGAAGGTTTTGCAACAATATTGAGATGCCAAAGGATTGAATCCCAGGAAGTTTTTTGTTCCTAAGCTAGTCATCACTTAGCCACCATGTATTTAAGATAACCTCTGCAGTGTTGAAATCAGTTTATTGCTGCAGTGGCTTCTGCTCTGGGTAACCTCATCTCAACTGTGACTCTTTGTATTTGAGAGCTCTGGTTTCACAATGACCATTTTCTCTGTAGCCTCAATTCTCTAACAGGTCCGAGGAAACTCTGACTTGTAATTTACCAAACGTTTTTCTTCATGTGAGGCTGGGAGTGACAGCTTCCAAGGTTTTATAGGTCAGAGACGAAAGGTCCTATACCAGTTTATCCTTTTTCTTTATGTTTTAGTTAGCGAACAAAGCAACAAGTTTCTTTATAGCATTTTTATATATTTTCTAGACCCCTCCGCATTCCTTTGTCCCTGAACTCTGTTTGTACTCTCGCACTTCCGTTGTTCCCGTGCTAGTCCCATATCATATACACTCTATTACTGTCCCCTTCCTTCCCTGAAGCCTTTTCCCCTCTCTTGTCATGCTTCCCTTTCTAGTTTTCTGGCCTCTATCCAGCTACATCCCACAGAAATAGACACATATGAAAATTAGGAGCCATGAGTCACATGAGAGAACATGTAGTGTCTATCTTTCTAATCTTGCGTTGCCTCATTCAATACAAAATCTTCCAGCTATGTCCATTTTATTGCACATTTCATAATATCAGTTTTCTGCACAACAGGATACAATTCCATTGTGTGTATTTGCTACAAATTTCATTATCCAGTCATCTGTTGATAGACATGTAGGTATGTTTCACGTGATTGGGAATAGAGTAAGAATAAACACAAATATCTCTGATAGGATCTGAGTTCTTTAGTTACATACTCCAGAATTATGTAGATAGCTAGCTGGATCATATGGCAGCTCTGTCTGTATAATGGTATAGCTGGGTCATATGGTAGCTCTGTCTGTATAATGTATAGCTGGGTCATATGGTAGCTCTGTCTATATAATGTATAGCTGGGTCATATGGTAGCTCTGTCTATATAATGGTATAGCTGGGTCATATGGTAGCTCTGTCTGTATAATGTATAGCTGGGTCATATGGTAGCTCTCTGTCTGTATAATGTATAGCTGGGTCATATAGTAGTTCTGTCTGTATAATGGTACAGATGGGTCATATAGTAGTTCTGTCTATATAATGGTATAGCTGGGTCATATGGTAGCTTTGTCTGTATAATGGTATAGCTGGGTCATATGGTAGTCCTGTTTGTATAATGATATAGCTGGGTCATATGGTAGCTCTGTCTGTGTAATAGTATAGCTGGGTCATATGTAGTTCTGTCTGTATATGTCTTTGAGAAACCTCCAGACTGACATTCAAATGAGCTGGACCGTTTTGTATTCAGCACAGCATGCATAAATGTCCGCCTTTCTTTCCCCACACCCACTCCAGCACTCTGACTGGGGTGATCTGGAATTGCAAAGTATTTTTGATGGTAAATGCTGTTAAACAAGCTTAAAGATATTTATTGGTTATTTGTATTTCTTCTTTTAAGAACTGCCAGTTCAGAGAATTGGCCCATTTATTTGAGGTTTTGTTCATGTTATTATTTCATTTTTGTAGTTCTTTATATAGCCCTTATCTGAGGTAGTTGGCAAAGATTTTTCTCTTATTGTGAGCTTTCTGTTCACTCTGCTGATGTAATGATTAATTTTGCTGTGCAGAAACTTTTTAATTTCATGTAAAGTCTTGGGATTATGTGACTGCTGGGCTTCTATTCACAAAATTCTTGTCTACATCTATGTGCTTAAAGGCCCACGTGACATTATGGTACAGCAATGTCAGAACATCAGGGTTTTAAACCAGTCTTTAATGGCTTTGAATTTTATTTTGAGCAAGTTAACAAATTGGACCAAATTTTATTTTTGTGTAGGTGAATCTCCAGTCTTCCCAGCACCATTCATTGAATAGACTATTTTAACCAGTTCTGTCTTTTGACACTTGGTTACTTTTAAGTGGCAACTTGACAGGACCTAACATCACTTAGAAAGAGAGTCTCATGAGGAATCATATAGATTAGATTGGCCCGCAGTCATGTCTGGGGAGAGAGTACCTTAGCTGTCTGATGTAAGAAGACCCACCCCATTATGGGCGGCACTACTCCCTAAGCAATACAGTATAAGAGAGGATAAAGAATGCTTATTCTTTCTTTGTTCTTGGCTGTGGAAGTGATGCACTAGATCCTCAAGTTCCTCCCTTGACTTTCCTGATATGATTAACTCTAACCTAAAACTGTGAGCCAAATAAACATCTTTTCCTCTAAGTTGCCTTTCACCACAGGATTTTATCACAGCAACAAAAATTAAACTAGAATTTCACCTGTGTTTTGTTCCATGTTGCCTTTTCCACAATGGCTCTGTTGTATAGTTTGAGGCCAAATAGTGTGATGCCTCCAGCTGTGTCCTTCTTGATTAAAATTCCTTTGACTCCCTATGACCTTTCCTGAAAGGGTGCTTTGAATTTTCAGATCCCATGTGCTTTAAAAATTAAATTAGCCACTTTGTGATTCAGTCACTTGTGACTTAAATCAGGAGAATCGTTTTATAATTTCTGTGAATAAAATGGAATTATACAAAATATGGTAGAAACCCAACACTGAGTTTCACTGTCAGAAGGAGCTAGTGAGACTGTTATTTTCAAAAAAGATATTATTTCTAATGAATATTTAGCACAATTTGGGCAGGGAAATAAGATCACCTACAGGTAAGACCAAGAAAGTTTGCCAAAAGTGACAGCTTAATGAAATCAATAGTTATGCAAACAAAAATTTGGCTTAGCACTTGATCTAACATGAATCATGTACTTGCATCTAGAGGGGATTAAGTTGAATGCCAGCAGTCAATAAGGCAATCACAAAGAATGAGTAAGTTCACAAAAATACAGTTACTAGCATCATCTGGTAAGTCAGTCCCAAGAAGAATGTACTCTAAGCACACTTGAAAAATTAGTCCTTAGGCAGTGATATATGAAATCTTTATGATTAACAGGAAAACGAGTTAAGATGTTTGTAGATTGTATGATGTGTTCACATAGGTTGATTTATTGCTTCATAAAGCGCTTGACACAAAGACAACAGGAGAATGGATTCATAAGTATGTAGGTCAGTTTCAAATACAGCATCAAACAATTTGGCAGAAATACAGAGACAAATGTAGATGATGAAAAGGAGACGGTGGAAAAAAAGCACACACACAGGAGAAGTGGGAAGCTCTTGCCAAAATGCATTCAAGGCCTTGCTACAGCTCACAGACCAGACTATTAATAAAACATAACTTCAAAGCTAAGCAGGGTGCTTCTTGCCTGTAATCCCAGCACTCAGGAGTGGAGGCAGGAGGATCAGAAGTGCAAGGACAGTCTTGGCTGCATGAGACCGTATCTTGCAAAGACAAACAACAAAACAAACAAACAAACAACAATAATGCCACCTGGTGTGATACGGTAACAAATAAAAACCAGCTGCCACCATAGTGGAGTCTGAATTGTTGAATTCATCAACGATTTGGTAGTAACAAAGTCATCATGAAGGCTTCCCTTTGTCACCCATCCTCGTGTTCATCCTTGTTCATTGATGGGAGAATGGATAATAAATGACTGAGATTTCTGTTAATCTTGGAGGAGTGAAATAGCCAGAGTTCCAAGTAGTTAGACACATTTTCTTGGACCTCTGCAGGTCTGGAAAGGAGGATCTCTCCTTCCTGCTTCTGGCCAGAGTCTCAACTGCCGTGTCGATGAAGAGGACACACAGACTGTGAAAGCTTTGTCCACAGAGATTAGTGCTCCCCTCGGCTTCTCTTTTAAGAAGCATGAACTGCTTTTAGTCCACATAATAACTGATAAGTTTATTTTAGTTTAACAAACCCATTTCTATTCTGTGCAAAGCACTATCTCGGGTGTTGAGTGCTAGCTGTGAAACCTTCCAGTCATGAGCTTGAACCTAATGTTTTTTCTTCATTTTCCAAATCATAGAAAGTGACTTTGACAGCTTTTTTTCATTATATTAAACTTCAAGAATAAAAAAATGGGGAATAATTTCTTTTTAAATTTATATTTGTGTGTTTGCAAGCATTAATATATGTGTATATATGGCAAATGTGGATGTTAGTAGGTTTGGGGAATGGAAGTGAGGTCATTAGTTTGCATAATAAGTGCTTTTTCATTTCTTAAATAAAACACTATTGTCTGAATAATACCTCCAAAATACAGATAGCTAAATTTAACTTAATTCTATTGGCTAAATATCCTATGGCACATGCCTTAAACTGAAGTTCATAAATATTTTATCAAACACCTTCACATATGCGTGCACGCACACACACACACACACACACAAACAGAGAGAGAGAGAGAGAGAGAGAGAGAGAGAGAGAGAGAGAGAGGAGGAGGAGGAGAGGTTTAGTTTAATAGACATTGATACTCAATGGAGATGTTCTACTGACATGTTCACAGTGATATGGAATAGTGACTTACATTCTTATTAAATAGCTAAAGGTTCTAAACACCTGCAAATACCAGTGCTTCACACTGCTTCAGACATCAGCTTTCTACTTCCCCACCCCTTGCTCATATCCTTCTCTATTCTGCACCCACTCCACCTGCGTCTTGGCAGATTGTCAGATATTAACCATCTTACTGGTTTGTTTGCCAAACAGTCAACGACAAGTTCTGGAGGGAAAGTACAGCAGGGTCAGAGATTGGCTTCTCTCAGCGCCTGCTGCTTCTCGTGCTGTCACTGGATTGCAGTTACCCCAACACAGAAGTTTTTCCATTTTGAAGGAGCAATCCCTCCATCAAAGTCTTCTTGGCTTTGAATTTTGAAAACCAAGCCTTCCTCAAGATTTAGAGAAGAGACAATTTCTTTTCCTTACAAGAGTAGACTCTACCTGATCCCATATGATTTCATTATACACTGCCTATATCACATCTATAATTTTCTTTTGTGCGTGTGTGCTGCATGTGCTGTAGATGAGTATATGAGTTTGTACATGTGCTAGAGGTTGACATCAGGTTTCTTACTGAGTCTCTTTCCACCTTGTTATTTGAGATAGCATCTCTCACTGAACCTGAAACCCACTGATTCAAGCAAATTAACTATCTAGCTACCATCAGGGATCTTACTGTCATCAACTATCTCACCAGTCCCCGCACTGAAGTCAGAGATGTGTCCTGCCATGCCTGGCTTATATGTGAGTACTGGGGTTCTGAACACAGTCTGCAAGCTTTGCAAAGCAAGTACTGATTGAGTCATCTTCTCAGATCTGAGTCCTCTGATCTCAAAGTCTTAAAACTACTGTTCTACTGTTGGCGTGCCAGCTGTTTCTCAACATAACCTCTTACTGATGCAATGTCTCCCAAAGTTTGGCTGCCCAAGGTACACAACACATTTCTCAGCCTTTCTGTTTCCTTCCACATTTGCCTTTCTCAGAGGGAACTCTACATACTGGCTCTAACCTGATCACCAAAAGCCCATCAAGAAGACTTAGCAGAATTAGAGCTAGTCACTAACTTAAGAATAAAACATTGCCATTCTTTCCCTCCTCAAATGTTGTTCTGGAGGATTTAATAGTCTGGTCTTGCTTATAGAGACTATATTGATTTCACATGACACCTAAGTTCTTCCCTATTGAATCTCTGCTTGCCTACCAATCCTCCTGCTTTCTGACATACTAGCATATATAACTATATAACTGTAAAACTGTTTATCCCATTGTCAGTCTTTAGATATGAGAAGCCTGGACAAGTACACCTGCTGTCAACAGGGAAATGACAGCATCTAAGAGAAGAAAGAGGCAATGTTTGGCATCAGAGTATTTGTTCCAGCCTTCTGCATGAAAGCTTTGCACTTTAGGAAAAAAAACACCTCCCCTCCATGCTTCCAAATTGTATATAGCAAGAGAAATCACCTTTTCTTCAAATTCCTAACTCCTGCTAATGTAGAATGAATGATAGCAATGTAAACAGACCACCACATCTGGTCATCAAATGCGTTGTGTGCTTGCTCTAACTTCTTAACCAAACAAAGAGAAATGATAGGAAATTTCAACCTTTCAAAGTGCAGAGGAAGCCTCAGTTTGATCCCATGTGAATCTTATTCACACTGTTTCTTCTATATGTATCTTCTTTAAGAGCATCAAGGGCAAGATGATATCAAGTCAAGGGTGTGGTAGCTGACAAGGTCCCCAGGCTGGCTGCAAGGTACCAACAAATTCCAAGTCTCCTCTAGCTTCTTTCTCTGCAGAGAATCTCCAAGTAGGATGCTGATTCGTACACCTAGACCTTCAGAGTCAGCCAGGGGGCTAGAAATAACTTCAACTTCTGTTGGCAGGTCACATCTGGATGGGGTTTACAAGCCACAAATCAACCCCATACTCAATAGCTATCTGATCTCAACTTCTGAAGCTATGTTCTCAGCACATTGTAAGAAAGTTTACTGCTTGTATCTATCTAGTCTAAACACATGTGCTCAACAAATCTCCCCTTCCTGTTGGGAAGCTCCTAATCAAGCTAGCCAGTGGAAATGTGCACCTTTCCCAGCTCATTTAGCATTTTTATGAGTTAAGTGTATAACACAGACCATTGTGACAGTTCTAAAAGAGGGCCATGTAAGCTTTTGGCTTGTCTTCGAATGCTTGCAAGCCTAAACATGGTTAGCACCACTCAGTCATCTTCCCTCACCATCACTAAATTCCTTCAAAAGCATTTCTTGATTCTCTGGGTCCAAATGGACTCAAAGCCTTTCTTTATAGCAGGAAACGCCAAGTTTCAGTTGCCTTTAGATGCTAACTGATTAATAAGTGAGTATTAGGGAAATCCCACATCCTAACCACTGGAGCATTACTGGCACATAAGTCATCAGGAATAATTCCAGATTCAGAATCTACTGTTGACACTTTCTAGCCAACTGGCTTCTGGTTAGCTCTTTAGCTTTTCTAAACCCAGATTTTTTTTATCAGAAAATTTAAAAAAAAACAGCACAGATTGACTCAGGGAAGATGAGCATTCTTTGTAGACTGGACCATATCCATACATCTAATAATAGCTATCCATTAAGAAAGTTTTGAAAGTGAAGTTATGTTTTGTGGGAAGAAGGATGGTATAAGAAAAAGAGCAATCTTTGACTATACCATCCTAAATTTGTCCAGTTTTGTCTGATCTTAGAAGCTAAGCAGGGTTAGATCTGGTTGGTACTTGGATAGAGAAAGGAAATATGACCATTCATGCTATGCATTTACTTCTTCTAGGAAATGATAATGGGTTCTTCAGGATCCACCCAGCAGTTGTTGACCTAGTGGTCCACCCAAAGATGATCTGGAGAATATATAGACACTAAAAGAGATCCAAACTATCTAACACTTGCTATAGTATAATTTCCTCTCACAATGTCTTTAACCTCGCAGTGTTTATAAAGGACAAATGCATCCATTCCCTATGCTTGAGACTAAGCACAAATACACGGCAGCCACACTAGTCAGTGTGCTCAAAGTAAATATAAATGTTGTTCCCCCAGTCACTATCTGAAAATACAAACTACATTTTAATGCATGGAAATATGGAAATTAACATCGAGAAGAGAAGAGCTTATGTTCTTACTGCCTGTTAAATGCACATGTTGGTTTCATTAATGGTAAAATATTAAGCTCAAAATGATGATTACTTCATTTTTGTCCGTTTTGCTGTTAGTAAAACATAAGTAGAATATGTGAAATATTTTCGCCTGGGATGTTAAAGGGAAGGGTGTAACTAACTTCTTTCTCAGTCTGAAAACTTACAGGAATGCACCAAGACATCTGTGTGGAATTAGCAGTGCTGATTCTATAGATTCAAGCAACTGCCCACTTCTAGTTTCGGCACTTCTGAGACAGACTTTTGTCTGTTTTCTTTAATAAAAATATGACTTGTCTGTGTTATGGGGGATAAAATTAAACCAGGATAACACAAACTTGTTTAAATATAAACTCCAGACCATCAAGTTGCTTCATATGTTTGCATTCATGTATAAAATATGATCTCCTGAGATATCTTTCATTGGGCCAAACACCAAAACAAGCAAATGAATTCAGAAAGCTCAAAATGCAGTATAAGTGTTCTGGGAGCTTGAAGTTGATAAATTAAACTTTCCTATGTAATAAAATGACATCATCTTGGAATCTCGTTGGCTGTTTAATTTATGGACACTACGTGATCCAAGCTTACATTTCATAAATGTGTAAATATATTTCAGACAGATCACACTAGCTTCATTACTCATGCTGTTCGGCTTTCACTTCTGAACTCTGCCCCCTTCTTATGGGGCTCCTTGGGGAAATCCCTCATGATCATAGTATTTTTGCCTTCTAATGATTTGCGTACTTCATTTGTTGTTTGTTTGTTTTCTTTTGAGAATATCCAATTTTATTATACCAGCAAACGACTAAAAAGATAGAATAGCAATATCCATACAAAAAGACAAGAGTGAATTATTGTTTTGTTCACATTGAGCCCTAGGTCCAAAATGATAGGTGACTCTCCCTCTCATCAATGAATTGCATACTATAAACATTCTTGTGAGACTCTGTAAACAAGCATAAACACATATGCTAGAATTTCATGCCTTCGTGTTTGGAACACTTAGAAAGTAGGAAGCAGAAAAAATTAGCTTAGATAAAAATAGTGTAGAATGGATGATGATTTAGACCTATCTATTTCTACAGAAAAAAAGGGAAATTTATCTCTAGATAAATACGTTCAGGTGTCCAGGTGAGATGATTATACTGTGACTACAAAGAGCAAGAGGCTGAGAAGTTCAAGATCAAGATTCAGGACAGTGTATTATTTCCTGAAGTATAGCTCCCTGCTTCATAGACAGCAGTTCTTACAGCATCCATCCACAGCAGAAAGGCAAGAGCCATGTGCAGAAGAACCAGAAGGGATAGGGCCTCTCTGAAGCCTCTGTCAAGAGAGTAGTAATCCCATTCATGAGGGTGGAACATTCATCTCACAGCCATTCCCCAAACGTCCTTTCTCTCAGTATTGCCATGTTGGAGGTGGTTTCAACATGGACTATGGAGGGACACAACTATTCAAACTGTAGGAATCAGTATGCCATGGGTCCTGGGTGTCTTATATATGGCAAGAATGTAACCCTATCTATCTTCCTGGGCCATGTTTTTAAGGTTGCATTTGTGGCAAGCAAGCAAAGGATGAGCTAACATTTCTCCTTTCTCTTCGGAATGAGTAGGCTGCTTCTGGATGCTATAAAGACATTTAATCCTCAGCTATGTGACACTGCTGGGACAGCAAGCCACCGTCTGCACAGCATCTGTCCCTGCTGGTTTGGCTTATCCTTGTGGAGCTTCAAAGAGCACATGCAACCCTACAGGAAGCAGGCTCTTGGCTTCCCTCCATTTAAAAAAAAAATTCCCCCCGCCTAGGATTTTTGAAACAAGATCTTGCTCTGTAGCCCAGGCTAGCCCCAAACTCACAGTATCTCTCCTGCCTCACCTTTCCAAGTGTGACATTATAGACTGGCCTCCAAGTCCATCTTAGTGTTAGTTTTGTCACATATTTTTATTATAAAGCCCGTGATGTAATTACCCTTTTAATTTAAATAGAAAATCATTTTTTTAAAACACAGGACCTGCAGGAAAGTTTATGATCACTCCCACTTTGCTGTGTTATCATTTGATAAATGATGCTGCTCTCTACTACTCGTATGATACAAGTCATAGGTAACATTGATGCTTTCCAGGATCTTTCTAGAAATCTGGTATGAGATGGACAGGGCACACATGATAAATGCATTCCAGCCCATTGCATTGTGAAGTCAGAACTTTTCCGTCTCTATTATACCAAGGAATTTGGGGTATCTGAACTGTTGAGCAGTAAATAAATATGAGTTTGTGATCAAGGATGGCAAGCGAATTGAACTGCATATTTCTCCCTTTGAACCGAATGTTCACTTCTCTTTTCTGTAGTTCATTAACTTTTTAAATTCTTACTTCTATGTGTGCATGTATGCTGCAAGTGTGTGTGTGTGCAAGAGCTGCCATGGAGACCAGAAGAGGATCCCCCTGGAGCTGGAGTTACAGGTGTTTCAGATAGAGATGCTAGATATGGACCTAGGGTCCTTTGGAAGAGAGGCAAACATCACTCTAGTCTCATTTCACCTGACTTTGAAAACCTCTGATTAGGTGGTGAATTTAACTGATACTCTTTGTCAGCAACTTTCATCATCAAACTGCAAGCTGGCTACTTGCCTTGGGTAGCTCTGTGACTTTAAGAGAGAGGATTGAATCTAAGAAAGTTAGATACTTTACTTACCTTTTATTTGACTCCGATTTAGAACTTGTGGATCTGAGTTATGCCACTTTCCCCCAACATATCTAAGACCTCTTGAACAATTTCACTAATTCAAAGACTTTGACTTCCTTGCTTTTCTTGTAATGGTCATGGGTAGAGCCAATGAGTCCTGCTAGAGCCTTGTTTTTAAATACATAAAATAACAATAATTAGAAACCAGTAATTTGCTTTTATATCCACTTAGGCCAGATTACCCTATGGATTCCTTCAAGTCCATTACCTGATATATGACTTAATTATAAAATAAAAGAGGATTCTTAGTTACTAGCCAAAGAAATAGTAACTGTCTCAGTCAGGAAGGGACTGTATAAGAAGGAAGTTTGTGATGAAAATTGCAGAATAAGACTCAAGAAACAAGTGTACAGAATGGCCCCTTTTGAAAGGTAGGATTTGTCACTGCTGGATGCTATGCATCTGTCCTCTTGACTTATTCCTGCCCCATCAACATTACATCCCAGACGTCCCATCCAGTGACTCAGACAGCAGAGTCTAATGGCAGAACTGAAGCATTAGTGGGGAAGGTGTCACCATTCTTCCTCCCATGTTTGAGGCTTTAGAACCAAGTCCCACCAGCGCTACACAGTGACGATGATACCTGCAAAAGAAACTGGATAATGAGCCGATAAAGGTGAGCATTTGCAAACATATAAATGAATCTAACTTCTCACTCTGGTCTGGGGTTCTGATGTCCAGTCTCACCTGCAATTCTCTGGGCTGGACTGCTATTTCTCTTGCCAGTCTCTCCTCACTTTCTAGTGTTAGGTTTTCTGTTAGTCAGGGTGCTGATGAGGATGATGCCAGTCTGATCCTCACAAGTTTGTTAGTTCCCTGCCTTTTCGTTTTCCTTTCTTTCTGGATTGTGATCATCATTAATTCCCTTGGTGTCTTATTCTCGATGCTCTGCTATTTCTTATTCCTTTGAAACTTTTCACTGCTACCCCTACTTCCCGACCCCCACTTAGTTAGCAACCACGACTTTTGAAATTGGTCCATTGAAATAACTTCAATGGAATCTCAACTTCCCATCCAATCATAAAAGTAGTGATGGAAGTATTTATTCCTTTATCCTCTGAAGGACGGCCAAGATCATGATCTGGATAACACCCAGTAGTTAGAATATTTATCACAAGAAATTTTCTTTATGGTGTTTCTTAAATGTCTTAGCAGGCACCCAATTCTGACTCTCCAACCCATAATATTCAGGTCCTTTCCAATGGCACCTCACTCCTACCACCAAGCACCTTCTCCAGAGATTTCAATTTTCCTCTGATTAAGCTAATGCCAGTGCAGTCACTAAGCACCTGTTTCCATGAGCTTCTCTCCAGAACTTGTAAAATTTACAGCTGTGTGCTGCTCACTGGCCAGCTTGTTCTTTATGCACAGCACACAGAAGGAGCCTCTGGGATCTTCCTTTACTGAAGCTGCAACACCAACAGAGGCCCCTATTCATTTTTTTAAAAACTTTTATTCCTCTCTCATGCGTTACATCTCAACCAAGGTTTCCCCTCCCTCCATTCCTCCCAGCCTTCCCCCGCCCACCTCTTCTCTCCCCTAAAAAAAAAAAAAAGGAAGAGCAGGCTTCGCAGAAAACTGAACATGATGGTTATGTATCTTGTGAAAGATACAGTAAGACTGGGTACAAACAATCATATCAAGGCTGAATGAGGCAAACCAGTAGGCGGAAAAGGGTCTCAAGTCAGAGTGAGAGACACTTCCCTCTACCATTGTTGGAAGTCCCCCAAGAACAAGTTATACAACTACAAGTATACACAGAGGACCTAGCTGAGACCCATATAGAGTCTGTTCGTAGCTTCAGTCCCTGTGAGCCCCTCTGAGCCTAGCTTAGTTGACTCTGTGTCTTCCACCCCTCTGGTTCCTAAATCCTTCCTCCTCATCTTCTGCTGCATTCCCCTGGTTCTGCCTACTGTTTAGCTGTGGGTCTTTGCCTCTGCCCCCATCAGTCGCTGGTTGACACCCCTCTGATGACAACTGGGCTAGGCATGGTTCTATGAGTCTAGCAGAATATCATAAGGAATCATTTTATTTAAACTCGTTTCTAGCGATGGTTTCTCAAGATTAACTCATAAAAAGCACTCATTCCCCCATTAGTTCATTTTACCCATACTCATTTAGTCATTTCCTGTTACTCAACAGAAGCCTTCGGGACAGTTGATCCCTCACTCTTTCTCACACAATGCTCTTGATTTTATTCCTGTAACTGGATTCTCACTCTCCCCCCACCTCATCCCTAACCAATTGCAACTTCTTGCCAACTCTTTCTGACTGCAGCAGACCTGCAAATGGACCTGACCATGGGCCATCTCTCCATCTCACTTTACATTCTCGCCCCAGCTTGCATTTTCAGATCCTCACAGTGTATTTATTATTAGCCAACATTGATGCTACTTGTCCTTAACCTTCTAGAAAGACTGCAGGAACACAGCTCTGCCTTTGGAATTCTTTGAGTGGTTTCAGGGTTCCTCGTTTTCTCCCACTGCCTCATCCAGAACACGATGACCTCCAAGTTACTGGCTGAACAGTTACCTCCACTCTGCCCCTCATCCTGCACTTCTGTTTCTTCTGCGTCCTGTGAGTGTGTTGGACCACTGAAGTTCTATTTCTTTATGATTGAAACAATAAAACTCAAGAAAAGCAAACTAGTGCCGGGCGGTGATGGTGCACGCCTTTAATCCCAGCACTCGGGAGGCAGAAGCAGGCAGATCTCTGTGAGTTCGAGACCAGCCTGGTCTACAAGAGCTAGTTCCAGGACAGGCTCCAAAGCTACAGAGAAACCCTGTCTCGAAAAACCAAAAAAAAAAAAAAAAAGACAAAAAAAAGAAAAAGAAAATCAAACTAGTTTTGTTTTGTTTCTATGTTAACTAGATTCACAGCAAGGGCATTAACAAAATCTACAAACATTCAAGGTACACTAGGAGTCAAAAATATCAATTGGCCAATGTAGCTGCCTGAAGGCTTTGCTTGCCTAGGGCTCTGATTTCCCTGTGACTGCCCTTGGCATTGCTGTTTTCCTCACACTTGGATTTTCCTTTGAAGAGCTTTACTAGAAGCATAACTGTTATTTAATCAGCTCATCAACAACTTTCCAAAACTCAACTCGGTGTCAGGTACTACCCCAGTGTACATGAGTAGTGACGATCAATATTCTCTTTCTCTGAAGCACCCAGTAAAATAATGTGCCCTCTGCACTAGACCACACTGCCTTTCCTGAGACAATCACTGAGGTAAGCAAAAAGGGAAGATCTGTTTGATTCAAGACAATCCTTGGCCACCTCTGGCCCAAGTGAAATGTGATTTCTTTTTTTTTTAGAAGAGGCAGAACAACAACAAAAAATAATAACACAGAACAAATAAATTCTGAGTAATTCGAGAGTAAACATTCTCTGCATTTATTCTATCATCTATCCTTAATGAACTTGATACTTGCACTAATGTGCTAGTCCAAAGCTTTATTCACATACAGACATAGACGCAGACATATACTGTTTATACACATATATGTTAACTTAGTTCACGGTTTTAAAGATTGGCAATGCTAACACAAAGGCACCAGCTTTGACAAGGGCGAGGACTGACAGTTTGAAAATGGAAAACCAGGGATGGGGAGGAAGAGACTACTTTTGTGACCTTCCACTGGGCTCTACCCCTTAAAGGTCCCAACACTTCTTGGCACTGCCACTCTTGGGACCAAGCTTATCCCACGTGACTGTCTAATATGAAATAATCCTTCCATACAGAATTTGAATGATTACATTAAGTATAAACATTATTGTTACTATTTCTTTCTGATTGTTTACCTGTTAGGTTTTCATTTCTATAGGAATAGATGAAACCTCTGTTTTAGTATCTTATACATCTGGCAGGAACAACAGTAAGACCTTTTCTTAAGGATACCTCTTTTTAATGTTTTCTGTGCTGTAGTTTTAAGTTCATTTTATTAAAAAATTGACCAGGAAACTGCATATTTTCCACTTCTAAGTCAGCTGGTTTTCTTAAAGAAAGCAAAATTTGTAACAAAACTTTAAATGTCTGAAGTGAATTTTATATTATTTTTATCTTTCTATTCCCTTTCCAGCTAGTTTTTGGCTCTGACATTAACACAATATGGCGAATTTTATTTAAATTTTCTCTAAACCATTTAAATATGATCAATAAAAACCTCCACAATTCTTGTAAATTCTACTTGCTCTGCTTTAAGAATGACCAGCAAGTAAACCAGGTGCTTGGCAGCTTTCCCAAAGGAGCATGGGTTATTCTAGAAAGCTATTTTTCTAGGAAAGCCTACGGTGTGTGCAAATGCTAGGAAATTGCCAAGATACTTGCCTCTTTAGTTTTTGCTTTAAACATTTGGACTTAATAGGGCTTGTTTAGGTATCTCTTTTTAACAAAGAGACTTTTTTTTGTCTTCCCTGCTCCCTCGAAATAGTTAATGGGACTCATGCATGTTCAAATTTCACGTCTTTAAACTATATTAGGCAATTTATGGGTTGATTTTTGAAGCTAGCTGCAACAGAATATTTAAGATTCTTGGATGTGCTCACCCTTTATACGTGAGACTTGTTTGTTTCAATGGAGAATGAATCCCCACTCCACTATGTAGGAAAACCTAAGCGACCCTGTTAAATACATTTAATCCAAAAGAAGTTATTTCTTGAAAGTCTACTTTTGACAAATATATGCAGCAGGTAGCATTCCTTTTCTACAAATCATTCTTATATTTTATATAAACATCATTTTAGTGAATTTATCATTAAGTTGGTATTTTTAAAGTTGTAGCTATCCTTGAAAAGAACAATATAGACCTGGTAGCTCTCTTTAGTGTCCACCATATTTTTGTTTGCTTATTTACTTTTACAGTCATTTATTTGTTGGGAGGGAGTGGGTGGCTGGATGTGGGAAGGAAAGTGGATATAGGTAAAGGCGAATGGGTATAAGTCGGGAAGATGATACAAATAAATTTATAACAAGGATTAGTCACATGGTAGTCTAGGCTGGGGAGGTAAGTAGTAAATCCACCAGGCAGGTCGTCAAGAAGGCAAGCTGACTTCTGTAGTTAGGTGGGGGTATCTTCTCCCTTGGGAAACTTCAGTTCTACTCTTGAGGCCTTTCAACTGATTGGACCAGACCCACCAAGATTAGCAAAGACAATCTCTTTTCTGAAAGTTATTATTGTAGATGCTAAAATCTACAAAATGCCTCCATTACAATTTCAAGACTAATGGCCAATTTAATTATAAAAATACCCAGTGAATATATAAAATTGACTACCACACTGAACAAGAAAAGGAAAGGAGAATTAATAAGAATATTCTCCACAACACCAAATGATCTTAAAATATCTATGGTAAACTTAACAAAAGACTAATGATTGTATTACTAATGGAAATAAACAAAGAACTAATAAGAGTGGTTCTGTATCTGTGACTCATTGATTCAAACACTGGGTACTGATGACATGTCCACTCGTCTAAACTCTGTCCTCAAATTAATTGAAATTCCAGTCAAAATACCAGTAACACTAACCTGACAAAAAGTTTGCATGCCCGCCATCAAATGAATAGAGAAATCACAATATGGACAGGCACTAGTTGAAATGTTCCCACTGTAGAAATACTAAACAAACAGATAATGAAATACTGTGCAATAATAAGGAACAAACTGACAATTGCTACACTATGAATGAGTTATAATTTCATACCACATACACAGAAAAAACCTATGAGAACATACCGCATGAATCAATTCATATGACATTTATATGTTCTACTTGAGGCAAACTAACATAAACTACGATAGTATATACACAATGTTCCCCCTGGATAGGGGTGGCTAATTAGCTGAGTTACTGCACTAGGAATCTTTGGCTAGTGATAGAAATAGTCTATATTTTAACAGTAAGAGTTAAAGGACAGTGGACCATCACTGCGTTCACCAAACTATACACTTGTAACATGCGCACTCCACAATATGTAATTTCTTCCACCATTTAAAGAGAAAACGAAAATTGTCTATGGGGAGTGAGGTTGAGTTCAGCCACCCTGGAGCTGGATTCAGTTGTTTCTTAACAAAATATTTTTGCATGATTTGATTTGTGACCATTTGTTTGTATTGCTTTGATTAAAATTTATTTAAAGTACTCGTACAGACTTCCAAGTTAAGATGGTAGAATGAAAACATCTGAAACTCCCCTATTCCCAGCTGTAATGAGAGAATAACACAGAGGAGAAGCCAGTCAAAATTCCTCAGACACAGTCAAAAGAAAAAGCAGAATTTCATGACATACAATTCAAGATGTTCAACCCCAAATGAAAAGGAGAGGAGGGGAAGAAATAAGAAGAGAAGGGAAGAGGGGGGAGAGGAGAGAAGTTTCTTGAACCCACCCATCTCAACTTTGTTGTAAAATATAATCTCTAGTTTGACCCAGGAACATATGCATGGTAGGCAAAATATGTGACACAAATTGAGTTATAGTAAGATTTTCAACCATAGCATGACCTGAGTCAACACATAAACCTTGTGCCTTTTTTTTGTGACTTGACACAAGGTACAGTCATCTAGGAAGATGGAATCTCAATTAATAAAAATTCCTTCATCAGAGTGTCCAATAGGCAAGTCTGTGAAGGAATTTTCTTAATTAATGATTGATATAGTGTTGTGGAATATTGTTTTAAGATGTGTTACATTTGCTTATGTTGTAGAACATTTGTTTTAATGATGCAAAGATGTGTTGCATTCTTTCCTGTTACATTTGCTAAACTTTGTGAAAATGTGTTACTTTGTCTAAAACACCTGATTGGTCTAATAACTAGCTGAACAGTCAGTAGTTTGGCACGAAAGGATAGGCAGGGCTAGCAAACAGAATAAATGGAAGAAAAATCTGAGACGATCAAGGAGAGGAAGACTCCAGGGGCCAGCCACACAGGGAATAATAAGGAAAGAAAAGATATACAGAAATAGAGAAAGGTAAAAGTCCAGCAAGAAAAGGTAGATGGGACAATTTAATTTGTGAAAAGCCGCCTAGAAGTTGGTCAAGCTAAGGCTGGGCATTCATAAGAAAGAATAAGTCTCCTTACGATTTATTTGAGAGCTGGGTGATGGGTCCCCCCCCGAAAGAACCAAAGAGCAAAGAGTAAGAATAAAAAGAGTAAAACCAACCAACTACAGTAGGGGAGAGCCTAGCCTACTGTGGGGAGCGCCACACCTTGGAAGGTGGTCCTGGGTTGTAGAAGAAAGCAAGCTGAGCAAGCTACAGGGAGCAAGCCAGTAAGCAGCCTTCTTCTAAGGCCTCTACATAATTCCTATCTCCAGGTCCTTGGCTGGAACTCTTGGCCTGACTTTCCAGGATAATGGACTATAAGCTATAAAATGAAGTAAACTCTTTTCTCCCCAAGTTGCTTTGGGTCATACTGGTTATTACAGCAGTAGAAACCTAACTAAGACAAGAAGTTCAATATATTTTTGCTGGTAGGACACTAAACAGAATAGCATGAGCTACTATTAGTTTCTATGAATCTCAGAAAGTTGTTTTGTGCTGGGTACATTCCTGTACAGAATAACATTAGTGGTGAGGAGACTGTCAACAAGATAGTGCGGGTACCCAGTAAGTGGCATGCTGCATGTTACACATAACAATTATCTAGAAGAAAGAGACAGAAAATTCAGATGTAATTTCCTTAGGAAATAATGCAACATGAACCCAATAAAAAAAGAATCTTTTAAAATAAGACTGTTGTAATTTAAAAAAAAAAAGTGGTGCACAAGAGGGAGGGGAGCAGAGAAAAATGTAGAGCTCAATAAAAAAATCAATTAAAAAAGAGAAAGAAATCATGTGACAGAGTTCACGTGGAGAGTTTTATTTTTAATTAGGGGAAAGGGAATGTAGAAATGGGGGATGGGAGAGGGGAGACCGGTCTCTGGGGACAGAAGCAGCAGAAGAGAAGAGAGGAGAAGAGAAGGGAAGAGGAGAAGAGAAGTGAGAGAAAGGGAAGAAATAGAGAGAAAAAGAAGGAGAGATATAAGGTGGGCAGGACCCTCTTAAAAGGCCTTTTGCACAGGAGGTGCTCTTAGTGGCTACACCTGAGGATGGAACCTGTCAGAACCCTGAGGGCAGACCAGTACAGGTGCCTGAATACTAACATTCTTTCCTTTTTATTTATTATAAAAAAGTGAGGCATTAAAAAGGGGTAGCAGGTGAAGTGGAGATGAGGATACTGTGTTCCCAAGACCACTTCCTGCTGACCTTTGGGGGGGGTCATCACTCATCTTTGAGGGTCCTGGTAAAGCTGAGGTGCTGGTCACATCCTGGAGCATCTGACTGTTTCACTTCACTGTCCGGGCTCTGTGAAACCATCAGGTGCCACCTGGAGCTGGGAAAATACTATTCTGTGTGGATCCAAGTTGACTCTCTAGGGCTTAAAGCACTGAATCTTTCCCATCACCAGAGCATCATCTGGACATCTTTGATGGTCTTGTGCATCCAGCTCTATGGCCAACAGCTTGTAGGTTTGCAACAATAGCTGATTAGGAATGGTGGGTGTCCAAAAGCATTCCAACGTGAGCAAGGAGGTATAAACGATGACACAGTTCAAATGAATGAGGCAGAGAAGTAAGACTGAAGGGTCTGCAATTCTTAGAATCCCAGGAATTCAGAAAACGAAAGCAGATTTGTTATAGGCAGGAAAGAGCAGATCTGTTGAGGGCGGAACATGTGGGTAGGGTCCCAGTGTGAAGTGATTACCTTTTGGTGAGCTAAATATGCTGCATGCGACAGAGTAAATGTGAGAAGTCTATTGGGGGAGAGGGAAGTAGAAGGGCGAAAGGGTGATACCTCCTTTCATCTATCAGGATCGCTGGCAGAATGTTGCAGAGGTCCCATAAAATATCAGGGTATAGAGTGCCGGGGAGCAGATTTTTGGTAGGCTTATTCCCCATGAGTGAGGCAGAATGAGATCCAACGACTTTATCAAGCAAAGATCGAACGAGAAAGGCACAGCTGCTCTGAGTGTCATCACTCAAGGAGTGGGGGCGATAGGGCAAAGCCTGAAGGTCCCAAGGATCCAATAAAGGCACAGGCTGCCCAGTGAGTCATCACGCAAAGGGTGGTGGCTGAGGGCTGGCTCTGACACCAAGAGAGTCATAGTTGCCTGGTACTAGGCTTAATGAAGCCAAAAGGTGAAAAACCACACTCAAGAGATACGTCCTCACTTGGGAAATAGTCAGAGCTGGAGGAAAAGGGAGGTGCTGACCAATAGTGCGGGTTTTGGATGGAAGGGCCAAGCTATCCAGAGAAACGAGGCTGTAGTATGTGAACTGGGTTCTGGGATCCTGGTGTTCCTCAAACTGTCTTTGGGCAAAAGGAAGCACCAGGAGAGCCTTTCCTGATCCAGGCACCAATGCTGTAATTAAAAAAAAATAAAATAAAAAGATAGTGTGCAAGAGAAAGACACCATGCACCTGCACCATGCAACAGAGTTCACGTGGACAGGTTTTTTTTATTATTATTATTAGGGGAAAGGGAACATAAAAGTGAGGGGAGAGAGGAAAGGAGAGATAGGAGAGGGAAGACTGGCCTCTGGAGACAGGAGCAGCAGAAGATAAGAAAGAGAGAGAGAAGGGGGAGAGACAAATAGACAGAGAAAGAGAGAGATGGGAGGTGGGCAGGGCCCTTTTCAAAGGGAAGCAGTGAATGTGCACACAGGATGTGCTCTTAGTGGCTACAGCTAAGGACATAGCCTGTCAGAACCCCAAAGACAGGCCAGTATAGATGCCTGAAAACTAACAAAGACATTTTTAAATTTAAGAATTTGTACAGGCATGTAGAATACATTTTGATAGAGTCTACACCTTTTTATCTCCCCTCTAGTTTCTCTCCTACCCACCACCACTTTTCCTTCCAACTTTGTGTGTGTGTTTAAACCCAGTGGGTTCATTTAACACTGCCTGTGTGTGCAAGCAGACTCTCAATTATAGAGAGCTTAATTATAGCAATATAGGTATAATGAGCACTGTTGTAATACATTACTAATTTGTAAGTTGAATTCTCATGCTTCAGTCTTCAAATACAAAATTCAACGTTTAAAATTAAAAGAGATAATAAATGACCATTAACTGAAAACTTCAGACTTAAGAACCTAAAATATATATAAAGAAGCAAACCCAAATCAAACGTTAACATGTCTCTGACTAAATTAAACAATCATAGACTTGGCAGATAATCAGATGGTCCATGAAGAAGGAAGTTTTGAGGTAACCACAGCCAGCATAAGAATGGACACACCCACTGAAGCCAGTGGATCAACTAACAGGCCAAGCAAACACATCATCTGTCATTGAAATAAGGACCTCTGTGCAGACAGTCTAAAAGATAGAACAACAAAAAGTCATTCTTCTGAAAAAGAGCAGCAATTGAAGCTGCAGATGCAGTATAACACTATGTTCTAGAAATAAAATCATAAATTGTAGCTGGAGGTTTCTCTCCCACCCACCAGTTCCCAAATAACCACTTTGAGACATAATATTGATTACAAACCATTTGGCCAATGACTCAGGCTTGTTTTTAACTGCTCTTATAACTTAAATTAGCCCATTTGTTATAATCTGTGTATCACCACGTGGCTGTGGTGTTACCTCACTGCTTGCTTCTTCAGTGACTGCTGGCATCTCCCTGACTCTGCCTTCTTTCTCCCTCTCTCTCTGCTTGGATTTCTCACTTTGCTCTATTCTGCTGGCTATTAGCCAAATCCACTTTTTTATTAACCAATGGTAATAAAACATATTCGCAGCATCTAGAGAGACATCCCACATCACAGTATCTACCAGGACATATCTTAGATAAGTTTGTAAAGCATGAAAAATACAAACATTTCTAGTGGGAAAAGAAGGTTGAATGTGGTTAAAAGATGAAAGCAGGTCCTACATCCTGACCTACAGCTCCATTAAAGGTCATGAGTAACTGTGCAACCCATGTCCAAACAGCCAAGTAAAGGCACAAGCCACTCCCCAACACTATGCATTCAAACTCAGAAGTAATTTGAATATGTGACCAAAGGGCTGGGGTACAGCTCAGTGACATAGCTATTGTTTGATTCACTTGCCATGTATATTTTCTGGAACTACACTGATAATGATTATGGTGATGAGGTATAAATATATAATAAAGTATGAAGTGAGGTAAGATTTATCATTAAGGATAGGAAATGTTGTCTTGGTAAATTGTGGAAATAAAATGAAACAAGCCAAAGCTTGAGGAAATTCCTTTATTATTCATTTTCTTACTCTATTAATGATTAATCTGTAGTGATATTTTGTATGTGTTTTAACAAATAAAGCTCATCTGAAGATCAGAGTGCTGACCTAAACCACTAGAGGTCAGGCAGTGGTGGCACACACCTTTAATCCCAGGACTCAGGAGGCAGAGGCAAACAGATCTCTGTGAATTCAAAGCTACCGTGGGCTACACTAGACTGATCCAGTCTCAGAGAGAAACAGAGCCAGGCAGTGGTGACCCACACTTTTAATCTCAGCACCAGGGAGATAGAGGCAGGAAGTGATATGGTTGGGCAGAGAGAGGAATATAAGGTGGGAGGAAACAGGAGCTCAGATGCAGTCTGAGGTTTGGTGAAGACAGTTGGAGTCTGAGGATGTATTCTGAGGTGCAATCTGAAGCAGCCAGAGAATGCAGTCAGAAAAGGCAGTCTGAATACAAGATTGCCTCTTCTATCTGACTATTGGTAGAGGTAAAAGGTCTCTATACTGGCTGGGCACTCTGCTTCCTTGACCTCTCAGCTTTCATTCCCTAATATTTTTGTCTGGGTTTTAATTTATTAAGACCAAGAAGATTTATGTTACATTAATCGATGATCATTTAAAGGTGAATGAATTAGTAAATGACATTACACTATTAGTATGTGGCATAATAGGAAAGCACTGATTATTTTACTTTTCATGAAGACATCAATCATTATTGTCAAAGCTGCTATAGTGAGAAGTTATGGCTAGAAAAATAAAAATACTCATCAGTGCTTCCATAGTCACATCTGAAAACAAGACATACACCTTGCAAATCATGGGAAGCATATACTTCATAGCTAAAAGAAAGATCAAAAGTTCCAGATGTCTGCAAAGACCAAGGCCACACCAAATGCAGGATGAGAAACCAAGTAGTTTATTGGATTTAGAGCATTGGTTAGGGGTTATTTCCATAGCACTGGTGAACTCAAAGCAGCTATATCACTGAAAAGTATTGAGCCAACATGGTTGACGACTTACCCATAACTACATAGATGATGGAGCCTCCATTCAATTTGATACCCACAAACACCTCTTGGTAACAGCAGACCACATACAGTTGAGGTAAAAATCCATACACCTGGCAGGGAGGTGCAGGACAAGGAGGCAGAAATAGCAGATGAAATTCTAATGGCCTTAGCAGGCCCTCCTTCTTTGAGGGAATGTCAACAGCCCAGTCTTGAGAGTCTCTTGTGAGTAAGCACAGTTGTTCCAATGAGATTGATAATAGTTGTTAGGCTAAAAGGACAGAGTTACACACACACACATACACACACACACACACACACACACACACACACACACACACTGGCAAGAAAATCCATGGACACGAGAACAGACTGTTTAATACCAAAATATAAAATGAAACCAGATAAAATTTAAAACAATATTTGATACCTCATATATGGAGAATGTATTCACATAAAGAGTATCAGGTTCAGTAAAGGAGCAAGAGGGAAGAAAGAGGGAGAGGAGGAGGGGAAGGAGAAGGGGATGGAGTAGGGCAAAGAGGAGAAAAAGTGGAGGGAAAGTTGAATACAAAGCAAAAAAAGCAGCTTCAGAACTAAAAATAGGTTAGACAGGTTAAATGAAGAAGAAACATGTGAAAGGAGCAAAGTGAAATCTGAGATATAAATATCAGTGTCATAAGGCATCAATTTAAAGCAAATATTACATGAGATAGCAGTCCATTGTACGATTGCGTACAGTTTACCATGAGGCTACACTTACCCAAACTGTGTGTGTGAGGCCAAGCGAGGCTTATGCCTGTCACCCCAACACTTAAGCAATAGATTGGCAAGCTTGCTATATAGCCTGGGCTACATAGTGAGTACCAGACCAGCATGCTAAAAAGAGAGATCTCTGTTTCAAACAGACAAAAATATGAGTTTAGAGTAAAATAACCCAAGAGTATAGAAGAATTAAAATTGGTGCCATGTGCAGTAACAGCAGTAAATTTTAACTTGCACCTGTAAAGTCAGAATAGATTAGCTGTAGATAGAAAGAAGCTAACCGAGAGTGTGAATTCTATAACTGTTTTATGCTAGTCAACAGATGCCCCCAATTTGTGCATCAAGTGTATGCTTTTCTTTTAAAGTCCTTATGGAGCACTTAAAAAGAACAACATTGTTGTAATAAGTCAGATAATGTTCAGATAGCTATGTGACTATGTAGAGGACAGGCCATTATCCCTGCATTATCAAGATAACTAAAAATTAGTAGTCACAAATACAAAAATACATAATCATATAAAATAATTTTGCACCCTTTAACTACTTCAAATTCAAAATGAAATCAAAAGTTGAGATAATGAACACATCACATACCAAAATAAGTAGCAATCACCTAAGGTTAGGTTTAGGAAGAAATCATAGTTGTATACTTATTGAGCAGTTAAAAAGAAATGTAAGAATTTGGAAATTAAAATTTATGAAAAAATCAGGAAATTAAATGTGCTTTCCAAGATAAAATGACTAAGCAGAAATTCTGCTTTGGGCAGCAGAGAATTAGTAAATTGTAAAACCTACGTGTAGATAGTTTATGGTTATCAGTGGGAGTGGGCACAAGAAGGAATTAAACCTCAAGTAACTTTTGACTATGAAAAAACTTTTTAAAAAAATTTAAAACACCAATTTAGAGATAGTGCATAGTAAATATATTTTATCCTGTGGTATATTGTCTGGATGACTGTGACCCCTTCAGTAATTCCTGTAGCCGTATGTTGCAAGCCTATGGCCATTCTCTTCACCACTGCTGCTTTGTATTCCCATGGAAACTTCACATGGAAGAATTACTATGTCAATATCTACAGATGAAGTAGTCAGGGGCTTATTTGTGATTGCAATGAACCTACAGACAACTTGTAGATGTTTAGGTCTCATTGCTGGACAGACAGTTTTTCTCTAAATCTTAAGATGTTTTTCCCTTCTGGTATTTAGAGTTTTCCTTCTGTTAATGTTGTGCAATTTCAGTATAGTTATATCTAAGCAGCTCTTCTTCAGATTGTTTATTAGTGATACATGAGTAGGCAAATGACATAAACTGGCTATAATCTCCAATATTTTTTAGTATCCCCTATATACACAATTCTGTTACCTACAAACATCTATAGTTTTAAATATTCTTCTAATTTTTATGTTTGGAGGCCACATTTTATCTTATTGTAATACAGTGTTGTAACTGGAGGTTTCACACCCCACCTAATCCCACAGCTGCTTTTAAAATAATCACTCAGAGGCTTAATGTTAATTACATACTATTTGGTCTATTACCCCAGGCTTAATACTAATTAGATTTTACGTATTAAATAAATATATTTCTATTAGAATAATAAAAAATTTAATAAGTCACATAAAGATGAAAAAGGCACAGAGAGTATGGATTATATATACTATTGTGTTTTCTTAGAATTTTTTGACTGTTGATGAGCTAACTGCAGAGAGACATTTGATTGTGGGAGCTGCTGAGCTAAACCAAAATAAAGGTATCTTGACTTCAAAATTTGGATCTAAGGATATGTTGCTTTTTAAAAGAGGTTCTGCTTTTGTTTCCACAGAAGATGAAAAGCTGTAGATTCCTTCTAGGCTAATATGGTTTGATCAAGTAAGCCCCCTGAGAAGTCTCCCATGGGAGTAATGGCCCAGGTGATTCAACATCAAGAACATTCTTAGACTTTTCTCAACAGTGAGACACGTTTGTTCCTGACAGCATCAATTACTTCAAGAGGATGATGGTCATCAAAGAAGCTCCTTATAGAGTTTGTTTTCATTGTAGCAAGGCTTGCCATTTGAGTAAGAAATAGCTCTTGGCCGGACTGCTTGACAATATGCTGTATAAACTGGACATGTAGAAAAATATGCTGTATAAACTGGACTCATAGAAAAATGACTGCTGAACTTGCCAAAACAAGGTGAGACAGTCTTTCAGGGTTTCTGCTTCATGGAACAGTCTGCCAGACATTCTGCAGGACATAGTAAAACGACTGACAAGCTGCCAGTTTCAAATTTCCTGCTTCACTGAGAAGTCTGCCAGACACTCTAGGTCTATTGGCTAAAGATGACTTCCCTAACCTTACAGAACTTTGGATGACTGTCCAGGAAGCCAGATATCTCTGTCATTTCTAGAGTCTTGGAAGTTGCTTACAATGTACTTTCTGTTTACTTAGGTTGTATTATGCCTTTCTGGAGTCTTTGATGGAGTTGAAGACTAGATAATTATAGTTATATTTTTTCTTAGTTATGATAAAATTTGATATAAAACTTTAGACTCACAAAGATAGAATAGATCATAGAATATTTTCTTTAATTTTTCAAATATAAATAGACTAAATATTGCAACTAATTCTTGCTTAATAAGCATTTATTTTATCATATGTAATTTTACTATGTTAAAGTTAAAACCTTACTTTTAATTAAACAGAAAAGGGGAGGTGATGTGAGATTCCCCTCTGTACGCTGTGAATATGTTTTATTATCATTGGTTAATAAAGAAAGTGCTTTGGCCTATGATAGGGTGAAATATAGTTAGGCATGAGAGCCAAACTGAATACTGTAGTAACATTTCATTTCTATTTTAATAATACTTGCCTGAGGATCAAAAAAGTAAATCAGTCACACTGGCCAGCCTTTGTTGGGGACTGCGGACACTCAGATCCTGAATTTTCTATGACCCTTTGACTGCCAGAGTAAACATCTCGTTTTCCTGTGCTTGCAGCTGCTCTGGGCAGAAGACCCTCATGAGTTCCTGATGACAGGGGAGTGGTTTCTGGTAGGCTTACAGCTGAAAAACCCTGAGAGCTAGGGCATGCCCATTAATCAAAGAGAGCCCTATATAAGCTGCACTGGAACAATAAAATTGGCATTCTTGCTTCAAGAGTGACTCATGTGTGTGCTTTAATCTCCAGACCCTTGCCAGATACCAGTTCCAGGTGGTGCAGGTGCCACAAGCCTGACAAACCAAGCAGCAATGGCACAGACCTTTAATCCCAGTAGTCACACTAGTTTGCCATAGAAACCAGGCGGTAGTGGTGAACACCCTTAATTCCAGAACTAGAGAGAATTATAAGACTGGAGGAGTCAGACAGAGGTAGAGGCAAGAGCCAGTGGCTGGCTGTTTTGCTTTCTGACCTTCAGGTTGAACCCAATTCTGTCTCTGAGTTTTTATTAGCCATGCTTCCGAATACCAGGAGAAGGAAGGCGAAATCAAGAGAGACACCAGCAGCTGCCAGAGAAGCAACATGTGAGGTAAAGCCACAGCTATGTGGCGATGCATAGATGAATAGAAATGGGTTAATTTAAGATGTCAAAGCTAGTTAGTAATAACCTGAGCCATCAGCCAAACAGTTTATAATTAATAGTAAGCCTCAGAGGGTTTATTTGGTAACTGGCAGGTGGAAGAGAAACCTCCATTTGCAAATTGTTGACTAGAAGTGACGATAGACATCTTTTCCTTGCTCCCAATCGTGAAGCTGTTCTAGTCTGAATGTTCCCATGGAAAATAATTTAGGTCTGATTATTAAGTATGTTAGCCACAAGGGTTTAGCAACTATCTTTTACCAAACTGAGGAAATTTCTATCTCTAGTTGTTGGCAGTTTTTAAATGATTTTTATTCTACATGACTCTTGGTTTGCTATGACCATGAACTTACTTTTTTTTTTTTTTTTTTTTTGGCTTTTCGAGACAGGGTTTCTCTGGTGCTTTGGAGCCTGCGCTGAAACTAGCTCTTGTAGAGCAGGCTGGTCTCAAACTCACAGAGATCCGCCTGCCTCTGCCTCCCGAGTGCTGGGATTAAAGGCATGTGCCACCACCGCCTGGCCATGAACTTATTTCTTTAAATAAAAAAAGAAAGAAAAGAAAAGTAGCAGTGAGTACATGTAGCGTATGCATTAGGACGTAGAGGTGTGCACCTCGACGTATGTGCAGAGTCCAGAGGAGGACACAGAGTGTCCTTTTCCATTGCTCTCCATTTTATTCCCTTGACACAGAGCATTTTTCAACCTGGAGCTAGAATGCAAGCCTGAAAGCCCTAAGTATCATCCTGTCTTCATAGTTTGGGGGTTACAAGTGCCATGGCCTCACCTGAACACATGAGTGGTGGGTATTGAACTCATGTCCATAGATTTGCACAACAAGAGCTCTTACCCACTAAATCATCTCCTCAGCTCCCGAGTTTTCTTCTTGAAGTGACATATTATGCTAATTCTTAAATGCTAAGTGAGTCTTTTACTCTTAGAGCCACTGCCCACAGGTCACAGTGTTTTTAGATATTGTTAGATTTGATTTGCTATTTTTTATTTTTTTGGAAAGGGCTTGGGTCTATGTTCATTATTTGTCAGTACTTTTCTATTCTTGAAATTTCTCTTGTTTTGATATTAGAGGAATAGCTGCACCATAGAATGAGGTGGAAAATATTCTGTTTGCTTCCATTTTCTGGGGGAGATTTGTAGATTATTGGTATCATTTGTCCCTTAAATGTTTGGTGAGAGTCCAGTGAATTTTAGATAGTACCACCCAAACCTTGAAATAACCTTTGGAAAACTATTAATTACCACTTAAATATCTTTAACAGTCCTAGGACTGTCAAGGAAATTGCTCATCCGGTGTGAGTACTGGCAGTCTATGGCCCACCAGCCTTTATTCCACCCCATCTAAATCAGTACGTCTGTAGCATAGTTGTTTATACTGTGGGTTTATTACCCTTTGGATGTCCCTAAATAAGTAGCCATGGTTCTTTCATTTAATGTAATAACATGTGTCTTTTTTTCTTCCTAGCTTTATTACAAGATTATCCATTTTACTGACCCTTTTCAATAACCAAACTTTGGTACTGTTGATTTTCTCTATCACTTTTCTGTCATTGACTTCATTCATAGTTGCTTGAATTTTTATTTCTTGTATCATATTTTGAGGATTTAACTTACTTTTCTCTCCTAGTCTCCTAATGTGAAAGTTTACATTATCGATGTTGGTAATCTAAAGGTGACTACCACGGTGGATAATTTGCACGGTCTTGGATAGACAGCATACTGTTTGACTGTTAATCTATAAAATTCAATTAGATTTCCTTGATTGGTGGCGGTGTTCAGTTCAGTCTTTATCCTTTTAGGATTTCTTCCCACAGGACTCACCAATTTCTGATAAAGGCCTATTCACAGCTCTAATATCTACCAAGATTTTGCCATTTTATCTTATCCATTAAGGTACTTTTCTAATTGGAAGCAATGTCTCTGTCTCACATTGACAAAATAGGCAAGTTTGAGTCATTAATTTAACAAGTGTTTCTATGTATATTACATATTATTTACACATATGGGATGGTGATGGTGCGGGCACAATGCTACCATGGATACATGCCTGTGGAGGCCAGAGGATAACCTAAGAAATTGTTTTCCTTCTTCCACAGTATGAGTCCTGGGGGTTCTTCAGACCTTTCAGACTTGGCAACAAATTTTAAACCATCTCTCTGATACCATTTTCTTTTACGCGTAAATTGACAGAAAGTTGAAAAGACAGTGAAGAGATCCTATTTGTTACTCACCCAGATTTTCCCAATACCTACTTCTCAGGTACAATGTCAAAACTAGGACATTGACATGTAAAGATTTGGGTAAGCACCACCAAGCAGTAGAGAGTGATTTCCCTGTCACAAAGGAGGATCTGTGTCTCACCTTTGTCTTAGCACAGCACACTCACAAGATCCTAGTATCCCGCAGTTGCCTTGGTGCTCGTCTGGTTATTCTGTACTCTTCCTGAGTAGATCTTAGACCCACATCAAGGAACACATGAACCATGTAATAAAGTTAGCAAAGCAATAGATGAAGCTCAGTGCATTCACCCATCTTTCCCCGTGTCTGCACTGTCTGCTGCTCTTTCTTCTCAGTGTGTCAAGATTCCCTCCTTTTGTTAGAGAATTTCCCTTGGACATTGCTTTACAGTAGGTCTTCTACAGAAAAATTCTTTCGTTCTCTTCATCTGAAAATGTCTTATTCAAGTATAGGATTTTAGGAGGACAATTTCTTCCATCTTTGTCATTTCTGGAGAAAAACTTGTTCCTATTTGTTACTCTATTGTTTTTCTCCAGTGGGTAAAGTCATTTATCTGGCTGAATTCAAGGTAAGTTCATACTGATTTTAGTTACTTTGTGATGTATCCTGATGTCAATTTATTTGCCTTTGTTGTGTTTATAATTTACTGATTCCTGAATCTGTGTGTATGTATTTTTTGCCACATGTTAGAAAATTTTAGCCTTTATTTCTTCAGTTAGTTTAAGATTGTTCTCTCTTCTCTTGACATTCAGAAAATGATTTTGTTTTATAGTCTTCTGGATCTCTGACACTTGAGTTTTCAACTGATTTTCTCTAAATTTTAATTTCAGTAATTCCATTCTTCAAACTGCAAGTTCACTGATTGCTGATTCCTGGGACTGAGGACCTCAGCAAGATTATATCTCAGTAATGATGATGATGATAAATAATAGGAAATAGGCTGAAGATAGCTGAGTGGCAGAGTACTCGCCTAGGTTCAGTCTCTGGGATTACAAATAAACACCACCATTTATTACATTTTTATTGCTGTATTTTTCAGTTCTAAATTTTTCATTTATTTCTTTCTTGTTCGTTTCTTTTTATCTGTGCTCACAAATACTCACTGAAGCATTTTTATCATGGCTGCTTTAATTATACTGTGGGACAAACCCAGTATCCATGGCGTCTAGGGGCTGGTGTATATGGATTTTCATTTCTCATTTGTGTTTATGATTTCCTGGATTTTGCAAGGTGAGTAATTCTCAGTTGAGTCGTGGACACTTTGGCCTTTGCGTTATGAGACTTTTACATATTTAAACCATCTATTTTATCAGCCTTCCTGGCATCACACTCATGGGCAGTAAAGAGGGAACTCCCTCATTATGGCTTGGTGGTGGTGGAAGTTCTATTTCCGCACTGAGACTCTGTTGACATTCTTCAGGAAGAACACAGTATCATTGAGCAAAAGAGGAGAACAGGCTTCTCTCTTTGTTTCACCTATATCCCCTAGCTGGGAAGGACAGTGGCACCTTACTTTGGGCTCCCCAGGATGGCTCCATGGTGTGGGTATCCACATAGTCAGGATCCTGTAGTAGAGCTTCTCACATGCCATCCAATCAGATTAGGGCATCTCTACAGTGAGACTGGATTCAGGATGACTTTATTGGATGGTGTCAGTGTGAATGGATCTGGTGTAAGAGGTCCTTTTGTTGTATTGCTTTCATTGGTTAATAAAGAAACTGCTTTGGGCCTGTTTATAGGGCAGAACTTGGGTAGGCAGGGAAGACAGAACTGAATGCTGGGAGAAAGAAAGGCAGAGAGAGAGAGAGAGAGAGAGAGAGAGAGAGAGAGAGAGAGACCGTGCATCCACTGGAGACAGACGCTAGGAATTTTACCCGGTAAGCCACTGCCATGTGGCAATACACAGATTAAAGAAATGGGTTAAATTAAGATGTAAAAATTAGAAACAGAATAAAAAGGAGCCAAGCCTTCTGAGGCAAGGTTCAAATGTTTCCAGCTTCTGATGGTTAGTGCTATCAACCTGATATGATCTAGATCAGTGGTCCTCAACCTTCCTAATGCTGTGAACCTTTAATACAGTACCTAACATTGTGGTGACCCCAACCATGAAATGATTTCATTGCTACTACATAACTGTAGTTCTGCTGCTGTTATGAATTGTAATGTAAATGTCTGGTATGCAGGGTATCTGATACCAGTATCACACTCATCTAGATTCACCAGGGAAGGAAGTCTCAATTTGAGATTTCTAAATTAAGTTCACCTATGGGCATATGGGTGTGGGAGATTGTAATTGAGTTAATTGAGGTGAGAACACCCACTCTGAAAGGGTGGCACCAGTTCATGGGCTGAACCTTGGACTAAATGAAAAGGAGAATGCAAGCTGAACACTAGCAGGCATGTATCAATTCATTGCTCTCTGCTCTTCATTGTACACTTGGCATGACCAGCTGCTTGAAGTTCCTGCCACCCTCACCCCCTACAGGCACACTCAATGACAGATTATAACCTGGAATCGTGATTCAAAGCAGTCCTTTCTCCCTAGGTTCCATTTTCAGGAAGCAAAATTGAGGCGCAAGTGGTTGGACCTTGGTTTCCGATTATTTTAACTTTCCATTCTGGTCTAGTAATAGGAGTTCTTTGGGGCTCTCAAGTCTTTGACCCCAAAAGGAGACCCGACTTTTGCTCTCCCTGGTTCTGTGGTGTCGGGTTTTCTGGGATGAGTCAAGCGGTTGAGTTCTCTGAATTTTCAGCTTGCAGAAGATGCCTTTCAGTCTGTGATTCTGCAAGCTAGTCCTCTACTAAAATCATATCCACATATGTTCTAGGATTGGTTTGTTTCTCTGAAGAACCCTAAGGGTGGGGAGTCCAGCTTCACTGACATGGTGAAATACTGGCTTCTTACTGCACAGGAGGATTGTCCATCACACTCTCCACAGGATCTTCTTTGGTGCTATCAGGAGGTGGGAGGATCACCTTGTTACAGTGTGCACATCAGTTTCCCACCTGACCTCTGTTTTGAACCACAGTTGATTCTGTTTTAGTTGTAGATGTCTAAAAGGTTCTAGTTCTGCTAGGCCACCTGCTTTTATCCTTTTTCTTGAAGATGGCAGCTGTTTTTAGAGGTTTTCCTCAGTCCATGCTGTTGGCATTTCCAGCTGCCAGCTTCTCCGTCAACCAGTCAGGCACGAGACACTCATTCCCATGTCATTCCACAGGACCCAAGCTCACTAGACAGTCTGCCTTCTTCCCATGGTTTTGAGTCTTCCTGGGAATACTGATTCTCTTTCTCCATAGGGTGTTAGCTTAAGAATATTCAGCAAGGGGTATAGAGAAAATTACATCTCACCCATTTTTTCAAAACCGAGTCCTTGTTTTATTTTTCCCAAGTGGTTCAAATCAAACCTGAAGCATCATATTTTTATCACTCAAAACATTTTAGTTGAGATAATAGTAGTAACTATATTACTTAAATATAGAGTCAAATATGCCAGCAACTACTCATTTAAAATGAAAAATAAATCATTAATATAAAACAATTTCCTGCCTATACACATGTGCACACGCACAGTGTATGTGGGGGTCAAAGAGAACTTTTGAGAGTTGGTTCTCACCTTTCTGCCCTCGTGCTCTGCTGCTGCGTTCTCTAGGCTACCTAGCCCATGAGTTTCTGGGTGATTCATCTCGACATAAGAATGTAGCGATTGCAGATGTGCACCACCACATCTGGCCTCTCACATGCGTTTTGGGGTTGAGTTCAGGCTCACACAACTTTTGCCCACCTTTCTTTTTTCCCTTCACACATTGTTCCCATTGAATAAAATTTTAGACTTCTTTATGTTTCTTTCATTCTTGATGTATATTTCACTAGAGACTTATTGTCCAAAATATGTTTTTAACAAACTGCTTACTCTGTGGCTATGCTACAAATGTAACCAGTTTATTTTACTTTCTCTTATTTCTTTTAAACTTCAATTATTTTTACTATATAAGATATAGAGATGGTTTCAAAGCTATTAGAGCAGGAGCGGCTTTCCAGTAGATTGTCTCCTATAGTCTCTTTACCCGACAAGTCATCATGGTTAGATTTGACTCCAGCTTCCAATACAAAACAATGCACAGCACAAACACACAGACAAAAGGCAGCATACAATGAGAAACTGTATATCTTCCCTTTGAAATAATGATAGCAAAATGGTATGTAATGTAACTTTACCATTTTAATCATTTTGATTACATAAATCAAATGCCATCTGCCCTCCCCTTTTAGAACTTTTCATAATCTGGAATAGGAACTCTGCAACTGTGGGACAACAGCTCATTATTCCCTCCCTCCCTAGCTCCTGTTAATGGGTATTCTACTTTGTGACTCAATAAATGACCTCTTTTATCCACGCTGTGCTGATTTTCCCCCAACCCTCTTTGGTAGACATCACTTCAAAGGAACACAGCGTTCCTAATTAATTTTTCTTATATTTGCATGACATTCCATAAAATGAATTAAGCATGCATGCAGCCAGTTCCCCATTGATGAAATGTTTGCATTTCCAGCCCTTTGCTATTACAACAGTGCTGCGATGAATAACTTCAAAGATCCATCATTATGTATTTTTCCAAATATTTTTATGCAGGCTCCTAAAAGTGGTATCACAGAGTGAAAGAATGAAGGCATATGCGATTTTAGAACATTTGGGCTTAATGCAATAAGCAGCAATGAGATATAAAGTCGTTTAAGTATTAAATGAAAAGTCGCAGGGTTACAATTAAAGCATTGCTTTAACTCATGAGATCATTTAGTTAGCTCTTTAAACCATTATTTGCTTGATTCAAAATGCAGGGGGAAATGACTTCTCTAGCTCCCAGTGTCCCCTCCCCCAAACTTTGCAACTCCTACTTTTCCCTCCTGCTCTATGTGGACACTGTTAGAAGGGTTACTACCTGAGAGTCTTTGTCTGCCAACTACAGCTACGCTGGGGAAATAAAGAAGGGAGGTATGCCAATTCTCCAAGAATTTTTGGCTGTCAAATAGTACATCTGGACAATCCAGGCTAGAAAAAACAAGGATGCATACTCATTTCTTTTCAAGTAAGGTTTTCTGGGCTGGAATGAGCCAAACACTGCTCCCAAGAACCATTTCCTAAACTGCTTGCTCATTCCTGGTTTTCAGAGGTGTGTGGTCCCCTGGCCCATTAATTCGACTAAGCGATGGCAAGGACTTCATAGAGACCTCCTGAAAGCAGGGCCACAAAAGATCCCAGAATCTGAAGGAGAGACCCTCTACATTTACAGACCATTCATCGCACCAATTGCCAGGTTTAATCATTAATCAGAAGGGGTCCTAAACAAAAACTAAAGTCACGCCCCAGTCCCATTTACCAGCTATGCAGCCAACTGCCCCAACAACAAACCATTCCCTTTTGAGGACCCAGGCAGAGTTCTGCCAGGGGTCACACCTGAGCACATCTCCTCTAAGAACTTCTTGCGACTGTGGCGCCAGCGCATGGCCAAGACTCCTTGCCATGATATGAATTCCTTCTGTACTGCGGATGCAGTTTAATCTGGAAAGGTCCAGGCCGTTTGTTCTACCAATTGACGGTGTTCCTGGTGGGGGTAGCAGGGCGATCCGAAAGTCCTAGATTCCCAGGACGGACAGGCCATCTGAGAATCCCCCCACCACTCCCCCAACACACACACCGGGATCAGAGTCTTGGTCCCCGCAGAACTGGGTCCCATTTTCTACCATGTGACCTCTGTCCAACGGGGAAGTTCAGTAGCACTCTCAGGTTCCCTTGTCTCCAGTCCTCGAGACCCCGGAGCTCTCTGGAGGGAAGGCTGGGGCCGCGGCGGGGTCTCTCCCCAAACCTGGTCGCTGGTAGCCCCCTCCCCCGCCGTCTGCTTGCTTTGTAAGGCAGTCAAAACAGAGCTAGCGGCCAAGGAGCCGGACGGGAAGCCTGGCCGCCTCGCCTCGCCCCTCCAGCGGGCCCTGGCCCCCTCTTCTCTCCCCCCTCCCCCGTTTTCCACTTCTCTCCTCGCCCTCAGCTCCCCCATCCCCCTCTCATTTCCTCTGGCACCCCTACTCGCCAATCCCTCATCCTCATCCGAAGCCCGCTCCCAACTTCCAACCTAGACTAGGCGCTCAGCTCCCCCTCCCCGCCCTCCGCCGCCACTTCTCCCCAATCTCAATCTCCACCTTTCCCTTTGCCCTGCCCCCCCTTCCTGCCTCTTTCCCCTCCCCCATCGCTCACTCCACTCCTCTGCCTGAGATTTCTCCGTAACATTGTCCCCGCCCACCCTGCGCCCTGCTAGCCCCTCCATCCAGGCTGCGCTCCACGTGTGGACCGCTGTGCCCGGGCCCCCTCTGACAGCCACCGCCCGCCGTCCCGCCCCGCGCCCCGCCGAGCCTCTAAAACCCCGGCGCCGCGCCCTCCTCCGCGGCATCTTCCCCGGCATCCAGCCTCCTGCCCTCCCTCCGCCAACCGTTCGCCCGGGCCCCGCGCACCTCTGATGGGCTGTGCAGCCGCCCCGCCCCGCTTAGCTGCCCCATAGGACCCCAAACGAGCCCCGAGGAGACCCTCCTCTTCTTTTGGGGGTGACTTTTGTTCGTTCGCCTCTTTCCTTTGGTGACTTCTGCAGCTTTCCAGGATCTGTGCCCGGAGCGCACGGGAATCCACTCTGCCTCTGCACCCCCCCTCCCCCTGCTTTTTTTTTTTTTTTTCCTCCCTTGTGAGGTCCGCTTTCTTTGTAACTTTATGCCGCGGCTGCTCGGGTTACTTTTGTAATTTCCCGCCCCCACCCGCTGGCGGTCCTTGAGTCGCTCGGGGCAGTGGCCCGGGGGATGCAACGTGGACCGCGCGGGACTGCCGGCTGCATCGCCGCCGCGCCTTGCTGCCCCCAGCGCTAGAAGCCCGCGCCCCGCACGCACGCTGCTGCTCAGGAGCTGACGCTGCATTCCGCTCCACCACTCCACCAGGACACCGCAACCCAAGCGAGTCCCGTGAGCTGACGAAGGGCTGGTCAGACCCTGAAATTCCCCCCCCCCCGGGCCTCTCGAATTTGGTCTTCGACAGCCCCCTCTCTACGGGCCTCGATCCGCGCGCTCTTGGCGCCGGCGATGGGGAGACGGCGGTCGTGTCTCCAGTCCTACTTCGTGTGGCTGGGTTGCATGGCGCTCTGGGCTCAGGGCACAACCGGTCAGCCCCAGCCTTCGCCACCTAAGACGCTCCGGTCCCAACCGCCCCCGCAACAGGTCCGGCCCGCAGTAGAAGGCGGCTTCGCGGCGCCCGAGTACCGGGAGGAGGGTGCGGTAGCGGCGAGCCGCGTCCGCAGGCGAGGACAGCAGGACATACTCCGAGGGTAGGTGGGCGGCGGGATGACTGACTTGTGCGGGAAACCTCCCTGCCTTCTACTTCACACCCTCCCTGACTGTCGCGCTGGCGGGTAGAGCCTCAGTCCCCTCCACTAGGATACTTAAAGACCCCGAGAGCTCCAGGAGCGCCCCTCGTTTTCCTTCCTGAAAGCCTCAATTGCTCCGCGGAAAGCCCTCCCTAGGGGGCTTCGGCTAGCTGCCGGTGGGAACGGGCCTCTGGGTGCGGATGGCAGAGCATGTGCGATGTCTGTGGCGCTGGAAAAGGGTCTGCCCTGCGCAGGGCCCCCCGGAGTCTGCCTGCTCCCCACCGTCGGGGGCGCAGCTCTAGAGCCTTTTGTTTGAGGACTTGTGCGGGAGCAGTCGCTGGTTAAAATCGCCAGATCCAGTGCTCCGCCTTCCAAGTCGCCCTCCTTGACACTTGGGGGTCAGAGACAACAGTGGAGCAGGGAGGGATGGATTTGGGAACAAGGGCAAGGATTTTTGAGCGGAGTGTTCCTTTTGTTCTCAGCATCCGGACTCTAGAATAGTAGCAAATTATGTGTTTCTTGCTTCTTTTCCCGATTTAAAAAGTCAAGTAAGGGAGAGCAGTTGAGAGGTTTGGACCCTCCCCCATTCCAAACCCTAGATCCTTTACTCCCACATCTGCTTCCCAAGCCCCAAGAATTTGAAGTGGAACTTTGATTTGTTCCTTGTCCCGATACCTACTCGCTCGGGGGTTTGCCTAGGAAGAGCTTCTTTTGTGTTACTGTGCCTATCCTTATGTGGGTATCCCGCATTTGTCCCCTGCAGGCCCAACGTGTGCGGTTCTAGATTCCACTCCTATTGCTGCCCTGGATGGAAGACGCTCCCGGGAGGAAATCAATGCATTGTCCGTGAGTGTTTGGCAGGGCCCACAGTTTGGGCAGCAGGATCAGCTCTGGTTCAGGGCTGACCTTGCGCACAGTGTTGAAACACTCAGTTGTCCATACAAAGCCATTGGTCACACAACCATGGTAAAGGGAGCTCAGTGGTGGGGAGGAAGCTGCATCAGCTGAAACACTTCACTAATGGAAACTCAGGAGGAAGACACTGATAAAGGTTTTAGAATGCTTAGATTTTTTTTTTATCATTTGTGTGTATTGATACAAACGGGGGGGGGAGGCTTTGTGTTAGAGCAATACCCTGGATGACTCAGCATCACCTTTCCTATAAATTCCAGATAAGACCATAGTGTTACTATGGTTACTGTTGGACTGCTGCTAGGTTTGGGCCATCAGAAGACCAATCTTAGACCTTTACACTACTTTCACATCTCTGGGCTGCACTCAGCAGCCGCATGGCAAAGATTTCAAAGGAGTACTCTCACAGATTTTTGAACTGACCAAAAATTAACGGATTTTTGTAGTTGCTGTTTTGTTTTCAAGATAATTAATGTAAGTTGTTTGACTCCTTTTATGGCTAGGAGACAGTTAAATTTAAAACTTCCACATGCCAAATCTTGCAGTGGACAGTATGTTTTCTCAAATGTGACCTTCATGCCTTGGAAAGGTCTGTGTATCAGAACTTAAAGGTTCACACTGTTTTCAGCTTCCAGAGTATATATGCCAGTCTCCAGGTTCTAAGCTCATTAGTTTCTGGTGTTAGGATCAAGGACTCAGGAGGTTCTCATTTCATGGGCTGGTGGGGTGAAGTGTGATCGGCCTTTCCCTGTGTGTTTGTGTAGTCCAGCCACATTGTCCACTCTGGAGGACAGCCAAGTCTCAGACAGCACATGCATTTACAGCCTGTCTTGACTTTAAGCTGACCTTGGTATTCCCCCAAGGGAAAGATAATTATGCCACTGTCAACAGAAAAAGGGTAAGCTACCCTAGCCAAGGGGCAGAGTGGGCACAGTGGCATCTCCAACTCTGTGTTTATTGGTTTGTGGGTTTGAGACAGAACCTAAATGCTATTTCTGTGCTGTCCTTTCAAAGGACAAAAATCTAAAGTTTTGTTGTAAAGATTAGTTCTCTCTTTTTCTTCTATTCAAAATCCCACAACTTCTAGCAATGAAACAAAAATAAGAAACAGCTACTGTGTTCTTTTAAATGATTGATTCGTAAATATTTTAAAATAAACCCGTGTATGTATAGGTCTTTGGTTTTATGGGGATGAGGGAGAGAAAAATGAATGATGGTCACTTGCCTTCTCTCAAGGACTGCAGGCAGTCCTGTGTGAAGTATTTATAGAAGGTGCATTACTCTTTCCGGCCACTGGGGCATTACCGGGGCTGCCTCACTCTGTTGGGATCTACAGACTCTTGAAACAGCTAATGTCACTCACCACACACCTGCCACACTCACTGGGAATGACTTAGGCACTGTGGAAAGTCTGACTCACTAAATGTAATGAATGTGACTGCCATTATTGAGTTGGAGAGCAGCCGAGGAGAAGGGATAGGTTTATGGTACGGGTTGCAAATCTGTAGAGTCAGGTTTTATTGGATCAGTAAGGAATGGGAACTGCAGAGAGCAAAGCCTCCTCTCCTGGCATGGCTGCACTTGTAATTTATGCATGGCCCAGTGAGTGTCCACTTGTAAATACTTTGGGTCTTTGACTGTCTTCATGCCATTTCCTTGTTTAGAAGGTCTGTTTCTAGTACCTCACAGTGAGTATTGTCACCTACATTTCTTCTATTAGAAATAACCGGGTGCTAATGAGATACATATAGTAGGCAAACTGGCATTATCTACATATCTCCAATAAATATTGATGACATTTGTATCTAGTATATTTAAGCAATATTTATTATTAATATCATAGGAAAATAATTCACAGCTTGAGATCAAAACTTGTGCACAAAATCAACAGAAAGCACGTGCTGCAGTGGTACCATCCCCTTTGCACGAGCCTCACCTAGTTTAGGAATTAAATTCAGTAAATCTGTTATTTTTGCATCTTAAAATGGTCACATGTGGAGAAATATGGAAATTAAAACCATTGTAAACTGAAAACCGGGAATTTTTAATCCCCAAATTTCTTGGTAACAAATATTTCTTTGTTTAACTTACTTCGCCATGAAGCAAAGACAAATGCTGAGGCAATTTACAAAATAATGATAATAATATGAAGACCCACAACTAATTTTCTCATATGTTACATCTCCACTTTGTTTCCATGCAGAACAAAACTTTAAAGTTTGACGTTTGTCTCTTACCAGACTTCACACGAGAAGGCAGTGAAGAAATGTGTCTATTACTTTAAAAAGATGATGCATTATGGTTTTGTTCTCTTCTTCACTGTGATCACTGTATTATTCGTTTTGAAAGACATGAAATCTAGCCAGTCACAGGAATGGAACTGTGTTGTTCAGGCTGGCCTTGAACTCCCAGGCTTTCTCTCAGCCAGCCAAATGCCACGATTACAGGCTTGAGACATCATGCCCAACTGTTATTATTCTTAATTGTGGCTTGAAATGTCATTGAAGTACTTCCAAATTTCCATGTTTGTTTCCAAACCTACTTTCTAGCCTTCTTTCTTTAAAAAAAAAATCATCCAAGAACATGGAATAATGGAAGAAGAGTTTGCTTATGCATTTATTTATGGAGAAAGTATGCAGCAGTGCTTTGATCATTGGGGAAACAATGAGTGGGATTGGCTTAGCATCATAACAATTGAGAACTGAAAAAAAAAACAACAACATGTCAGATCCCTCCAGGATGATCCCTTTCATTTATGTTTCTAATGAGAGAACTGAACCCAGAGACGTTTTTGAGTATTATCTGTGCTCGCTGTGGGTAATTGGCAGAGTGGGAATTCAACTTCACACCTCTTGTGTGCCACACATGTTAAGTACCAGTCCATGCAGCATCAGACTCCCAGTATGTACACCCTTTCTCCTGCTCCTTCCAACACTCCTAGGATTCATAATGCCAGTTAAAATGGAGAACTGAGACTGCAGACTGCAGTGAGCGTAGAGGAAGGAGTTCATCACTCTCACTTCCTACTGGTCTGTGTAAGGGACACACCGAAGCCTCAAAAGGCAACTAAGTGCCTGAAGATGTCCAGGCTCAGCCCCTCAAACCTTCTTTTGGTCTGAGACCAAATGGGCCACTCCATTTAAACCTAGATTAACCTGCCTGCTAAGAAGGAAGGACCCTTGAAATAAAACTATATTTCATGAGCATTTGTCATAGAAAAATTACTGTTGGTCAGAAACTTAAATATATTTTAAGTATTAATTCTATGGCGGAAGCCATTTTCTTGCCTGTTTTTTATCTTAAGACCATAATATTTTTACAGTATTTTCATTCAGAATAACTAGTTGAGACATTGCCCATATTATACAGATACTAAAGGTGATTTTAGAAAAGGAAAACAATTACCATATTGATTTGCTCCTGTAGAGTGGATTTCTCAAATTATGGGAATCCCAGGTGTCTTTGAAAGCTCTGAGACCTCTTTCCAGCAAAAGCTTCAAACGCACAGTGCTCTAAGTATTTGCATGTAGTTTCAAGACATTCCCAGACCTTTCCCTTGTTTCTTGCATCCGGAGAAAGATCAAGTCTGCACACAGCCTGCATGCTCAAAGAGGAAATTCAACTAGGTATATAGAGATAAATCTTTCAGCTCCTGACTAAATATGGGAGAGAGTTCCCATTCCAAGGCACTTGACTGAAGGTTTCACGTATCTGTGATATGTGCTGTGTCAATGAGCCTAAACTTGGCTTAGATGACCCTCAGCTTCACTCAAGGTCATAGCTGTAGGGAGCTTCAGTCCCCATCCCCCATTAGAATGGCTTTTTTGAGCAGTGGGAGTAGCTTAGGTTGCGGTGATGATATGGCAGAAGCAAGACTGGAGGAAGGAGAAGAGTCATGGAGGGGGATAAAGATTGATGACAGGGTAGGGCAGAAGCCAGCTGGGATGGAATGTGCAGGGAGCCAGACGTTTGGCCAACTCATTAGGGCCCGGGGTCTCTGTCCCTGCCAATTTCACATTCTTAAACAGTGGGCTCTATTTTCCAAGATGCTCAGTCTCTCTGGGTGTCCCCACTACTGCCAGCTCCCTAGGATCAAGATCCTATGGTGATCCTGAACTCAAAAGTTTCCATTTTTGAATAGAAAAAACAACTTGTATTGATAATCAAGTTAAAGAATTGGTGTCAGTTGGTATTACAGAATTTTAAAAGAGCTGCATTTGTTTGTCCAACATCACAAGGAAACTGTAAGACTTAGTCCCACATCACCAGTGGGTGATTTTTAATCTCATACTAAAACTCAGATGCTTTGCAACATTAATGTCATGCCCTGGTTTTCTAGACCTCTGGTTTTAACATGTTGTTTTCTCACTGTGGAACATGACTTAGGGTGCTGTCTCTCATTCCCATCCATGTTGTGCTCTCTCCAGCCATTTGCAGGAACAGCTGTGGAGATGGATTTTGTTCCCGTCCCAACATGTGTACTTGTTCCAGTGGACAAATATCCCCAACCTGTGGAGCAAAATCAAGTATGTTGCCTCTCCCTCTCCGTGGCTATATCCACTGCATTTTCCTTAAGCCTGGGAACCAGCGACAAGTGTCCTCCTCAAAGGAGATATGGATTGTGGTTGTCCTCACTAACCGGGCTTACCAGTGTTAAATTTTGAACTAAGACGGTCTTGTGCCATAGCTGTTGGCAACAGAAGATGTGTCTAGTGGCGGGATGGTTAGGATTCTATGACGTAATGCTTTGTAATAGCTGTAACTTCCTTAGCTTTCACTCTGTGCAGCATTCTGTGCGAGGTGTTTGCATTCTTTCAATCCTCTCATTTACATTGATATTGTCATGAACCTATTTTGCAGAGGAGGAAAGTGAGGCACATACATGTTAACTAACCCACTGTCCTACTTTGTCATCGCTGTGATAAGCAACACCGGAAGCAACTTGGGGGAGGAAAGGATTTGTTTCATCTTACAGCTCCCAAGCCACATCCCGTCACCAAGGGAGGTCAGGGTAGAGACTCAAGACAGGAATCTGGAGTCAGGAACTGAAGTAGAGTTCAGGATGGAGTGTTGTTTTCTGGGTTGTTAAAGGCTTTCTCATCTAACTTCTTAGCATCCAGGACCACCTGCCCAGGTAGTATTGCCCGAAGTGGGCTGGGCCCTTCCATATTCATCAGAAAAATGTCTAATGAACTTCACCATGGTCAGTTAAGAGAGCCATTTCTTCAGTTACAGTTCCCTCTTCCCAGATGACTCTTGTTTGTGTCAAATTGAAAAAAAGAAAATCTAACCCACTCACCTATCCAAAGCAGTAGAGACTTGAGTCTACTGACTGAGGCTGGCTAACCTGTCTTCCCAAACACTAGCCTGCATTGTTGTCTTTTTGTTCTATTTGTATCTTACCTATGGGGAGAGAAGATCAGAAAGACACCAGATGTCTACTAAAATACTGACCAAATACTCTAGATGTATTAACTCATCTTCCTATGCATATTAATTCTCAACAATTCCAGGAAAGTAACTGTAACAGTAGACTAAGAATGTATTTTTCTTTTCATGACTCTAGAAAATGTTGGTACTCCAAAGACCAAGACTAATCCCCGTGCAAGTGTTTGAGATCTCATAAGAGTAAGCTAGAAGTGATATTGTATATTTGCCTGCTCAATATCTAAACAAGGGCTTTAAATCTCCCTAAAATGAGCATGACTTTGTTGAATTGTAAGGGTTCCCTCCATTGGTTTTTGCTAAACAAGGGTAATGTAGAACCTGTCTGAATCGGGAGTAAGATTCAAACTAGGAACACCAATGTGTTTGTCTTCTGACAGACCACTGACACAAACCTCTGGGTTTGTGGTTTTTAATAGTCTGGGTTTTCCCAGGGATTTGAGACTATCATTCAAGCTACAAGGATGTCAGGTGCCTTCAGAAGCACATTTCCCCTGCCAGATTATCTGCGAGAGACCCTTCCTCGTGTCTTCATCATCTGATTCTCAGTGTGCTCACACTCATCCTTGACAGCGGAACAAAACAAAAACAAAAGCAATGCCGCTTCTTAATGACCAGGCCAGAAAAGGGCATGCTTGCCTGGAACCTGGTTTAGTCCGACTCCACACACTCGTTTGGTCTTTAGAGAATATCTCATTTCTTTCCGTCGGGAACTTCTCTAACCCTTCCAACCTTCATCCTGCTTGAACTTTCTGAAGCTTTTAGCACCATGTATCACTAAATGCCTGAAATACCTTCTTGCACATGTGTGCGTGTGTGTATGCATGTGTAAATGTGTACGTGCACACACTCATTTGGAAGCCAGCAGTTAACCTGGGTGTCATTCCCCAGTTACAGCTCACTTCCAATGTGAAACTCTTCATCTGTTGCTGACCACAGTCTAAGTGTCCACAGCTGCTTCTGTCTCAGTGGGTGGCAGTGTCACCCACCCAGGGCTTATGCAACTGCACATTTTCTTTTTCCATGTAGGTCTTTAAATATGTGGGTTCTTCCGGACAATAGATTATAACGCCATCTTTTTCTTGCCATGCTGTTCAAGCCATCCTCACCTTTGCCCAGTCTCTCGTCTACTTGAGATCTTTCAATCCCCTTTTGCACAGCAGTTCATCTTTTACAATCAAGTCTCTTCACTTCTATTGAAATCCTTCCTTCCATCTGTAGTTTGGACATGCTTAACCCTTTGGTGGGAATGGAACCCCATCTTTTCTGGTTGACCTTCTCTGCCTCCCCAAGACACCTTCTACACCTTCTATATCTTAAGGTCTTTAGATCATTGGGTTCTGAACATTCTGAAGCTGCTTCTCACTACCACCCATACCTGGTTGATTCTCATTTTTCAAAGCTAAGTCCAAATGTCACATCAGAGTGATTTTTTTTATGCTTGCTGTATCTAAGTTCAAACTGAACCTAGACCATTCTCCTTCTTACTGTTTTTCTCCATATAATTTATAAATTATGTAATTATAAGTTCATTATTTATAATTACCTTGAAGTATTTTAAATGACTTTTTTCTGTCTCCAAGGTTCCATGAGTACAGCCCCCCAAATCCGTCATGACAGCAGACACATAGATCCTGATGGCTAAATGGATATGAGTGTCTCCCATACCCTAAACTATGCCATTTACACCTTCTAGGGATTTATATTGACACTGGAATTGTAGTCTATTTAAAAAATATACTAAGTCACATGTGGTAGCAGGCATACTAAGTCCACATGTGTCGACTTAGTTGGCAATAAACATTTATTGGATTATAACATTTGTGTCAGTAGAATACACGGAAAATATTTGCTATATTAGGTTGGACCTGTAGTTGATAGATAAGCCCGTGAATATAATTTGGTGACTGGTGTCTGCATTTTTTTGTTTTCTTCACAGTCCAGCAGTGTAGTGTGAGGTGCATGAACGGTGGGACCTGTGCTGAGGACCACTGCCAGTGCCAGAAAGGATACATCGGGACTTACTGTGGACAACGTAAGAAACCTTAGCAATAGCTTTTGTTGTAAACAATGTGACTGAGTGTCCATTTCCTTTCAGTCAGAATGTAAGTTCTTGCAAAGCTCGTGGATAGTCATTGGAAGAGACTTTTTATATAGAAACCATAGTTCATAAGTAATTTTCGTAAATTTAACCTGAAGGAATTCTTCTAATTCGTTTTTGTGCTTTATAATATTGATACTGAGCACCAGTGATATGCTATCAAGTTTGGCATTTTTTCATGGATATTGATGTCACAGAACATAGGTATGTTCCTCTTAAGGTTACTGGAAAACTCCACAACTCCCTTCATCCCCTCCCACCACCACATACATACAAATTTTAAGAATTGTCAAAATTAACCCATGAGAGCCAATTTCACAAATTACCTTGTTCAAATGTATTTAATACCAGAATACAGGACTGCATAATGACTTGAAAAGTTCAGATATCACTACGAAGAAAGAGGCTTAGCAAAGCACGTACCCACTCGCAGTTCTGGAGATTGCAGTCAAGATTGTGCATCTGCCAGGCAGGTTGGCACCATGCTATCTATACCTATATGCCAGTAAATAAAGCCATCCTCCCTGGAGAGAATCACACAATGATAAAGAAATAGTCCTGTTGGAAGGGGGTGCAGAATGTGGCTCCTGTGTTGGGACACATCCCTGGGGAATATATTTGGTTAATTTTCACCAACTTGTGACACTTTCATGAGAGCTTACACTGATTCATTTGTTGGGTTAGTTTAGTTTGCAATACTGAGCATGAGTCTGAGGCTTCCTGCATGACCGGCAAGCTTCCTGTAGCCAAGATGGAGGCCTGGCCTTCTTTTGATTTGAGACGGGATCTCACTTAATTACCCAAGCTGTCTGTGAACTCGCCATCTGGCCCAAGCTGGCCTAGAACTCATGATTCCCCAGCCTCACCCTCCCCAGTAGCTGAGATGTATAGGCCAGGCAGGCCCCACTAACATGTTATAATTTTAATTCCATATGAAGAACACAGCATTAGAAAGATGATCTGTGTCCCTGCATTCATGCTTCATGTGAGCCTAGACTTCTGGGCTTCCCTAAGAACTGCAGGTCTATTTCCAGCAAAGAAGAACTGGTGTTAAGTGTACATGGGTATCTGCTTTTGATTAATTTATTTATTTTTGTTGCAGTTTAAAATGTTTCTCGATTGTGATAAACATGTATAACATAGCATTTATCATCTTGAACATGTTAAGTTACAGTTTGGTGGCATTAGTCCCTTCACATTCCAGGGCAATTACCACGTCCTCATCTTCGGGATGTCTGTGCTATAAGACTGGAGTTCTACACCCATAAGGTCATTGCCCACATTTCCTTCTCACCCCAAGCCCTGGCACCTCCATTCTGTCTTTATGCTTTGGGTTGCTCTGTACAAGTGTAATCATAAGGACATGTCAACACGGCCTTTGTTCTTTCTTCACGGGTCCTTTTCAGTTTACTTAGCCTGATAAACTCATACTTTATCAGGCTGTACAACACAGCAGAACGCCTTCCACCTCATGATTACATTGCTGTCAGGAATCCTCTCTCTCTCTTTCTCTCTCTATTTGTCTCGTGTGTGTGTGTGTGTGTGTGTGTGTGTGTGTGTGTGAAGAGAGAGAGAGAGACAGACTGACAGACAGAGAAACTGCTTTGAAGAGCACTTATGTGAATTCATCTTTTGGTTATTGTGAGTGCTGTTGCTGCCAGCTTCATCTTTACAGGCAGCTGCTTGAGTCCTGGTTCGCATTCTTCGGGATAAATACTCAGAATTGGATTTGGGAGACACAGGCAAGCTCTGTGTCTTGAGTGCTTGAGGGAGAGCTGTCCTATTTTCTGTTACAGAGGACAGTAAAGCAGAAGGGCTCAGCTCACCTTGCCAACGTTCGGCATTTTCTTTCTCTTTCTTATTTAAACCCGCTCTGATAGGTTTGGAGCAGTGGTGCCTAGGTTGTCCTAGGTATTTCTAGTATTGCCTTCTAGGTGTAAGTGGAGCTTCCCAGTTTAAGGCTATAAAGGTGCAAGACAATCTCAAGAGAATAAATAGGTTTAAACCAAAATATGCTGGTCAAGGTAGGAATAGGCCAACTCAAAGAATAGATACATATTAATGTTTGCTTTCTTTGCGGCAAACACTGCACTCCGAACTCTGCCACTGTGTAAAGATGACTACAGACAACATATAAATGGAAGGGTTTGTGTTCTAAAAGAGAATTAGAGGGTAGATGAGAAGATAAATGGGAAAGCCAGGTCCCTGTGGCCATGGCTTCTTCCCAGAAGACACTGCAAGCAGAACCTGCATGGGACCATTGTCTAGTCAACCAATGAAGAGAAAGGAATGAACTAGGATCCCTGTGTTCTAAACACCCATCACAGACTCTGTTTGATAGACTCCCAGTCTTAGGGCCCCTTCCATCCAGAAGGACAGTTTTGCTTTCGCAGCAATTCAGTCTTTTGTCTTGCCTGTATGTTCTATTCTTTGTCCATCCTCGGAAATGAGCAGTCCCCTAGATGGTCAGGGGCTCTTGGTAACTCTCTCATCCTGGACATGAGAAGACCTGCACTCAAGGTTACATGCTTGACCAAAAATCACAGGGAAAGGCACGGACGTTGAACTCTGAAAGCTTCTTCTGAGAGAGGGAACACCCCATTCTTGACTAGCAGGGTCTATTATCATGAAGGCTAGAATTAGAGTAAGGAGGGTAGGGAATTGGATGCCATCATAGCAGGGTGGTTTTTTCTCTTATAACTAGACAGAGAGTTTTCCCTGGAAAGAGTAGAGGCTTATGTTACCACACCTAAGGTAAGAGACAGGGCAAGCCAGACCCCAAGTATCCAATTGTCTTCCTGGGGAGGAAGGATGGAGTGGATTCTCCACTCCATATGCTTGGGAAAGACCCACAGAGAAAGTCACCATGTTCAATTTCTTTTTACCCCATGCCCAACCCTTGGGTCCCTGTGCTGTAAATTACTAAGGGTACCCACCTTAGGGGAAAAAGAAGACTTGCTCAGGTCTATCTTTGAACCATCCCAGTGTGTAGGCACATTTTGAAGTAACATCGAAGTTATCCAACGTAAAAGGTCACAATGAGATCCAGCTTGCTGTGAGTTGAGGTGGGACATGCCTGAAACTGAAGTGGAGGCTCTGGGTGACCTAAGGGGGATGTTCTATCTCCATGTAGCAAAGCTTGTCTGATGGATGACAGCCTCAATCTTGCAAATGCCCCCTCTACCTGTACAGCATTTCTTCAGCCCAGGATCCCCATGTCCCTCTGGTAGCCTTGTAGAAGCGGGCACCAAGCTGATGGGGGAGTGGCCACACTGGTTGTGGAGCTGTAAATGGGATCCAGAGGTTGAAGGCTCGTTTAAACACACATAGAGCCCTAGGATCCATTCCCAGCACTGCATCAGTCATTTCCCAGAGAGATACATTTGAACTTAAGAGCTTCCCCAGCCATGTGCCTCCATCGCTAACAGGGCTAGACCTGGTTTGCTCATGTGAACTGGCAGAAGCCGGGACCCAGATGCTATAGATAGGCTTACACCTGTGGCAGGTAGAGTAGAGGCAGAGGAGGCAATGCCTGATTGGCTAGAGGACTGGAGATGAGGCCTCCACTGGTCTTGATACCTGCCTGGCCTTTCTGCCTGACATCTTCAAGGTTCTTTCTCTCTATAATTGCAAGAGGAAGAGGGAAACTTCTCTCCCTCCTGCATCTGTTTTCTTTCCTGTTTCATTGCCCCCTGCTTTGTTATCACTTTCCAGATGTGGCATAAACCGTAGGAGGAAAATGAGCCTCTTGTATTCTCTAGATTTGGGTGTATGCGGTAAATCACTCGCTCTGAGTGCTTTTCATGCCTACTTACAGATTATAAAGTTGAGGGGAAAAAAGAGAAAGGGTTAACATGAATGTTAATGAATGTTAATTCCAGTATGTTTTAATGGTACATCCTATCCAGGCTAGATAAGATTAAGGTTTGAGGGTATCAAAGAGAGAGTCATGTCATATCAGTAAACACAAATGTTGTGAGCAGTCACTGTCTTCCTTCTTCATGGTTGCTAAAGAGGAAGGCACTCATGCCCACGTGGGTAAAGAACTGAGTTCTCAGGTAACTTCTTTTCCTATGGTAGCTCAAGACGAAACAAAGGGGTTCATCTGGAAGATGTTCCATTACATTTCCTTCTGTCTTTTGTTGCCCCGTGGTGAGTGTTTTAACATATCAGCAACCAAAGGAAGGACACGGGTACTTCCCTAACTCAGTCTTCTGTTCTGTAAGGGAGATTATGACGTTTTCTCTGAAACCATAGGTCTGTTCTTACCATAGTCATTTTCAGCCTGGATTCACTACCTAGCTATACAGGGGCTGTATTGAACAGTAGGAAGGTCTCTTGCCTGTTTCTAACACACAAAGGGACAGTTGTGGAGTAAAAATTCCTTCCCTTATGGAAGAGTGCTCTGATCTCTATTTGGCCCCTTATCAACCCATGCCCTCTGGTCAGAGAAACGCTGACTGTTGACCAAGGTTTTCTGTCCGTCCCAGTCCTACAGTCATTAAGTACCAAAGAATCACACAGAGGTCTACATTAGTTATAAACTGATTGGCCCATTAGCTCAGGCTTCTTATTTACTAATTCTTATAACTTACATTAGCCCATAATTCTTGTCTGAGTTAGTCACATGACTCGGTACCTTTTAGGCGAGGCAGTCACCTCTTGCTTCCTCTGTGGTTGGGTCACAACTACAGAATGTGCTTCCCTCTTCCAAGCATTCTCGTTGCCCCGCCTCTACTTCCTGCCTGGTCAACTTCCTGCTTGGCTACTGGCCAATCAGCATTTTATTTAAAAAACAAGTGACAGGTTACAGACCATTGTCCCACAGCAGAGGAATATGAAAAGCACTGAGTTCTAATCAGGGCACTTGTGGACACTTCTTTCCTGAGTGTCTCATACAGTGGAGTCTTTCTGTCTGCTATTTCATCACAAGGACATATGGTGCAGGCAAAGGCATTGCTGATAAGCCCTGTAGTTAGCAAGTACGGAGGTGAAGGCGGCAGCTATGAAACAACAGTGGCAGGGATAGCTTAAGGTGACATTTTCTCCTAAGTTGTCTGATGGAAAGAGTGTTGCATTGTTGAGAGTGAAGACGGAGATGTTGATGATCAACTTTTGAATCCAGAAAAGCCCTTGAAATGCGATGTTTGATAACATGAAGATGTTGGAAACATTTAAACTGCCTTAAAGCATCTCCCAAAACATGGGCAGTGTTCCTCAGGAAGCATTCCTGCATTGTATAAAGCAATATTACTGTGTGTTCTTCCTTTTGCATGGTGCAGTGGCACTGCACATGTAGGGAAGGGGACTGGCAGGTAAATGGAAAGGTGACAATCTGGACCAGTTAGTTTCTTGTCAACTTCACTCAAGTTGGGCTCATCAGGGAAGAGGGAACCTCAACTGGGAAATTGCCTCCATCAGATTGGCCTGCAGGCAAGTCTGTGGGACAATTTTGATTGGTGGTTAATAGAAAAGGGTCCAACTCCCTGTGGGAAGTGCCACCCTTAAGGCAGATGGTCCTATGTTGTATAAAAAAGCAGACTGAATGCTGGGCGGTGGTAGTGCATGACTTTAATCCCAGCATTTGGGAGGCAGAGGCAGGCAGATCTTTGTAAGTTTAAGACCAACCTGGTCTATAGAGTGAGTTCCAGGACTGACTCCATAGCTACTGAGAAATACTGTCTCAAAAACAAAGCAAAACAGCAACAACAGAAAGAAAGAAAGAAAGAAAGAAAGAAAGAAAGAAAGAAAGAAAGAAAGAAAATAAGGAAGGAAGGAAGGAAGGAAAAGCAGGCTGAGTAAGCCAGTAAGCAGTGTCCCTCTGTTTCAGTTATTACCCCCAGTTTCCTGCCCAAAACTATGCTTCTAGGCATTTGTAAGGATGAAGAACTGTAAGACAATTTTCCTACCTAAGTTGGAGTAGTATATAATCTAATGCAGGTATAGGTAATGGGAAGGCCTAGCATGAGAAGAAAACAGGGTAAGGGAATGCACATTTGCACACAGGTTGAAGTCTGTGCTTTGGATCCTGGGCGAAAATGTTCTGGACACAAGGAAAAGCAAGTTCATAGATGCTGTGGCAGAAGACAGACCCCATCGACTGTGGAGACAGTAAATAGAACTTTTGTTCCCCACATATCGTAGAGATGAAGGAAACAGACAGATCTGGAGAGAAAGGTTTGGCTTTGTAGGCCAAGGGAAGAAACTTGTGCTATCTCCCAGACATAATGAGAAACAAATGCGTTTTGAGTAGTTACGTATCTTAGGGTTACTGCTGCTCTGTTGAAACACCTTGACCAACTCGAGGAGGAAAGAATTTATTTGACTGAAGGAAGTTAGGACAGGAACTCCAACAGAGATAGAATCAGGAGTCAGGAGCTGATTCAGAGGCCGTAGAGGGGTGATGCTTTCTGGCTTGCCCTCATGGCTTAGCTCAGCCTGCTTTTGTATAGAACCCAGGCCAACTAGCCCAGGGATGACACCACCCACAATGGACTGGCCATACCCCATCAGTCACTAATTAAAAAAATGCCCTACAGTCTCCCCTGCAGCCAGATCTTATGAAGACATTTTCTCAATTGACGTTTCCTCCTCACAGATGACTACAGCTTGTGTCAAGACAACGGGAAACTTGCCAGCACATCAAGTGATGTGATCTGATTAACTTTTCTTTAAAGTCACCAGGGATCCCACAATGAGACTGCTTGTGAGGGGACAAGAAGGAAGCAGAGGAGCTAAAGAAACGAGGAGAACACAGGTCACACTTGTGTTTTGGAAGTCATTTGTGGACCTGGTGTGATGGGTTGAAATGGAAAAAAAAAAGGAAAGGAAAGAAGAAAAAGCAAAGGCCCCAAATGACAGATCAAGGGCTTTCAGTGGAACCTGGCTGATAATACCCTTTTCTTAAGTAGAACCAACTGGAAGGGGACCAGATGGAAAGAGACTGTGGAGATGGACAGTCATGTTAGGTCCAGAGGTCCCTTGGGCTTCCAAGTGGAATTTCCTATGAACACAGATCTAGGGACAGATGTCAAGGCAGAGCCATAATTGGGATGAATATCGATTAAATTTAGTTATGTAATATTTTAATCATAGGTGTAGGTGACCGTTAGAATATTATAGACAAAGGAATAGACTTGAAGTCAGAGCCCTGGGTAACCTTGCCATTTTGACATAGACAAGGAAAGGAAGACTATGAAAATTGGGAGAGAAAGACTGGATAGAAGATGGGCGGAGAACGGGCCTGATACGGTGGAGGAAAAGTCACAGTGCAGTTTTATGTTGTCCCATGCCAGGGCAGTTTATTTATTTCTCCTTTTAAACATCTCAACATGGTTGGTAATGTTACTTTTCTCTGATATGTCTGAGAAGTCACAGTCACAATTTCAAACTCATCTTGGGCCCGAGTACTTGTTCTCTGTGGGGTGATACAGGTGTCTGTCTCATGAAAGCGTGTGCCTGCCGTGTGGCCTTGCACAGAGCAGGTGCTCGGGACATGTCTGATGTGACGTGTTCTTTAAGTACCAGAGCTTCTCCAGTAAGTGAGCATGCTCTGTCCTTCAGGCTGATGTCAATAGCGTGCCCCAGGCAGATGTCGCTCGCAGCAACTTCCAGTCCTGTGTAGCCTCTCTTTCCACTTCATTTGCTCCCCTGCTATATAGAAGTCTTTTCTTTTTACCAGGTGGCCAATATTCCTTCCAGGTAGATATCTGCATGTATTCGAGTGTCTTTCCAGCTGTCATTGAACTGTAAAGTACGATTTTCATTAATTTTATTACAAAAATATTAATTTATAAAATCATACCTCATTCAAAAGGAGAAAATTATCCTTTCACGTGTTTTGAGTGCTTATACTTCATTTGTACCTTCTGCTCCCCTTTTATTGATGTTCTTTAGTATAATCTTTGGGTGTTGGGAAACAAGACTCTTATTTCATGCATATTTCATTCAAAAAAATTAAAAAGATGGCAGTTAAAGGTACAGAAAAGAGCCTGGTGGTGGTGCACACCTTTAATCCCAGCACTTGGGCAGAGGTAGGCAGATCTCTGTGAGTTCAAGGCCAGCCTTATCTAAAAATTGAGTCCCATGACGTCCAGGGCAGTTACACAGAGAAACCTTGTCTCAGAAAACCAAAACCAAAGAGTAGAGAAAAGAGGCCATGTGTGGTACGCATGCTCGTGATTCGCATACTTGGGTGAAGAGGTAGACAGATCTGTGTGAATTTGAAGCTAGGCAGGACTACAGAAAGAGACCCTATCTCAAAACAAACAAGCAGTTTCCCCTCCTAAAAAATAACCTCCAACAGTATAAAAAATGTCTTTGATTTTTCATGCAGGTTTACTTAATTCTCACAGTACTATGGGCAGGGAACTGCCAGCTCTTATGAGCTGACATGCTGAGGACCAGAGAGGTTGGAACACCGGGATAGAGGACAGGACTCATTGCTCATTACACCCATCTGCCTGGCAATGTGGTAGAAAAGATGCTGGGAGGGCCTGGTACAAGGCAGGGCTGCATCAGTAACCACAGGGCTTGGAGGGTGGATCCTAAGGCCAGCTAGCTGTTCCTCTTATGTGATTGACAGCAATGGCAACAGACGACTGGCAATGTGGTGGGTCCTTGCCTTTCTGTTCATAGATCCATGTCAATATTCACAGTGTTGGAAATCAGAAATCGGAAATGTCAGAACTGTTTGCTAACTCATTTTAAAATTGGTGTTCGCCCATGTCATGTGTTCCCATAAATATTTTATGAACAATAATTCTACTTTCTGAACTGCCAAGCATACTGTGAAGAAGAAAGGGCTTGTTAGCCTAGCGCAGACAGGGTAGGTTAGGGTTACACAGAAAGTGGCCAATCTCTGTAGGAAAAGCTGAACCTTGAAGGCTCCGTCCACCTGTCTGGGTTTGGAAAACTCAGAGAGGCAGCGTCCTTCTGCTCACAGATCCCAGTCAGGGGCAGGCAGATTCTCTCCATCTGTAGTAGTCTATCAGGGGATTGTTGCAGATATACCTGCATCTGGAGGGCAGAGGTGGTTGGATGCTTTTCTCAGTAGTACATTTTATTTATTTTCTTTTGAGGTGAGGTATCTTACTGAAGCTGGAGCTACCTCCAGGTAGGCTGGCTGGCCAGGGAGCTCCAGGAACCTGCCTGTCTCCATCTTTCTAGTGCTAGGATTCCAGGATCACCAAACTTTTCATATGAATACTGAAGTGCAAACTCAGGCCCTCATACTTGTGTGCAAGTACATTTCTGGCTAACCCGTCACCCCCTGCCCGGCCCGTCTGTGTCATTTCCAAAGGCTGGTACAGTAACTCGACGTGGCTGGGAAAGTGGTTTTTCATTCCAATGTCCTTCCGCTTGATAACATTTAAAGAAGATTCCTTACATTTTCATTAATCACATTCAATTAAAGTTATCCTTCTGCAAAATATGTGTTGGTCAGTTGGGAAATCCTAGCTCCAAATCTAGTAATTGTTTACAATTGAGCTTTCACATCCTGGCAATTGATTCCAAGACTCACATGCTCCTTAGAGATCTCTGGGAAGTTCTCATTCTCTTTGACATTTCTATCCAGCCCCATCTGTTTTGCAGCCCTCACGGCCTCCATTCCCCTTTTCCTGTCCTTTGTATTTTTTTTTTGTTTTGTTTTTGTTTTTCGAGACAGGGTTTCTCTGTGGCTTTGGAGCCTGGCCTGGAACTCACTCTGTAGACCAGGCTGGCCTCGAACTCACAGAGATCCTCCTGAGTTCTGGGATTAAATACATGCGCCATCACCGCCAGGCTCTGTCCTGTGTATTTACTCCTCTAACTTCTTTGCCAGCCCCATGTTTTAAGGCAATGGCATGTCATAAGTGCTCATAGAAACATAAGGTGTGATGGGTAAAGAGGCAGAAGTTACTCTTCTCCAGAGTTATATAGCATCATGCCTTGGAGCAAAATGAGACTGTAGCAGCTAACCCTAAGGTCGTATGGCATATAGCATCAAAGTGTGACTCCAATAAGTAACCCTGAGGTCATTGATACCGTGATGCTTTAAGATGGAGAAAATCCTTTCTTTCCAAGTGTGTGTCCTCTTTCTATGGTCAACAGATCATCAATCACTGGATAGTATGCTGTGTGCTCTGGATAGTGATGATGCGTGAAGAAAGAGCCAAGTGGCTGTACCTTCGGCCTACTTCTGTTTTCTTATTAAGCTTCTTATTTTTGATACATACATCACTTGGAGGACACGTTAATGTGTTTTGCCTCTTATGTCCCTGAAGAAAAGGTAATAGAATATCGAATAGTGAATATTGTCTGCCTCTTGTGAGAATCAGACCTAGCTAATCCTCATGAATCTGATAAAGAAAAAGACTTACAATTGATTAATAATGAGATCTATGAATCGTTGTAGCATCTCTGACTTAGTGACCAATCAGATTCGTGCACTTATGTTTTAGGGAAGCAATTGGATCTAAGATGTTTTCTTGGCAGCATCACTGCGGGATCTTGCTGTGCTTGGAGACGTGGTGTTTAATGAACTGTTTGTTGATGTTTTGTGTGCAGCTGTCTGTGAAAACGGATGCCAGAATGGTGGGCGTTGCATCGGCCCCAACCGTTGTGCTTGCGTTTATGGATTCACAGGGCCACAGTGCGAGAGAGGTAAGAGGAGGAAGGCAATTGGGGAACCTGTGTTTTCAAAGTTTATTCTATAATGTTATAACAATGTATGAATATGTTTTTGCTGTTCTATGGGAATTGTTTTGATAAGATATATTTTTATGCACCAGCAGTTAGAATGGTAAAATTTGGCACAGTCCTATCAGAAGCAGAAGAGTTCTGTGATTTTCATTACAATGATCCGAGTCTAGGAGGAGGTCAGTTTAGAAGCAGTGGCCCCCAGGGTGATGCTGACTGATTGACTCATGGCAGATTCCCATCATGTACTCCACTTATTTTCAGGACGCTATTGGAAGTAACCCCTCTGCTGTTAAAAAACAAAAATAGCAATATGTCCCTGGCTGGCCTCCACAAAATCTGACCCAAATTTCCATAATAATAAAGAAACACACTATAACACAAGTCCAGAGCTACTGGGCTTTCTAACAGATGTGATCAAGTCTTTCGATATACTGCTCCATTTCTCTTGGCTCTGCACTCCTGTGTGCTTCTGTTTGGTCTTACTCTGGTGGCTTTTGGAGTGTTTTGCTGTTGTTTGTTTGTTTTGTGGTTGTATGAGGACTGTCATCATTACTGTGGTGACATAGCCTTTGGCCCATCTATAGAAAGAAGCCTCTCTCTAACTGTTTCTTGGTCAGTCATAGTCTTCAGAGATGCTTCATGATGGTGGGATTAAGCTTGGGTTCTGCACGATAGTCTGACAAAGGAAAGCGTTACTGTGTTGGCTCTGGGTTCAGCACCCATTCCTGCAGTGTGGTACGAGGTAAGCTTTCCCAGAGCCGCATGCAGAAGATGGCTGGGCATGTGAACCCAGCGGAACTTTCCTGGGGCAAGACAAATGGGTTTAAGGAAAGGATGCTCAAAGAAAGCATCCTGCCCGGACCGCTGTACCTCCGTATACAGTCATCAAAGAAAGCATCCTGCCCGGACCGCTGTACCTCCGTATACAGTCATCAAAGCTGGCATGAAAGCAGCTGACAGTGATTCCAATAGCAATTAAAACTGTTCCCTATCAGCTGCTGAGAACAGCCCAGCATTGACGCTGTAGCAGCCATAGAGCCTGAGAGCAGCTGTGGCCATGGTCCACCAAAGAAGTGAAACCTCATCAAATGTGATGACTAACTGCATAGCACTGAGCCATTAGAGTAAATGTAAGTTTAGATTAAAGGTAACATTACATTGTCACATTGTTATATACATCTTCAAGTGATTTTCCCTGGGCTTGTGACGGCATCTAAAGTTACAGAGCACTTTATTTAAAAACTAAAGTGTACGGAGTTAATGTCCATGAAGTATTACAGGTATATGTGCAGAGACTCTTTGGAATTGTGAATATAACTTGTACTTCAAGACCTAAATTCGTTATCCTCACAAAAAATGGCATATTGGTATTCAGGGTAATTTTCATTCTTGAGAATGAAAATGGGGGAAGCATGAGAAGTTTGATGCATGCCAACTTTTGACATATGTCTGCGTGTGCACACTGAGATATTTATGCTATCCCTAATGTAATAGAGATTTCTTGGGACTAAAGTACATTCCATAGATGACAGAGTTTATCATTATTCGTAAGATGAATTCTAAAGCGTTTGCCAGATGTTCTTATTGGGGAAAGGGAAATGAATTGAGAAATGTTAGTCCAAGTGGATGGGAATAAAACAATACCGACTTCCTAAGCGATGTGGTTTGAAGACCATAGAAGAGAAGAGAAGCTTAAAAATGCAGACCCAATCAGGACCAGTGGAAGCGATGCTAGCTGCTTTCTCTTGCTGATGTAGGTTCTGCTGCTCTTTCATCAAAACAGATTACAAAGTTAGTTCCTAACTGGCACCGAGTTGGTTGGAGCCTTCCAGCCCAGGCTTCTAGCTATGACGTCACTGTTCTCCGACAGTTGCTCATTCACTGGCTCTGACTCCAGTGCAGTTATTCAGCGTTTACATGCACAGTAGCGTGATTTCAGGAGAAATTACAAAATTAATCAGTTAGTGAACTGACCTTAAAAACTTGCTTCGATTTTTTGTTTTTAATTACTGCCCTTCCATCAGGCAAGGACAAAAGCTTCATTTCTTTCCAACCCCCAGTTAGGAGTTTCTACTCCTAAATTGCAGCCATGAACTTTGACATTTCAGAGATGCATTTTTTCCTTTTCAGTAGAATTTTTGCATGTCATAGTAATTTTAATAAAATTAGAGTTCACAATCTCTCTTAAGAACTATCGTAAGTACTATATACAAGAGGAGTGGCCCATTTCTGTCGACTAAATAGGCTAATTTGCCTGTTTATGGTTAAAGTTTATGTTTTTACTCAATTACTGATTTCAGAATACATGTTCTTTACTATATAAGGGGAAAAGGAGCTTCACAAATCAAGGACATTTCCCCTCCTTATTGTAGAATACATATAATTTTCCTTAAAACTAGCCTCCTGGGCTCAGAAGTCACATAGAGCAGGCCTGCTTTTGCAACTCTCTGGGTTCTGGCAGACTGCTCCCAGGCAAGCACTGAGGTTAGCTAATGACTGGCATGATTAAGCTATTTAAGTTGAGTCTTGGAGCTGTAAGCTGAAACTCTGGAGTCTCTTGTCTTAATGATACACACAATGACCTTTTATAGTTAGCAGAAAAAGAGAGAGAGAGGCCTTGTGGTACCATGCTGACTGTAAAACGCAGATAGCTCAGCTGCGTCTAAAGCACATAAAAGTATTCAATTAGTTTTGCTTCTTTCACGAAACAAATGAAAGAAGTTGTACTTCCCATGCACCTGAGAAAAAGCAGAAACAGAAATCGGCATTATATAGCGAGCCTTCATGTTCACTATCCTGAAAACACCTTTTTACTTAACAACAAGAATTTTTGGGAGGCAGAGCAGAAATAAGTGAGTCCATGTAAGGGATGTGTAGATACACTAAATGGTCTGCCCAGTCTCTTTTTAAAATTTCTTTGACTTCAATGAATGCTTATTTAATGATTGAATTTCCCCTGAAGCTTCCCTATGAGCATCTGGTAAAATTATATGCTACACCCTTCTAGTTACACATAAACTATGACTACAGATTATTTTTGTCATGTAAAATATGTTTTTCTTAGAAAAGCATTTAATTCTATAAAACTTCAAATACCCTAATACATAGTGACATTGTCTTTAAAGTTTAAGTCTTCTCCACACTACCAAAAGAAGATAATTTTTAGAAAGAGGGACTAAAGGATTGCTTTTTAGCCTATCAGTGTTTTCAAGAAAAAAATTCTCCCAGGGTATTAATTTGCAAAGACATAAGATTGTGAGACCAGGTTCCCAGTGGCATTGGTTGTGATGAGGGAAAATGATATAGAACTGGTTTCGTGTTTGGGCAGTTCCCATAGAATCTTACAATTGTAGTGACAGAGGCATGAACTCGCTGTCCAAAAGGATGCTGAGGCAGAGTACTCTGATATTTCCTGGCTCCTTGGAGCCACAGGGCTCTCACTCATGTCTACCTGCAGGGCTTTCATTGTCAGGGTCATGATTGGTTGAATACTTCTCTTTCCTACCTAACCCGGACACCTAAAGTGTGCACACACACCCCGGTGATGGTGGTGCATGTCTTTAATCCTGGAAGGCAGAGGCAGGCAGATCTCTGAGTTAGAGATCACCCTGGTCTAAAAGGCGACCTCCAGGACAGCCAGAGCTATGCTGAGAGTCCTTGTTGGTTTTTTTTTAAATGAACAACAAATCAATCAATCAATCAATCAATCAATAGAAGAAAAAGTGTGCATACACATTCTGTCTTATCTGGTTCAGTATGACTGTGAGAGCAACACCTTCTCCAACAGATTCATCGTGGTCACCACTAGAGTAGACATGAGTGCAACATCCGGTCTCATTTAAAAAAGGGTCTGAATTAGGCGCACACCTTTGATCCCAGCACTCAGGAGGCAGAGACTGGCAGATCTCTCATGTTCAAGGCCCACCTGGTCTACAGGGGCAAGTTCCAGAACAGGCTCCAAAGCTACAGAGAAACCCTGTCTTAAAACAAACAAACAAACAAACAAAAAATGTCTGAATTGCCTGCATGTTAATTCACTCCTTCACTTGTCAAGAGATCAAGAGATAAGGTGATAGTGATAGTCACTAAACTACTTAGACCTTCTGTATATTTCAAAAACAAGAAGAGCACCATCTTGGAGTTTCTCTGGATTCTGGGAATTACATAGACAAAACCCAAGTTATAAAGAACTCATACACTTGTTAGTCTGTGTTGATTTCCAAGACTTGGAATTTATTATGATGGATGCATGGTGGGTTTCTATAGTATTTTAGTAACACAGAGACTAGATAACATAAGCAGAAATACTGGACTGTATGGTGAAGGAATAAACTGGTATCCTACACACATCTGTGGGCAGTAGGTGAACACTTTCATGATACTTCAAAGAAATTTCTGCGCAATACTTTTTATTTAAACTATACTTTGTTATACTTTGTAGTTAGCAGTGATATGTGTATAGTATAAAATAATTTAGAAAACAATAACAACATAAAAGAAGAAATTCAAGTTATTAATAATTCCTAGGCTCAGAGTTAGATAAGTTGAGTCTCTCCTATTGTTCAGAAAGTATTTTCAAAGAATGGGATCTTGCCATTCTTACTAGAATCTGCTCCTCCTGCATCTTTCCCCTCTGGCAGCTACATGGTGTCTCACTGATTCCGCCTTCTTTCTTCCAGCATTCAGTTTAGTTTTCCCACCTAGCTCTGTTCTGCTCTGCTATAGGCCCAAAGTAGTTTCTTTATTCAGTAACCAATAAAAGCAACACATATACAGAAGGACTTCCTACACCATCAGAGGACATGAGATTGCAATCTAATTCAAGACCCAGCTTTAGTCCCTCCATTGTAAGTGTCTGGGCAGACCATCTTCTGTCATTTGATGAAAACAACAGAGACTTTGACATGTTCTGCTCATTTCCATGGAAAAACTTTCTGGTGGTTGTTTCCTTGTTTAGTGTGTTTGGAAAATCCTTTATTATTATAAAATATCATAAATGTCTATTTTTCTCATGCTTTTGGTATTTTTTATCATTTAATCTGTTAATATGCAGATTATACTTATACAGCCACAAATTAGAATATATGACTACAATCAAACCACATTTGTTCAGGACGTTTAACCTTTAATCAAATAACCTTAACTTTAAATATTTGTTAAGAACTTATCAAGTACTGAGTACTTGGAAATCTAGTTATAAAGAAATAGCGTCTATCCTATTCACAAGATGCAAATTGTGTATTTAAGAACCAGAACTGAAAATCCTCTTCAAATGCAAAGGTGCGGTGCCCATGATAGATTCCATAACAGGAATGGGAAGAAGTAATGAGCTCAGAGATACTCCTCAACTGAAGGGAATCAGAACAGTTCCCTTGTCAGCAATGCAAATGTAGTGTAAAATGCCAGCAGACTACTCCGTGCATGGATATCAGTGATGATATTATAGCTCATCTCATGATAACACTATTTAAGTCCACAACCCCCCATAGTTGCTGTAGTGAACTAAGTCAGCTTTTTCTTTCTTCAGAAGCACATGATCCTTTTCTTTCACACGGAAATTTAGTAGGATGTGAACTGTAAAGAAGAGAGATTATCGAGTATAAATGTTAAAGTCAGTGAGCACACACAGCTCACGCACACATGCACTTCTGTTCTGGGGAGGCCATTAAGAACAGTTTAGAACTTTGCACCCTCGAAGCTAAACTTAGATTAAATGGGCATCAGAGGAATGCCAGAAGGTCTGTGAGAACTTTATGCTTTGGCACTAGTTCAGATGGCATCTTTATCTTGAATGCCATTAAGAAGACAAGGTGGGAGATGGGGGGAAGGTGGGGAGAGCGGACGCTAAAGAGCAGAAACAAAGGAAAATTAAAAAAAAAAAACACAATGGAGCTGGGAGAAGCAATGGTAGGCAAGGCTTGTGATGCTTGCGTCTGTCAGGAGAGAACTTGGGTCTTGGAGAAAACCCTTTCCTGAATAGGTTCATCTAGAAACGGCCCTGATTTCTGCCTCTTTGTTCTTAACTTAAGCCCTCTGTTTACATTTACTGAATAAGATATTTACCGACTTCAAGATCAAATCAGATGACATTAGAAGTTACCAGGTCTGGAAACTATGCAAAGCTGCCATACCATATATAAACTCATAAAATTTAATTGTAATAAAATATTGCTATCTAAGAGTTTGTTGAAAGGAATTAAATACATCTGTGTAAAGATGGACGAGTGTTATGTAACAAATACAATTTTTGCCCAAATCTCCAAAACAAATAATACCTGTTTCTAGGAGTGAACGTAGCCTGGAGTTTACCCTTAGAGTTACTGGGAGGATTAAAATTGTAAAGCCTGACACAGGATTCGTGAGCCTGCCGCACAGCTGGCCTCCACCGTCATTTGTTGTGTTTCAGGAAGGTTGGGGGCAGTGAACGTTTGAAGGTTAGTATTCCCACCTGTGGCATTGCTTGTCCTCCCTGACATCCGCCGCTACTCAGGAAGTGTCTGTGATAATTAAATGATAGTCATGTCATGCCTGGCATCTCGCAGATGATGACATTGATAGTTTTAGTGACTCTCCAAATTGTCAAAAAGATCTGTGTGGCAGTTCCTTATTCAAACTTAAGTCTCAAATGGGAGGACCAATGAGAACCAAGTTCTAGGGGTGAAGTTTTATGCTCCTTTTACTAGAGGGGGGACTTGGAATAAATAGGAACATTTGGGAGCATCTCATCTCCATGAAAGAAGAATTAATTGAGAAATTTTCTAGCCAGTGTTTGGCCCAGAAAAGGCATTAAAACTATAAAACTCCATGAAGCCAAGTTAGGATATGCACACTTAGAAATGATGACCTTGTTGGGTGTGGGGGAAGGGAATAATTTAGGGTTCTTGACACTTCCTGCCCTGGTTCAGGTTACTTGAGTTGTAAGGGACTCCGGTTTATCTTTGTGGGTTTTGTGACAATATAAACTTGACTGGGAAATCCATAGCATTCTCACTACTTGACATGTTATGTAGTTGAGTGATCAGCCCTCACATGTATTGTTTTGACAAGTTTGTTACCCCAAATATCGTAATTACTTTTAGTGTATTTTTTTTCTATTTGATTCCTTTAAAGTTTATATGATCCCTGTGCCTTTGGTCCTGAGAATTTCACCAAGAGAGGTCTTTGAACAGTTCAGGAAGTCATTCATCTGCAAAGTGACCATTAGACATACACCCCTTTTATTTTATTTGCCATTTATCCAAGTTCCATAAAGTAACTGTGCTTATCCTTGTGTTGTGTGTGTGTATTCCCTTGGCTGTGAGTCTCTCAATAGTATAGAATTTTCCTCTACTCTTGCCTTTGTGTTCCTTGGATTTCATATGGTACAGTGCAGTTGAAGCCACAGCATCACTGTATTGTGAGCCTGTGGGATTCCAAACAGAAGACCCCGGTCAAGAAGTGCTTAGCAAAGGTCCTTAAATGGCCTTGGAGGCTTTTTTATCTAGCATGGCTGTAATACACAGTCAATAAAAGACAGGATAAGGCTGGAAGCAAACAAAAAGGACCTAAATGTGCAGTGTTTGGAGAGCCAGAGGCAAAAGCTGCTCTTTATTTAGTCTGCATTGGGGTAAGTGCTCTGAGTGACTTCAGGATTTGAAAGTGGTTCCTCTCAAAGGTCGGTCTGGGGCCACAAGACAGAATGTAGGCTGGGAAACAAGAGGGCAGCAAGCAGAATTAGGAAGATACACATATATCAGTTAGAGTGTAGCAACTCAGTATAAAGTTTATATAATACAATCACTGAGATATGATGTATGTAGGCCTCAGACTGCTAGCACAAATATTAAGTACAGAAGTATGTATGTAATATTGAGAAATAATACTTATTGAAGTATTTAATCATACTAACACAAAGCATTTTTAAATGTAATTAAATTTTAAAAAATTAATTATGGGGTGTTTGTGCTCACCTTTGAGTGCATGTCATGGAGGCCTGAGGTTGCCTTCCTCTTTAGATTTTAGAAATTTGGAGCTCACGTGTTGGCCAGACTGGCTGGATCTGCTTGTTTCTGCTCCAGCACTGGAGTGACATACATGCACCACAACATGTGACCTTCATGTGGATTAACTGGACAGAACTCAGGTCATTATTCTTGGGTAGCAATCACTTGACCCACTGCATCATCTCCTCAAGCCCAAAGAGAGCATCTTTAAAATTTTCTTACAAGAGAAGGGGCGGGCAATGAAACAAGGTCATTTATTCAAACCCACAAAGCTACTAGGTGAAAACCAAGGAAGATTTGGACACAGGACATGTAGCCTCAGAACCTCCATGCTTAAGCACACCTTCATGTAGCATGCAGGCCATCTCCCTAGAGATAAACCATGCCGACCAATCAGTTTGTTAAAGGATAACAGGGATGGATGTGTTACAGAAAAGAATGAAAACTCACATGAAGCCATTTGGTTTGCCAGCACTTAATTATTCTGCCATCTGGCATAAATGAGTTTATTTTTTGTATATGAATTTCAGATTTTACCTCTGAACTGATACACTCAAAATTTGTTATTGTAATGGCCCAAAATGTTCAAAGTTCATCACCTTAAAACAAAATGGAGCCTTTGATTTGCAATCAGAATAGACAAATGGAGGCCATATTGACCTTCCTCATTGAAAGTACTGGTAAAAGGAAAATATTTGAGACAAAAATTTCCAAAAATATTGGACAGCAAGTTTTATGGTTTGGCTCATAAATGTCTCCCAAAGAAAAAAAACACAGAATGGTTTGGTCCTCACTGTCTACAATATAGGTAGGTCTTCTATGTGTGGACGACCATAGGATTGTGAGGTCTTCAGCTTCCATCAGATGAATCCATTGATGGGTTCAGGACCTTAAAGGCTTTTGTAGGAGGAACTCTTTCTCTTCTCCCTCAGTGTCATGAGGTGAGCAGCCTTGTCCCTCTCCCTGCCATGAGGTGAGAGAAAGAAAAATGAATGAATGATATGAGCTACCTGATTTTCCCAGTTAGCTGCGGGCTTTTTCATGTTGTATTACAGTCAGCAAGAGCACAGGCCCAGCCTCACAGACTACCTAAGATGCGGACTGAGATTGCCGGAGACCATGATGGCTAGAATTCTTAGGGCAAGTCATTAGCGAGGAGCTGACCATCTATAAAGAACTAGGACATACAATCAGGACCACACCATTCACCCTCTCTGCAAAACATGATGAGGTCATGAGAGGAGCAGCCATCCTGAAGCAGCCAAATGAATAATATTCTGAGCACATGTCTGAGAATGTGCTTGCCCCTTAAGCTAAGATGTAAAGTCACGTAGTTTCTGGGGTACTGATTTTAACACTCAGGAAAGGATTTAAGGACCAAAGTATTAAGAAGTAAAGGAAGTAATTAGCCATAGGACATATTTTATTCTGGTCCTGGCTACTGACTCTGGAAGGTAATTACTTAAGAGGATCAAATATCCATTTCTAAATTCAGAATTATTTATGTGAATTCCAAAGGTCCAAAAAGTCAGGAAAATACTGACAATACATGCTATCTATTACTTTATCGACAACCTCATAGATAGCATGTATTTCCTGTAAGGAAATAATAAGGAATGATAATGTATTCAGAGTTACCAAGAACCGATAGCAAATGTTAGGGTTGCAGACTGGACATTATAACAATTGTTTTTAGGGTATTTTGTTTGTCCACAAAGCTAGAGAAAATAATACCAGTGTGGAAACCAAACCGAATATTTACACTTGCTTTATATGGATAAGACTGATAAGAAATTCGGCATAGAGGCCATCAAATGTAAGAGGAAAATACTGAGCTTTGTGCCAAATTCTAGAAAATTAAGTACATGTGGTTGGAGTTATCAGAGGGCTGGATGAAAGGAAAGTAAGAGTTGAGGATTTCCAAACATTTTTAATGTTGGAAACTGCCATTACCAAGAATACCAATGAACCCTAAGAAAAGAAACAATTAAAAATGTCAAGGAACATCATAATCAAATTACTAAAAAAGCAATGATATTGAGAAAAATCTCTCTTGCAGCCAGAGGGACAAGAGACACATTTTTTATACAGAGGGATGAGGTAAAGATGCCCATGCCAGGGAGTTTTCCTTGGCGAGAGTGTGGGTGAGAAGATGGTCACAGCGCTGTCATTAAACACAAGCCTGTGCAGCCTGAGAAAAGTGAAATAAATCAATGTTAAGACAGAAAAGTTGTCACCACCATGACGTGTTAAAGAGAGGTTTTGGACCAGAAGGGAATATAACTGGACAAAAACGTATATAAATTTTTTATATAAAACATTAAGAGCCTTAGAACACTTAACCATGTGAATAAATAACTTTTATTTTTAGTTCTTGACTCTTTGAAATGAGAATTTGGCTGTTGAACTGAAAGATAATTGCAGTGTTCCTTTTTTCATTGCATGGCTGGCCCATTAGATTTTATTATGGACTAGCTTCCCTAAGATCTCTGCGCACGAGATATTGCCTCATGTTTGAGTTCCAAGTGGTGTTGGTTTATTTTGTGTGTGTGTGTGTGTGTGTATCTTTTTTTTTCATGATTTTTTTATTGTTAAAAGAAAAATTTACATTTACTCCCCTTGTTCCCGGCCCTCCCGCTCCCCAACTACCCCACCGCCCTCCCCCTGCTTCTTTAAGATGGTGCAGGATACCCTGTCC
>JAQHUG010000078.1:1516463-1527421 GCA_028555095.1 Dicrostonyx torquatus
CTGTACCAATCGCCTGGCCTCCTCTTTGAAAAGACATTTCCAATGTAATTGCAGCCCACTTTCAAGTACAGAAGAAGTCAGCTCAACCCAATCGTAAGGGGTTACCTTATTACTGGAAGCCCAAGTTTTAAGGAGCTCCGTTACACAGGATGAATGCAGGCCATAACTTACTACTGCTTGCTTAATCTCCTTTAAATCATTCATACGCACAGGTTCCCATGTGGTTTCTTCCACAACCTTAGAGCCCTTTGTATTCGCTATTTTTCCTGAAGTTATTACAGGAAAAACTCTGGGGAAATTAGCCCGAGGACATTTTTGTATTGAGGATGATAAAGTTTGGCTCAACACTTCTTGGTCTTGGTCATCTAAGAATTGCTGTATCTGTTCAAATCTATGTACCACCGCCTTTTGAAATGTCTGGATTTCCTGACCAGTGAATTGTTCTAATGACCTCATGGAGGATTCCAAATCATGAAATCTGGCCACCAAAGTTGATGTTTCATTTTTTTGAGAGACCTGTATTGACACCACATTAGCTTCTTGTACGCGTAACCTATCAGTAATCCTTACATGTTCCTGTGATAGAATTTTAGTGGTAGACTCCACTGTACAAATTTTTTCCAAGAGTGATTGCGCCCCTTGTGCCATTGATTGAACCGATATTGACAGCCCGTTTACTTCCTTATCCAGAGTGTTGAGGTTATCCTTAAAGAAAGCTGTATCCAGATAAAGATCAAAAGACTTTTCTTCCAGAACAGTGAATCTATACTCAAGGGAATTGAGTTTTGAACTTACCTCAGTCCCACTCACCTCCAAAGCTGTAAATTTGTCCTGACAAGAGTTAGACAATTTGGACATTTTGCCTTCCATGAAGGAAAGCTGGTCCCTAAAGGAGTTACCATTTAATTGCATGGATTCCAAAGAGATCTTAGTCGCCTGGAGGTCACCAGTTAGCTCAGAGTTCTGTTGTTTCAGGGCCTGAATTTCTGCATGAAGTAGCTTAATAGTGGCATGAAACTTAATAAATGAGACACAAAAGATAATCAAGCTAATAATTGCCCAAAGGAGCCCAGATGGGAAAGATCCATATATATTGAGAAGATAATCAGACATTGCATAAGGCCTAAAACCATTTAGATCGTCAAATGAGAGATTAACCCATTGGTTGGTAGGATGGGTCATAGTAGGAGAAGGCATATTACCGCAGCTCACCAGTAGATGTCTCAGGAGTACAAGGTTTCCGCAGAAGGTCATAAAGCTGAAATGTATGTCTGCTATGGTCCTGGGCAGTGAGCAGTTGCAGTCCCGACGCGATACCATGGTGGTGGCGGGGGCGGGGCAGTCCCCAGACCCTGGAAAACAGACCCTGAAAAACTCCAGAGATGACAGAACGAGGCGCAATATCTGGGAGTGCCTGAATCCTCAGTACAGGCGCCTGCGCAAAGTGAACGGGCGGACACGCGCTGCAGGCCGGAGGGCAGCAGCATGGCCGGCCCCCGTTAGGTGATTGGCGGGGGGCTCGGGAGCCGCGATGGGCACGGTGGGCTCACGGCGACCTCAGCGCTGCCCGGACCGGGCTTGGTCGCGGGTGCCCTGGGGTTGGAGCATGAAGGCGGCGGGGAGAATAAAGGAGCACCGGGGCAGAGAGCTGGGAGCTGCGGATGGGCATGGGGGTGGGGCGGGAAATTTATAATGGCGTTCATAGCGAGCGAACGCAGAAAATCCTGAGGAATTGCTGGCGGCGACCGAGAGTGCTGGGAAATGGCAGGACGCAGGCTGGGAAGAAACACAGCCCCACCCGGCTGGGGGGGGGGTCTTAAAATCACCCACGTTGCGGGCGCCACGTGTTACCACGTGTTACTATATTAATTAGTTATCACCCAAACTAGCTATATATAAAACATGCAGTTTAATAGATAAAGGAACACACACAGGTTTACAATACCAGACTCTGGAATCGTGCTTCTCCGAAGATGCCGGTAGACCCGCGATCCGCAGAGAGAGCGCTTACCATGTGAATCTGTCCTTATATACCTAATTGGGACCTGATGGTCCATCCCCTAGTAATTAGCTAACGGCTAATTGGGGCAGAATAATTAACTAATGGTGGGGTGTGGCTATAAGCCAGATAGGCTAGGACCATTCCCCTTTAAAAGCCCGTCCCCAGTGATACACCTCCTCCAACAAGGCCACACCTCCTAATCCTTCCCAAACAGTTTCACCAGCTGAGTACCAAGCATTCAGATATTTAAGTCTTTGTGAATCATTCTCTTTAAACCACCACAGAGGTGTAGATTAATTAATAATGTATTCCATCAGACTGAGAGAGTTTTCTGCCAGTATTTCTTGGGCTGTGTTTTCTTTTCCCTCCTCTTTTTTTTTTTTGGTAACTATCTTCTCCTTTTCTTATTACCTATATCTTCAGGGATTTACCAGTGTCCCACTTTTCTCTGAACCCCCTTTTCCTTTTAGCTCCTTTTTGTCTTTTCTGTTCTGCTCTCAAAATGACCCTAACATAAGTGAGCTGACTTAGTGGGTAATGACATTTGCCACTAAGCCTGTTGCCATGATTTTGATTCCCGGAGCCCATGGTGGAAGAGGAAAACTTATTCTCACAAGTTGTCCTGTGACCTCCACATGTGTGCCACAACACACCTGCTGAGAAAGAAAGCAAAGACAAACTCAGGGCTTGCTTTCTGTGTGCAGTCTGCTCTCAGCCCCGCTTCCATCTTGCAGCTTTAGACTTCCTGTTGGGTTCTTTTTCTTTTTTCATCATTATTGATCGTGAATGGTGTCACTTTTAGGAGACACTGACCATACCGTGCTCATCCAGCATGATCTCCTTTAGTCCTTGAACTGTATTAATAATGATTGCTTTGAATTGTATCAAATCTGGTCCCCTGGGGCTTCTCAAAGACTGGGTGCCTCCTACCCCCCCATTACAAACTGTACTTGCATTCTCCTGTTTCCTCACTGGTTTTTGTTGAAGACTGTAAGAAATAATACATTATAACAAGTCTGTGCTTCTGCAGCGCAAAAGCCTGATGCTACCTCCTGCTTGCCTGTTGAGGAGACTGAAACACAGTTGTTTAGTGAAGTAACTTCCCCTGGTAGCTGAATGCTTCTCCTTTGTTTCTCAGAGAACACATTCTGAGCATGCATGCTTGCCCTGGGGTGCTAGTGGTTTTAGCCAGGCTTTCTTTGACTCTCCCTTTTCCTGATCCCTGCTAAGCTGTCTGCTTCTGTTGCTGTCACACCCATTTGTGGGGTTCCACTAATTGCCCGCTAATTACTTCATTGTTTTCTATAATGTCTTGGGGCATACATTGCTCCACAGGCTGATCCAGTTAAATTCAGGCCCCTGAGCAGAGATTTTTGAGTTCAGACTCTGAGGTACGTAGGGTTCTTTTTTTTTCTGTGGTTCTCCCAGATAGCTCACTGGGCTGTGGTTTCACCCATTGTCCTCATAAACCACCTAGCTTAAAGCATCCTCTAGCTTTCTCGAGAAAATTTTAAAAATTTCCATTTTCAAAGTAGTCGTAGTTCTTTCTTACCTCATTTATGTAATATTTCAAAGGTAGTCAGTTTTTGTGGGCAAAAATCTCTGAGCAATTGCTCGGGATTGGAACTGGAGGCAGCGGTCTGCGTCTACTCGGCTTGCCTGTCCTCACTGGGAGCCTCTCCGCTTAGCATCATGCTGGTACCCTAGCAGTGTCTGCCCTCCCATTCTCATACTCCCATGCCAGAGTAGCATCCACTTCACCAGACTCTCTCACCCATCTGTCTCCGTAAGTCAGCCACTGCGACACCAAGCAGAGGACACTAAACAGTCTTTGCCTGCTTTCCTTGCCTTGACTGAGACAGAAAGGGAGGGCTGGCTATCTATCACGCCAGCTGTCCTTGACTTCATGGAGAGCTTCATGACCCTAAGTTGGCACATCGAAAGGAGGAAGGAGGTGTGGCTCCCAGTGACACAGACTCTTGCTATTACTGAGATTCCATAGACTTTCTTGAAGAAATGATAACTAGTCTGCTCCGTTGCCTGTAGGACAATATTAACAGACTTAAAATGACTGCTGCATGAAGTGGCTTAAATAATTGTTTTACTGGGGACCAGTTCAGCAGACCTTCTATTTTCTCTCTATATTTTTTCTTTGTCATGCATTTATCTTTAAATTACTTTTCTAATCCATCAACTTCCTCTCTGACATCAATTAAACAAATCATCTCTTTTTTATTTTAACTCCGTTATTCCACCTTGGAATGTTCACCTGGGCTAGTTCACAGTCTCACCTAATGTCTGTTGTCCTTTTTATCCACTGCACTGAAATGTCTTTGTCTCCAGCTTCCACTGAGTCTCAGCCTCTGTTGCTTATGGTCAAGGTTGTTGTCTGCTCCACTAACGCTCTGGTGAGACATGTCACAGTGAACCTGCTAGTTTTTCAGAGCCCTGGTTTCTAAGTATAATTCTAGTGTGAGGCAGGACCATCCAGTCATCTAAACCAAAGACCTCACTAGACAGTCACTCCACATCCCAGGCATATGTCACTAAGCCTCGTCTACTCTACCCTTGAGGCGTCACTGGAATGCATGCCCTTGTGAGCAGTATAACACTGGTGTCTCCCTTCAGCACTCTTTCCAGACCCTTTTCACAGTCATCTTTCTAGTTTCACACCACTTTGTCTCTACATTTCCAAGCTAAGAGATTTTCATACGTACCGATGTTAGAAATGATAGCCATTTCTCTTTTTTGGCCATTTTTTATTGATTTTTATAGAGTTCTATATTTTTCTCTGCTCCCCTCCCTGCCTCTCTTCTGCCCTCTTCAACCCTCCCACAAGGTCCCCATGCTCCCAATTGACTCAGGATATCTTGTCTTTTCCTAGTTCCCACGTAGATTAGATAACCATTTCTTAACTCGGCTGAGAAGGCCTTTGTGAGTGCGTGTAGCCCATCCATGCTCCCTGTGGAGATAGTGAACATCAGGGGCGGTATGAAGTATTGATGGCACGGTAAATGTCAAGTGTGTACTCAATGTCTGGCATTCATATGTGCTCAGCAATTATTTACTGTCGCCATTTTCACTCCTTTTCCTTCATTCCTGAAAGTTTTCCTCACCACTCTGACACCAAAATATAGCAGTCTTTCTCTGTGCTGCCAGCCAGCTCCCAAATCATGACATGGAGACTTATTTATTAATTATGAAAGCTTGATCAATAGCTTAAGCTTGTTTCTAACTAGCTCTTTTAGCTGAAATTAACCCTTATCTTTAGTCTGCCTTCTTTTATATGGCTTGGTTACCTTGCTTTGCAATGCCCATGCTGCTTGCTCTGAGTCCCTCCCATCTCCTTCTTCCCAGCATCCTCTCTGCCCTGAAAATCCTGCCTACCTATTGGCCATTCAGATTTTTCTGAAACCAATCCAAGTGACTCATCTTCACAGTGTACAAACAAACTATTCCACAACACCAAAGTATGCCCAGTCCCTGCCACGGGGGACTGGTTTTATTCTCCCCATGCCCTCCTCTGCCTTTGGACTTTACACTGCCTGCTGGATTTCCCACCGCCAGGTCTCAATTAAGGATGAGAGGCACGTGCTCTCCCATCGTCTCTTCACAGTTACTGTAGACCACTTGTGTGTTTAGATGGGTCAATTTATTTTTTCTTACAGGCTGCTTTTGAAGGCCAGGGCCCAGGTTGTTTTTACCCTGTATTGACAGCTCTGTGCTGCTTATGACGGTAAAGCCATATAGCACTCACCCAGAGAAAATGCATGCCAGTTTATCTTCCTTACTTGACTTGTGTGTTTTGTGTAACCTGGCTGTTGTACAGATACTTTTTACATTTGAAAAGTATTTACATTTGCAACTGATTTTCTCCATCACATCTGTCAATTTTTCTTACACACCAATTAATATTAATATATTTTAGCAAAATGTTCACCCCATGAATGTAGGCCAAAAGTCCCTCTAACATTATGGAAATGGTTCTAGGGTGGTTTTTGGTAGCTGCCTCTTAGTGTAGATTAGGTGCTTCAAATTTAGAGCCCCTGACAGGCATTTATTAGAAATTATTAGTTATTGGTTATTGAAAGAGGAGGTGGTTCTCACTTTGACCAAAAGACTATGCCTTTTAGAGTTAGTGTGTATGATGTGAGTATAAAGAGAGCCCACGGTGAGTGTGTGTGTGTGCTCAGACCACTCTCAGGAGTCAGTTCTCTCCTTTCACCATGGGTCCTGCTGGAATGCCAATGGGAGGCAGCAAAGCCATTGCTTTTATCCACTCAGCCATTTCACCAATGTAGCTGTGTTTCAAAAAAATAAAAAATAAATAAGTAAAAGCTGACATCTGGATTATAGTGAGTGTGAGTGATAAAATTGGGGAAAAACATGACTAATTCTTGAAGAAAGAATGAATATCATTTAGTGACTTTTTTCTCTAAATTGCTCAAGTTGCATCCTAAGCAATTCTGAGGTGGAGAGAAGCCATGTTATTGAACGTGATTTTAAAACATCTATTTCATTTTAGAAGAGGGGAGACTTTAAAACTATAACAGTAACTGAAGATAAGTATATTTTATAGATAAAATTCACAAAAATAGCCATGCTTTCTTTGGGGTTTGAGACCCAGACACCTCATAAAAGTATTCTGTCAAAACTCTGTCTTTAATTCCCCCACAGACTGGATGTTTTTAATAGTCTTGGTTCTATGTGAAAAACACCTGTAATTTGGAGGTTTTGCCTTTTAAAAAAAGAGGCAAGTTTTATTTCTTCATTGGGGTCTTTTCTGGCTTCCTCTGTGTTTGTGGCTGCATTTTCTCCTGATGCTCTACTGATTTGGGAGCATCTATAAGAAAAATATTGTTAAAGAACAGAAAGATTTCTGAGCAAAGGCTGGGAGCTGGTTCAGTGGGTCACACACTTGCACACCACCATGTCCTGGGAGCTGGTTCAGTAGGTCACACGCTTGCATACCACCATGTCCTGGGAGCTGGTTCAGTGGGTAGTAACATGCTTGCACACCACCATGTCCTGGGAGCTGGTTCAGAGGGTATCATGCTTGCACACCACCATGTCCTGGGAGCTGGTTCAGTGGGTAACACGCTTGCACACCACCATGTCCTGGGAGCTGGTTCAGTGGGTAGTAACATGCTTGCACACCACCATGTCCTGGGAGCTGGTTCAGAGGGTATCATGCTTGTACACCACCATGTCCTGGGAGCTGGTTCAGTGGGTAACATGCTTGCACACCACCATGTCCTGGGAGCTGGTTAAGAGGGTCACACGCTTGCACACCACCATGTCCTGGGAGCTGGTTCAGTGGGTCACACGCTTGCACACCACCATGTCCTGTTTTGATGGGAGTTCTGGGGGTTTGAACTTGGCTCCTCGCCTTTGCTTCATTTTCTGATTTTAAGAACAATATATGTCCATTAGACAGAACTTAGAAAATGCCAAGCATTACCAGAAAAATTGTTGAAATCATGGGAAAATATAATTTAAAAAAAAACCCTCTGCTATCCTATTTTATTTTAATCTCATACTGAGGATTAAACCCAGGATATCACAGATGCTAGACAAGCGCTGATTGATTATCCTAGTTCATCCTTAGTTTTCCTTTTAAAAAAGGTGTTTTCCTTCTCACCTTGAACTTGTAAAACTTTGGAGTGCTGGAGGAACAGGTATGTGCCACCACGCATGGTACCAGCCTCTGCCTTTGGTGAGCATCTGTTTTTTAAGACCTTCTCCATTAACTGCTTCACCAAAGTAACATCACGTGACAAGTGAGGGGTAGGATTAAGGTATGCGCTCAGCTACATCTTCTAGAAGCTATATCTTCCCACTCTGGTTTATGCCATAATGTTTCTCTGGCTATGAATTGAAACTAATAACTAACTGCACACAATTTTGGACTCAACTACTAACTTCAGAGGGCTTCTATGTGTGCCCCTTATTGTAGCAATCACGCCTGCCTCATCAGCGAGTTTGTCTTCTCAGAAAGCAGATGTAACAGGGCCCCATATATGGACCCCCATATATGCTTGTTAATAATGTCATTACCAAAAAAATCCAGTCTTTCTTTATTATTTATTATTCTGCTAATATTTATATGTGAATTCATGACAAACATATAAATCCATTTACCTGAAAAAACAGGATTTTTAACTTTATGAGCATAGGGGCAAGTATCACCTGGACATATTAAAATTTTCCAAATAGAATAGAAATCAAGCAGACTTTTAAATTAAAAGAGATTAAAATTAAGATTTGTGTGATCTAAAGAAATTACCTAAAATCAAAGCTCATCAGCAATCTGTGACAGACACACAGCCACTGGCAAAAGCAATGACAGATGACAAAGAATGTTAGTGCAGCCTGCCTGCCTCCTCCAACCCTGGCAGCTGAGCCCTGCGATTTAGAGGTGAATGCCAGTGTAAGGTTCATCTTCATAAGAGATTTGTGAGTCTTGGTTTATTGAAGCATGGGCTCCTGAGGTGTTATTCTGCCAGCAGAAGCGATGTGGGGAATGAAATAGTCATAAACATGACTGAAGCTTGTACTCACTTGCCAGAAGAAGCTAAAGACCCAAACTAGTGTCCACACTTCTGACAGTTTCAACGTAATGCCAGTTTTGTAGCTCTTGTTACTTTTTATATTTTGCATAATTCAGGTCTACACCACTCCTTAAGCAAACTGCCCCTGAGGTTGTCTGTGGTCGTTTCTCTAATCAGGAAACTTCCTTCCATAGTGTTCTTCTATGGAAGTGGCTGTGTCCCTATTGTATGACACAGCGTGTTTCATGTAGATATTCAAGTTTGGGATGTGTTTTTAAAATGTCCTGTGCATTTAATATTTGGTTACTGTTCATATTTTCCTTGCTTAAGAATACTATGTTTCAGAATTATAAGGTATCTACATTATTTTAATAAAGTGAGCATTCATTAAGCAGTGGTCACTAGTAAATTGCTGTGTATACACACACACACACACACACACACACACACGCAATGATACATTTTCTGGTGGAAATCAAGAGGTTTCTGATATATTTGATTGAAAAAATTTCAAATAATTGCACAGAAAATTTCAACCTGACAATATGTCATTTACTGTAAGGCCTCTCTGTTAATTGGAGTGTTTTAGGTCAGGGCTTCTTCCATTATTTTTACTCTCAACCCGTTTTTACCCAAAAAAATGTTTATGTGACCAATATAAACTATGTATACAGATAAAACTTTAACTGTTCATAAATCATAAAGAAAAAATTTAAAACTGACATATTTTTGTGTTATGTGTATTGCCTGTGTGTACTAAATACAGCATGTACATGCAGTACCCATGGAGGCCAAACGAGGATATTGGACCCTCCCAGGAACTGAGATATAGTCAGTTGGGAACTGAACCCAGGTCCTCTGCAAGAGCAGCAAGTGCTCTGAACTGCTGGAACCATCTCTCTGGTTCCAGGAAATTTATTTTCAAATGATTCTTTGACATACATATGAGTTTTCCAATCATTAACATTAAAAACTAATTTGTATATGGAGCTGGTGTTCTTGTTTATATTTACATGGATAATTAGGTATCAATGAGTATTTGGTATCACAGAACATAAAGCATCTTTAGTATTTTCCAGAATTGATTGATAGTTGAGCATCACTTAATATGTGCTAGAAAACAGCAGAAATAAGTATGGAGCCATTTCAGAAATTGTTAGAAACTCTGTCTTAATCCTAAACTGAAATTAAAGTAATGAATTTTCATGAAACTCAAAATCAACTACTCATATAGCAATTTTAAGACCCCAACATTCTAACATAACACAATCCGTTATACTAATAGACACATGCTGAGACGTGACAGTTGGGAATCATTCTGTCATTCTGCCTGTATTTTCCATAATCAGACCGTCATTCAATCGCTGTAGCTTGGACGGTACAGTGGAAACAACAGTTTATAACATTGGGCAGAGCCAGATTTGAGCAGTGTATCAGGCATTCCCTGTGAGCATGCTGGCATGTGTCATGCCAAGTGTGCCCATGGTGTGCTAAGAAGCAAGACCACAGTGAGGTTCCATAGTGCACCCCGGGCCAGTGCTGGCAGAATTACCCCGGTTTCATTACAGATGTGGCTGTGAATTCCTTTCTGGCCACTGAGTGTTCAGAAACTTTTTACTGTTGCATGATATTTTGCAACCCCATATTTGATAATGTGACCCCGTGTGGGCTTTTGACCCACAATCTATGAGGCTACGAGAGCTGGAGTACCAACCAATTGTGAGAGCGCTATTCAGTTCACTTAGTCAGCAAAGGTTGACTTCTGTTTATCCAAACATCCAGTGGAGGCTGGTGGAAACTTTGATCCCATAGCAACTCAGGGATGTGAAAAGGAAAAGGCTGAATCTCACTCTCCCCTCTGTACATACTGGGGCAAGAAAAGAAGATACTGTAACATGCATGGCGGCTGGAGATACTGTAACATGCATAGGGGCTGGAGACACTGTAACATGCATAGGGGCTGGAGACACTGTAACATGCATAGCGTCTGGAGACACTGTAACATGCATAACAGGTGGAGATACTGTAACATGCATAGGGGCTGGAGATACTGTAACATGCATGACAGCTGGAGACACTGTAACATGCATAGCGGCTGAAGATACTGTAACATGCATAGCAGCTGGAGACACTGTAACATGCATAGCATCTGGAGATACTGTAACATGCATAGCGGCTGGAGATGCTGTAACATGCATAGCGGCTGGAGACACTGTAACATGCATAGGGACTGGAGACACTGTAACATGCATAACAGGTGGAGATACTGTAACATGCATGACAGCTGGAGATACTGTAACATGCATGACAGCTGGAGACACTGTAACATGCATCATGGCTGGAGACACTGTAACATGCATCGTGGCTGGAGACACTGTAACATGCATGGGGCTGGAGACACTGTA
>JAQHUG010000078.1:1527591-1552303 GCA_028555095.1 Dicrostonyx torquatus
ACACTGTAACATGCATCGTGGCTGGAGACACTGTAACATGCATGGGGCTGGAGACACTGTAGCATGCATGGGGCTGGAGACACTGTAACATGCATAGTGGCTGGTGTGGCTGGCACAGCATTCAAAGTCTTGCTTTATCAGTTATATGTGTCACATGCTATAGTTACATCTTTGCAAGGGACAGAGATTTGTTTCTTCCCATGTGTCTGGAAAAAAGCAACTTGTATTTGACAGGCAGCACCGTGAACCAGTACAGGCCTGGAATGTCAAAGGACCTGGCTTACTTAGGGACCTGGCCATTTTTTTAGGGATCTGGACCTTTTAGGGTACTGGTTATTTTAGGAACCCGGCCATTTTAAGAGTGAAAGAAAGAAAATTCTTGATAGAGGAGTCTTCATAGGAAAGGCTTTAAGTTTGGAGATAATTCAGACTGCTTGAAAGACTTAAAAGAAGGAGGGAAACTGGACTGCTGTAATAGTTCTATACATAGCTAGATATCTGTTAGCATTGTTCTGGACACTTTACTGCCATCCACGAAGAGACTGTGCACTGCGGGAGATGCTATCAGCACTGGTTCCTCTAACAGAGAAAGAAGTCTTCAGATAAAACCTGTGGGGTAAGAGATTATAGTGCAGATCACATACCATTCTCAATGTAACGTTTTAAATCCATGATCCCAGGCGACATGTGTTTGTTGTCTTGCAGTTAAACACTAGCAAGTGTCTCTAAGTCCCATATGTGAATTATTACTTGGATTCAGTCCTGAAAAATATGATGGTTCTCACTAATGAGTCATTTCTGCAAGATGACTCTGTTCTTACCAAGGTGGACTTCAGTATAAGACTAAGTGATTTAAAAGCACGGTGTGCAGGGGCTCAGGAGATGGCTCAGTGGATAAGAGCCCTCGCTAATGTCATCAGGACCTGGGTTTGATGCCCCAGCATCCACATAAAAAGGCATGTATAGTTAGTCCCCAGTGCACGTAGCAACCAGGGTTGTGAAAGACTGAGACAGGAGGATTACTGTGACTTGCTAGCTGCTAGCCAAGCTCCAGCTTCAGTGGAAGACTCCATATGAAAGGAATACGATAAAGATGATATAGCAGGACAGGATGTGTGCACAGATACATGCATCCCCAGACACATACATGCAAATATATCACATGCACATACAACACACACACATACACACACACACACACACACTCACACACTCAAAACAAGAAAATGACCCTACTCTGTTCTTTAAATAAGTAAAACTTAATCATTTGTATTTCCTTTTCATCTGTAACTTCTCTTACTTACTGCGAATAATGACTGTTACATATACACAGGGCACCTAATCTGGAGCTGCTGAAGCACTGGGGCTCAGCCAGGGCTCCACACATACTAGCCAAATATGCTACCCCTTGGTATATACATAACCCCGCCTGTGTGATCACTAGCTGTTAAATTTTGGTAGTGCTATTTTTTTCACAAAATATTTGTTTTAATTATGGTCCCATTATGATTTCTGCTTAGAAATGGTATTTCCATGTGTTCAAATATGCAGTATTATTAGTGAGCTTAACAATTACAAAACGATTTTAAATGCTCTTAATTATCAGTGTTGTTTTTGAGAGAGAAAACATAGCTGAAAACAAATATACTCGAACGTGAACAGTACAGGAAGGGGAGAGCTACGATTCTCTGAAAATCTAAAACAAAACAAAACAAAAAAAAAAAAAACAAGAGAAATGGGCTTCTCCATTGAGCAGTTTTAACCCCGTCCCTGCCCTTGCCCATTCGTCCTCAGCAGTGTGCTTGCCCCATCAGTCACCAGCCGCCACTGCAGGTACTGTGAAAAATGGTGCATTCCCAGACTTGAGCCAGGCACCACTGCAAGATGGAAATGCAATTATGGAGCCTCTTCTGGCAGCCAGACTGGTCTGCTCTTACAGATTATGATTTTGAAAGTATTACTACATACTTAAGTTTTTCCAGATATTTTCACTTAAAATGTTAAGAAACATTGATATATAGAGAGAGAGACTAAGATTTTTCTGATCCACCCTAATACAGTCTATCTTTCAGAGCATGGAACCCTATTAGACGTTCAAAATCATATTTTATGTGCTCATAGACTTTCCTGCCCTAACTCTTTTATTAACTATTAATAAGTCTAGTTTTCACATAGACTTAGTGGTAATTCAGGATTTGGAAATGGGCAGAAAATAAGTTTTCCAATGTTTGTTAAGAGAGTGTTTTTGGCCGGGCGGTGGTGGCGCACGCCTTTAATCCCAGCACTCGGGAGGCAGAGACAGGTGGATCTCTGTGAGCTCGAGGCCAGCCTGATCTACAGAGTGAGTTCCAGGACAGGTTCCAAAACTACACAGAGACACTCTGACTTGAAGATCAAAACTAAGAAGAGAGGGGAAGAGAGAGAGAGAGACTGTTTGTGCAGCGTCTTCCAGGTTAAAACATCAGTCAGCCTTAGGTGGTTTATAAAACCATCTCTCATTTCTTGCTAGAATCAGTTTCCTCTGTGCCTAATCGGATACTTTCTTTTATAAAGTCATTTTTACTCCTGCTAACCTCAAACCAGTGCATCCCACTTGATACTTTGTTCCTTTCTTTGGATAGCTCATGTCTGTGTCATCCTGACCAATTGGTGTGCTGGAGACAGAGAAGGGTTTCACGTTGGACGATTCCACCATGCACAGAGACCTCTGCAAGGGTTAAGCCTCTTTGAATGGCTTAATGATGACCAAAACCCACTAAGCATCCTAACGTTGCTGGAAATGTAGGGAAGATTAATATTTGGGACTCCAGTGGATGACAGAACTAGTGTGACTATGCTTAAACTTCTAATCTAAACCCAGACATTGGCAGAGCATTGGCTGGTACTTGTACACATCACCCCATAACTACAAAATCAGCAAACAGGAAAAAAAATGTGAAGTTTTAAGGCTGTACCTAATATTTTAAAATTTTTTATTGTCCATAAGATTACACATGTTTCAGTTAGGGTTCTCAACTGCCAACAATCTACCAGAGGGAAAAAAATTCAGCATCTGTAATTAAAGCTAGTAAATGAGGAATGTTGTGTAAAATATTGAGTATGTCATAGGACAGGACTTATGGGCCATGTCAGGAAAGGAGAGTGGAGACGAGGTGCTGAGGAAGAGAGCCAGGAAACCCATCCAGGACCTTCCAGGTCCTTCCTCTTTGCTTCGCTGCCACCATTGTCCTCTTGCGTTGAGAAAAATATGCAAATATGCTTTGTATGATTCTCCCACCAAGAATCACACAGTGGAAAGCTCTCCTGATTGAAAAAAGGTTTGGACGTAGACAAGGCAGATATATCCACACTTTGTCTCCATGGCTCAAGATTTATTTTCAGCGTGAGCTTTGGGAGCTCTGTGAATCCATATTTGTGGGAGTTTAGATATAGAATGAAACTTTGCTGCAAAATGTGTTAGGAACAGTTCAGTGGGTCCCAGCTGTTCAACTTTCTGCTCTAATTTGGTTAGAGTTCTTTTTATATGTATCATTTGACTTCGTTCCTGAATGGTATGATCATTTGAGGAAGCCCGCCTCATAGGTCTTAACATTTAGACTGTATATTAATTAAAGTTGTCTGCAGGTACCCGAGAATTGGGATAATTTTCTTAGTGACTAGAAGGACAATAAACGAAGAGCTTATAAACCAAAAATGAAACTGTGGAATGTGTGATTATAAGTCCAAAGAAGACTTTTTTCCAATGAGAAGTGTCAAATTGATATTATTTACTAAATAAGGAAAGTGATAAATGATTGATAAGAAAGATAATAGACAGTAGGTGTGGATATGTGATAGATGATTGATAGGTACTGTATAAATAATGCATGACTGATAAATGATAGATGATTGACAGAAAGAAGATGCATAGATTTATAGATAACCGACAATATAAGATAGGTAATATGTCGATTGATTGATAGGTAAATAGATACTACAGTATAATATGAGTCACACTTCTCAATTTTGAGGACAGCTGGAAGTACAGAGATGAGCAATCAAAAGCTTGATTAGAATTTTTATAAATTGATTGACTATAAGATGTTTTTGTGTCTCTGGAATGTTCGCGACATTTAGAAACCCTGAGACCCAACTAGGTCTCCTCTGATGTGCATCACTGAGTGTGGCCGGCTCTTAGCCTGGTTCTCCAGGGAGGCCAGAGAGGCTGCAGGGAGATGATCTGAGCAGATAACCTCAGGGATAATCAAAAACCCCTGGCTGCTCCTGCTCAGATCAGAGCAGCACAGCTGGGAGCAAGACTGAGAGAGAGCCAGGAAGCAAAAGTACTCTCTCTAGCAGACCACAGACAGACAGATACTGTGTTTTTGTGTTTGCCCATTGTGCTTTTTGATGAGGTTAAAAAAAGGGGAGGTATTTTTTTTTCCTGCAAAGCATTTCTGTGGTTCTGGTATTTCTCTCTGCAAAGTTAATTTATTACTGGCTGCCCAGTATTAGTTTTCAGGCTGTGAGTCCTGGCTTTGATTCTAAATCAAACTTAGAGGAGGTGGGAGACCCACTCTGAAGGAGGTATGTTCTTTTTTGGGAGGGCCCCGCTATCCATATAAGTGGTTTCTTCTTCTTCTTCTTCTTCTTCTTCTTCTTCTTCTTCTTCTTCTTCTTCTTCTTCTTCTTCTTCTTCTTCTTCTTCTTCTTCTTCTTCTTCTTCTTCTTCTTCTTCTTCTTCTTCTTCTTCTTCGTCTTCTTTAAAGATTTATTTATTTTACGTATGAGTGTTCTATCGACTTTAGGTCAGAAGAGGGCATCAGATCCCACTATAGATGGTTGTGAGCCATCATGTGGTTACTGAAAATCAAACTCAGGACCTCTAGAAGAGTAGCCAATGCTCTTAATTGCTGAGCCATCTGTCCAGCCCCAGTTTCTTCTTGTAAGACCACTTTATCCGTATATAATTGTGAGGCTCAAAGCCACAGTAAGGTTTGCATAGACTTCTCTGCCTCCCTCAGGCTTTACCTTACGGGGTTACTGTTGTGGCATGAAGAACTTCGAGGGAAGTGGCTTGCAAATAAGAGTGGCCTGAGATGTTAGATTCTGAACGGGCTGGAGCGATAAGGACAAGGCCAGGTGGTGTGTGTATTGACTGAAAGCCGGACACTGGGCCCGGCCCTCAAGGTCTGTCCTCACATGCACACGTCCACAGCCTCTGCTCCGTGGACATTCCTGCTGTATGGGGTTCATTTTACAAACAGAAATGGAGGGATGTGGGCTCCTTGAAGATCACAAGCAAGTTATTGGTGAAAGCTTGGGTTCTAGAGCTGCCAGGCAGCCCCTCCCCCATTCCCTTGAGCTGGGTGCTCCTACACAGAGGGGCAGAATGTAATACCTTGCTTATTAGGGTTAAGGAGAAGCATTTAAACTGCTTGAAAATTTCAGTACCATGTGAAATAAATGTAGATGCCTCTTGATATTGCACTTATGCAAACCCACATGTATGTTGTGTGTGTGTGCGCACGCACACACACACACACACACACACACACACACACAATTTCCTCTGCCCTGCATTGCTTACAAAATCCTGCATAGGAATGTATGAATTAACATTCTAGTCCTGAAATGTGAGCTTTTGTAGATAGAACAATGCAGGGAAGACAGAGAACCCTGGGGCTGTGGACATTTCGAAACACGATCAGCACCATCAGTGTCTTGGGCAGTAGTGTAGAATCTATAGCGCTCGCTTGTGTATCATAGGTTCCGGCGTTCTCTGAGATATTTACGGGGGCAGTGATGTCATCTGGAGGCAAGCCAGTCACACAAAAGGTATGCTTTCACTAAATCTGTTTCAGGCAGCCACATCTGAGGATATGACAGGGCCTTGCATGGTGAGAAAGTCAGATAAGTGTTTGCCAAAGTGTGTCTTACCCCACACCGGTCTTCAGGAATAGTCCTATATAAAACATTTTTATGAGCAAATAAATTTTGAAGACTGCCTACTATAGCCTCCTCTTGGCAGTTAATATGCACACGAGTACATTAACCACTCCTGAAGGTTAGTGGCTACAGCCAAAAGAGCTAGTTCTCTTGAATTTGAATATATTTTCTGATGTTTGACCACAAAATCCTTTTCTGGCAAAATATTTCTAATGTTTTGTGTAACTGGTAGGCCACTGCCCACACACTGAGAAAGGCTGAATTACACTCTACCCTGAACTTCAACCAGTCACTAATCAGGCCAGAGACTAGCTTGGTACCTTAGAGTCATCGCTTGTAGGTGTCCGGGAACCATTTCCCATTGGTTGATAGAAGGATGAGCCAGGAGATTTGGGCTCTTATCTTAAATCCTCCTGACAAGACTAGTTCCTCAAACTTCACAGACATCATTTCTTCATCTGTCGCTACACAATCAGACCACTTTGTTTCTAAGTTTTGGAAGTTAAGTTATGGAAAATGCTTCGAATTCAAGTAATCTGTTACAGTGCTTAAAATGCTCTCGTAAGCTCTATCTAGGATGGACTGAAACTCATGAGCACCCATGCAGCTCTTCAAGTTAAACTGAGACTTTACTGTGCAGTCCAACGTTATCTCCTGTAGATAGTGTGTCTGGCTTCTCACTGGGTTAGCGTTTTCTGTCATCCACCCGGCTCCATCACCACAGCCTCTTTCAGCACTGAAATAGCACTTCCTTACACTCTGGCCACGCAGAGAGCGCCAGCAAAGCTGCTGATAAGGCCTTGAGTGGGCCATGCTGCAGCTCTACAGAGGACCCGCTGAAAGAGAAAGTCCATAGATGAGCATGATGTAATATTAGCAACCGTGAAACAACAAGATCTGGGCAGTGGCTCAGAAGTCTTAGACACGGTGGCTCCTGGGACACAAATCAAAGTACCCAGTGAAGCATTTAGTAAACCAGGCTAATTCATCGACGGAATAAAGACCTTACAGTCTTAAAATATGGGAATGAATAGATGGGCACAAAAATGGTTTTAGCTCAAAGCATGAGCTATTGATCAAATGTGGAATGAACTCTGCCATGATAATCAAAGATGCTGAAAGACAGAGAGTGTGATAGTTGAGAATATGGATTTGGGGCTGGGAACATGACTCAACCAATAGAGTGCTCACTGTGCAAGCGTGGGAACCTAACTTGGATTGGCAACACACACATACACACACACACACACACACACACACACACACACACACACACATATATATATATATGTATACCTGACATAGAGGCAGGAGCTGAGGAGGCTGAGGCAGAAGGATCCCTGGATCTCTACTGGAGTCAGAGTTCCTGGTTCAGTGGGAGATTGTCTCAAAAGATGGTGTGGAGAGCGATTGAAAAAGACACACAGCATTGATTTATAGTCTCCATATGCATGCACACATATAAACATGTACACACAAAATCTTGAAACAGAACAAAGGATTTGATGTGAGATACAATTACTTATTCACAATCTGCATCACTTAGGCACCAACTGAGTGACATTGGGTAATTGTGCTTAGCCTGGGTAAGTCTACTGTGACCAATCAGTAAGAGTTATTTGTGTCACCAAATAGGGCTGGTCACAGATGAAGCAGTGGTGCACCCATGCTCTAGACAGACTTCATGGTTGGCACACACACGTGTGTTCTTTGTCCTCCGTTCATGTGTCACTGTTTTCCCCTACCCACATGGCAATAAAAAGGGAATTGTCATAGAACTGCTAGAGTCTCTGGACTTTTCATTAGATAGTGTTTGGATGCTGACCAGATGGTAAGTCCAGAATGTTGCCATGTTTTATTGTACTCTGAATCTGTATGTCCTCAGACACACAGCCCCTTCTAGAACCATTCCCTTAGCACCAAGTGCTGTTTTAATTTCCATTTCTCTGTGGCGTTGGGAGATAACCACAGGAGCATATATAGCTAGAACATTCCGGGATGATGTAAATAAGTGTGTTTTCTAGTTTGGCAGCCACTAACCACCATGTGGCCTCTGAGCACTTGACGTGCGGCAAGTGTGACTGAGGAACTGAATGTTTGTTTTATGTCACTCACATTTTAAGCTGCAATTGAGGAAACCACATGTGGCTACTGGCTGCCACCCTCAGCCACGCGGCTGTGTGTGCTGGCAAACCACAGTGCAGTGGGACTTTATAGTCAATGTCCTTTGATTCTCCAAAATGATCAATTTCACGTCACAAATTCTCTCATTGAAAAAACTCATCCCTTTTTAAACAGCACAGGAAGTTCTTTTCTTGGGTGACCTTCAGCTCTTTTACCCAAAACTCTTCACAAGGGCTGTGGCAGATTCCAGCTTCACATGCTGATAAAGACATGGCGTTTAGTAGACAGCTCAGGAGTCTATTGGTGCCAGTCCAAGAACTGTGTGATTATAAGCAAAACTATAATAAATTAATAAATTAAACAGAATAAATGAATAAATAAATTTATTGTGATAAACTTTATTATGATAAATTATTGCTCTATGAAAAGCAAAGATTATATTTTATCTTCAAAGAACAGAATTGTATATCTACCAATAAGGCAAGAGTTTGTTTTCACTTTTTTTCTCCTTAGTTACTTTGTCTGTTTTTGTAAAACTCTGTGTTTTTAGAAGTTGTTGTTTCTTCTTTGTATTCCAATGTATCCTTTAATATAAACCTTATCTCAATGTAATTTTAATTTTTAATCTTATGTAGTAATCTTAAATCAGCCAATGCTCTGTGTGTGTGTGTTTGTATGTATGTGTGTGTGTGTGCATGTGTGGTGTGTAACTGCATGTGTGACTTAAAGTGTGTGTGGACATGGAACCAGAAATCAACATTTTATCTTTTAAAAATTGTATTTTGTTTTGATTAAGATATAATTATATCACTTCCTCCCTTCTCTTTCCTCCTTCCAACTCTTCCAATGTCTTCCAATGTCTCTCTCTCTCAAATCTTTGATTGCTAATCTAACATTCACATATGCATAAATATATAAAAACAACCTGCTGAGTCCATTTTAGTTGCATGCGTGTATGCTATCAGAAATGACCAACTTTTTACTGGTCATTAAGGTCATTAGGTTTTTAAGGTCATTAAGGTCATTTTAGTTGCTTGTGTGTATGCTATCAGAGATGACCAACTTTTTACTGGTCATTAAGGTAATTGGGGCTTATTTTTGGGAGAGACTAGTTGTCCTTCATTGTTGCCTATAGTTCTTCTGTAACTAGGGGTGGATTTCTGACACCAACACCTTAGCATGTCTATTGATGTTGTACTTGTTCAGGTCTTGTGTTGGTAGCCATATTGTTGCAGTATCATTAATGGGTGGCTTCTCTGTCATTTCTAGAAGACAAAATCTCATGGCAGTCTTCTTGGTGCTCTGGCTCTTATGCTCCTAGTCCACACACACCACCTTCTGCAATACTCCCTAGGCTGTAGGTGCCAGAGACTCAATTTATCCCATGTCATTTATTTGCGTGGGTTGTCCTGAAAATGCAGATTTGTAGTGACAGGGCTTGGAGAGCAATTGCCTAGGACTGGGCTGGTAATAGACGTAAGGAATGTTGGAGAAGTAGCAAAAATGTTCCCGAACTGAATTTCAAGAAAGTGCTGCAAATCATCTCATTGTGTATTTCAGACAGATGGATTCATGACTTATAAAATATACCTTAATTAAGTTGTTTGTGGAGAAACGAAATGCAAGGAGTTGCCAATATTTTTTATGAGTATGCTAATTGTCCCGATGTTCACAAGCATGAAATGAAGAGCCAGGGACATGGTTCAGCAATTAAAGATGCTTGCAACCCCAAGTTGAAAGCCTGCTGGCCTGAGTTTGATCTCTAGAGCAACAGATAAAGGGGAGAGCAGACAGCTGACTCCACCAAGTCTTCTTCTCAAATCCACGTGTGAGACATGGCACACATGCCTCCCCCCTCAGACATCATGCAATTGAACACATGCAATTAAAAAAAAAGGATGATGAGTTTAAAAACAAAATCAATAAATGAAATGCTCTAAAACAAGTTCTCAAGCAGTCATGTTTCACTTGCATATTAGAAAATAAAAATAACAATATTTGTGTTCCCAGCCTAATTTAGAAAAAATAAAATTATTGGTCATAACACAATGAGGAAGTTACTAGTTTCCCATCCATTGGCTCCAACATACCAAGTTGATGAAACATTCCTATGCTTTCCTCCCACCCTGACTCCTCATGCTTACCGGTGTGTACAAGAATGCATGATCAACAAAGCAATCGATTAAGGCGTGTTTCAGATACTTGCTCATAGCCAAGGTACAAGTTGAATTTAGGGACAGAATACTTGAATCTGACCAGGAATTGAAGTTCCTTTCAAGTGTGCTGTATTGTTCATGTGTTGCCTATTGCAGTTGCTGCATGCCTAGCTAAGAATGCAAATTTAAACTTTAAAGCTATGTAAGTGAGAAAGCAAAGTGTTATTGCACTAAGTAAGCTACTGCAGATTTGATGCAGAGGGAAGCGTAAGCGATAGGAGGAAGGCATAGGCAGACTGTTGTTGGAAGGGCGCCCAAGGTTGCCTGCATCTGTTCTGCCAGAAAGGTCATTGGCAAAGACACACAGCTGCCTGTGTCCACTGAGAATATGCCAAGAGGCCAGCCTTTGCAGCAGGTGCTGTGGTGAGATGCCGGAATGAGTCTCCTGGCCAGCTGGTTTGTTTGAGGGTGGGTTAGAGGAAGGCCCCACAGGCCTTTTCCCTGGGGATCCGAAAGCCTAAAGTATTTGAAGATAAGAATTCATGCATGCATCTTAAGGAGTCATAATCTTAACATCTTTTGGTAAGAAATAGAGTTTTTCTATATGTTCACAACCTGACATAGTTGAAAACTGCAAACCCAATATTTAAAATGGCAAAATATGGGTTTTACAAAGATTTTAAAAAGTTATGACCTGGAAAATACTTATTCCTAAGTTTGGTATATCTTTTCATATACATCAAAGACTTTTCTTCAAGAATTCAGCTTGCAGCCAATACATCTGATGTTCTTATGAGGAACTTAGAATAAGCTATTTTTGTGGAAGTTAAGCTGAGAGCGTTAAGCCAGCTTGTGCCAAAATACCCATTCGGGATTTTGTTTCATTACATTGAATTTACTTATCTTTATGTTAGCTCTCTAAGTACACTGAACTTTTAAAATACCCATTTATTTTGTACAAGGACGCCTCCTTTTTCATTAAACACTGTTTTATGTGGTTTTAAGTTTTGTTTGACCGTGCACAACCTTTCTGTGCTGTAACACATCCGACATGCCACTGTGAATGTCAGATTGTTATCTAAGTTTGGTGTTCAGATTCGTAGGTTTTTATAAGACTCAATATCACTAGTCTTTGCAGTGAAAGTCTGGGAGACATCTTTCATTCCCAGAGGGTGGTCAGTGATGATCTGCAGTCTTTCTGGAGAAAAACCTTTTTTGTATGTGTTCTTACTTTCAGGGCTTATGGAAAACGTTACACCAATCGGTCATTAGGAAAATAATTCTTCTTTCCTTTCTTATGTCTTGCAAATCCATAGCAATAACACTCAATGGATTTCTTATTGGTGATTCAGTTCTGCCTACAAGAATGTTTACTGGTTCCCCCAGAATGTTTATTGAAGTCAATTTTCAGCATGAAGAAAGTAGACTAGAAATACCCAGAGCCAGCCTTTGAGTTGCCTACAGTCTGATTCAGCCCTCAAGCTTTGAGATGCATATGGATCGCTTGAAATTTTTGTTAAATAAACTGAATCTGAGTCAGTGGGCCTAACGCTGGGATCAAAAGTGACACCAAGATAGCTGGACCCCAGCTACTGACCTTACACTTTGAGGTGTAAGAGTCCTGACTTCATAGGAAGGTCATAGGAAGCTCACAGGAGTGCCTGTACATTATGCACCTGTCACACAATTTCTCAGACTCTGGCCATCATCTATAGCAGCATAGGATAACGGTTATCTAATAGAGAGCAAAGAGAATACAACACTACCTAGCCTGGACATTTCTAATCTAACCATAAAGATACAGACTGAATCAGAGATAGATGTCTGCTTATTAGACCTTACATTGTTTAAACTGCCCAAATATGTTTTTGGTATACAAAACACATTTTCATCAGGTCACTTTGGCTTTCTACACTCTTGATCACTTAGTCTGAAAGGAGAATACTTAGTGGGTAAGGAGGATGAATCCTTAACGACAATGCCCTCAGAGCCCAGGTGGAACTTTTGAATGCATACTAAGGTTGGGATTAAAGTAGGAGGATCCTAAGAGGACAAACTCTTTATCCTATCATGCAATGTGACATGTTGAACTTAGCTAGCACAGCTAGAACTTCCACGTTTTTCAAGAAAAGCCTGAAATACAAGTTTCTTGTGAAATTTCCCATTTTCACAATGTTCACTACCAATTGAAATTCTTGAAAATCATCCAAGCCAAGAAAGCACATCTGGTTGCGATGAGCTATCTGTTGGCAATGCCCAGTGCAGAACCCACTGCGGTCTCTGAATACACATCTGAAGACTGGAAGTTACAAATTTTCAAAATGAAACTCACTGCTCTTCTTTCCTTGGATGGCTCAGAAGGAAGTTTCTGGTTTCTGCCTCTGGTAATGGGATCTAAGACTAGTGCATAATCCTTCCTTCTTATCTCTCATTCCAGATTACAGGACAGGCCCGTGTTTCACACAAGTCAATAATCAGATGTGCCAGGGGCAGCTGACAGGCATCGTCTGCACGAAGACACTGTGCTGTGCCACCATTGGACGAGCCTGGGGTCATCCCTGTGAGATGTGTCCAGCCCAGCCTCAACCCTGCCGCCGGGGCTTTATCCCCAACATCCGCACTGGAGCATGTCAGGGTGAGTCCGCTGTGTTTACCAATGTCAAGTGTCACCTCTTTGACTGGAGTCAGAAAACCTGAAATTTCATTTGAGAACCTTGAAAACAGTACCCACTGCTGTAAGCAGAGACTGCTTTGTCATTTCCCAGCCGCCCTGACCTGAATAATCACACAGAAACTATATTAACTACAACACTGTTTGATCAATGGCTCAGGCATATTTCTAGCTAGCTCTTACATCTTAAATTAACACATTCTATTAGCCTTTGTATTACATGTGGCTGTGGCACTACCTCATTTTCTACATATCTTGTTTCCTCTCCGGAATACTTGCCTCTCTCTCCTTTGGCAGCTACATGGCATCTTCCTGACCCTGCCTTCTTTCTCCCTGAATTCAGTTTAGTTTTTCTGCCTACCTGTATTCTACCCTCCCACAGGCCAGAGCAGCTTTTTTATTAACCAATGGTAATGAAACATTCATAGCATACAGAGGTGAATCCAACCTCATGTTGCTATGGCGGATCCTGCTCAGAAGTATGACTAGAGAGTTTATACTTTAGTCATCTAGTGAAACGTTTCAGTTTTTAACATTAGTGAGAAAGAATACGATGACAAAGAAACTTTTAAAAACTAACTCCTAAAATATTTAATACAACAAGAGGGCAAACTTCTCTGTCTGTGTTCTGATAGCACAATGCTTTCCACAACCATATTGCACTACATAGACACTTCATTCTCCTAGAGAAACTGACTTCTTCTCTCTCCTGATCATCCATGAGGTCGTTCTCTCCAAGTAATCTCCAGGGGCTCCCATGCCTCATAAGTGGCACTGTACATACGTACATACATATATCAAGGACAGATCTGGGGCCAGAGGCTCCATGGCCACAGAGTCCAACCCAAGTACCTAGACTTTGTAATGTGATTTCTAATTGGTCTTAAAAATAACAACCTGGAGTCGGATATTCAGGGGTGAAGAATGAAAGATCAGAGAAACAGAGCAGCCAGCCACTAGCTCCCACCTCTACAAAATCCTCAGACCAAATGGGGTATCCTCAGACTGAATGCCTTCTCTGCTAAACCTCAGACTGAATCCTGAGTTCCTGTCTCCACCCACATTTTATTTCTCTTGCCCCCCTCCCACCCACCATATCACTTCCTGTCTCAACTTCCCTCGTGTGGGATTAATGGTGTGAGCGACCACCGCTTGACTTTGTTTCTCCTTTAGACTTATTCAATCTTTTGTAGCTCAGGGTGGCATTGAAGTCACAGAGATTGTCTGCCTCTGTCTCCCGAGTGCTGGGATTAAAGGTGTGTGTCACCACTGTCTTGCCTCTATGGCTAACCAGTGTGGCTAGCTCCATACTCTCATCTTCAGGCAAACTTTATTTGCTAAAGCTCAAACCAAATATCAGCACAGGAATGGTGCTGCATTTACTAGTTAGCGCCACTCAATTTTAGCCAACAGAGCCCTGGACATTCATTGACGACTTCTCTGATGTCATATGTACTAAATCCATTTTTAGAACGTGGAAATACTCTCTCCAGTAAATTGTGTAGATGTAAGGGAGTTTAAGTGACTTTTGTATTATTGACAGAAGTGATCTTGTTTCTGTTTGAGACACAGACATTAGATGAACTACTGTAAGTAAATCATGACCAAGCCTAGAGCTGAAGGTTTCTGACTGAAGTCAGCAAGGATGTCAGACGTGATGATGGCATCAGCTCCACTGAATAAATGTCATAGTTTGGGAAGCAGTGTCCTCTGTGTCAAAATTACAGCTGAGGAAGCACATGCAACCTCAGCTCACTGAACAATAAACTGTGGGCAATTTGATGAATTAAAATAAAATAAACAGTTGCCTCAAAATATTTTGCCAATTTTGTAGTGTTATTAGAAGAATATCTACATAGTACTACTAAGTTGAAAAATCCAAATTTATAAGGCTCCCCAAACCGAGAACATTTTGCACACCGACATGATGCCATGAGTGGCAAAGTTCCCCTGTGGCCTCATATGGTAAGTTGTATTAAAATGCACAGAATCAGGGCCTGTCCAAGTGGCTCAGCAGTTAAAAGTGTTCGCTGCTCTTGCAGAAGAACCAAATTTGGTTCCCTAAATTTACATTGGGAGGCTCATTATTGCCTTTAACTTGAGCTCCCGGGATCCAGTGCCTTCTTTGGTGTCAAAAGCTGCCTGCACACATCTGGAAGGCACACAGAACCTCATGAATACAGACAAAGAAAAAATTAATCTTTTGAAAAATGCACCATCGTTACAGTCCTGAGTAAAATTATTGTGAAGCTCTGTGTCCAAGTATATGAAACATAAATAAACTTTGTGTTTAGAGTTGTGCCCCGTTCCCGAGGCATCCCATGTGTGCCAATACTCCAGACTCTGAAATCAACTGTCTCAGCTCAGTTAAGACAACCCGTGGTTATACTGGTGTGAATTAATCACATCTTAATCACTGTGTCATGGTAATCTTCAGAAGAGAGCTCCAGGGACACTGAGGGAATGACAAGACAACTCCACAGATCAGAAAATGAGTGTTTATCAAGAATGAAAGCCAGGTCACTGTGGACTTAGGAGGCTTTCTAGTAACAATTACAGAGACGGCCTCAAGGACAAAAGCTGTGTTAATTGCTGATTTTAATCTTCTTTACTACAAATAGGAAGCTTCTCTATTTTTCTTGTGAACACTCACCGGTCTGAGGATTGAAACTATTTTCTCTATGTATAGATGTACTGTAATACACTCTAGATAGAGGCTTCTAGAGAATTAGTGTACATAGGACACCATGGACATAGGTTACGTAACTATTGAAAATAAGATAACCCATTGCATAGATATTATACTAACGCCTTTTCTTTATGCTACATCACCTTTCAACTTCTAATACACTTTTTTTCCTCACTGGCTTGGTTCCCTGCCTGTAGAATGCAATCCGCATAAAAGCAGGCACCTTTTAATTCACTGGTGAGCTGGGGGCATCTAGGACAGTACCTAGTGTGAGTGCACACACTGCAAAGGCAATAAACACTTTTGGGGGCCAAGAAATGTTTGCAGGATTTAAATGCCTTTAAACTCAGTATTTCAAGGTAAGAAATCATCTCGGTTAGACGGTCATGAAGCCAAGGTAGGCACAATTTTTAAATCTCCTCATCCATAGGTGCATGTCTTTTTCTCTTCGGTGTTCTGGCAGAGGCCTCATATTTCAGAGCACAACTGTTTAAGGGATGTGTCGTCCATGTTGGGATTCTGTAGGCAGGCGTTAGCAATGTCCCAAGATTTACTTGTTTGGTTTTGCTTATGCAGCAAAGGTTAAGTTTTGGACTTCATTTGCCTCAAAGCTCTCATGGACTAGCATGGTAATAGAAGCAAAGGGAAACTTAACACATGGTTAAACTGTCTGGGAGAGCGAGATGAGAGGTTCTGCTTCATTTCAAGATCGCGGCATGCTTAGGAAGTTTCCGTATGTGTGCTAATCCTCAGTTTAGAAGGTTTCTAGACTACAGCGGAGTGAATTCTTGTCTTGTTCTCTATGCACACTTAGTGGTGCGCCATCTCCAACCTTCAGCCACACTTAGTGATGTGTGATCTCCATTTACAGGGCACTAAGTGACCAAAGTTAGCTCATAGTAACCTTTAAGTGCAAGCTATCATAAAGCAAGTGAATTCAAAATTTTGATAGTTGCATTAAATCTTTCTAAGAATGTTTATGAGATTTATGTCCTATGTAAACAGCTATTTGCATGTGTATACTATTTTCTTATAGTTTGTGTCTTATCTATTCACATGCATATAGTCTATTTAGAAGTGATATTTTACTTAAGATTAATATCTGACATTTTGTCTTTTATACTTATAAATAAATGTATCCACTTCAAATCTTTAGTTATATTAAGATGTAAGTAATACAATTATTAATTTATGGCATTGATAGTTAAGTATTGAGCTTTTAAATGTCTCTGCTTGTTCCAAAACTTAAAAACATGGTGAAGAAATTTGTTTGAATATTAAATTTTAGTTCTTGGTTGAAAAGGAGATTTGGCTATTACCTTGGTTAATATAAATTAATGAAGATAGTTACAGCCAAAACACACTTATCTTGGCTGTCTGTATTGACCAAACTACTCATTTACTGAACAAGTCTAATCTTAAATGAGCATTCTGTCAATATGAGCCATTACTGTGCAGTCCAAAACATTACTTAAAATTCAATCACAGGAGCCTCTTTTGAAGATAGCAAGCTAACCCCCTGTTCCAGCTTGGCAGAGACACCAAGAATATACTTCCTAAGAACAGCTCATAATTCTGAAATAAGATTCTAAAACAATGGTTTGAGTCAGTGGTGATCACTGGGAGTTCTTGGGAGGCCATTGGACAGGGGGAGTTTTCTAAACATTGGTGTAGGGGGGAGTGGGATCATCAACCTTAAGTTTGTGTTTAAACCTACTAAGAACTAGACCTGGAGTTACTAATGCCCAACTGAAAGGGAGAATATCATTCTGAGACATTCATAGACCTCAGACCTTCACAGTAACACAAGGAGTGAGAAGGGGAAAATGTTTTAAAAAATTGAGGTCAGGAGAGAAAGAACCTAAGAAAAAGGCAGGTGAAAAATATGCCCTCCAAAGAACTACATTTAAATAAATGCAGAGTTCACACATTTTTATCCCAAAGATTAAAAATAATAAAGTCTTTCTTATAAAAATATCTTCAAAGCAGAATTGTAAGCATTAAGTAAAGGCAACTGAGAAAATATGGAGTTGGTAATATTTAAAGTATGATATCGAAGGAAGGTTTTAAACTGCCTGGATTATTTACCCTGTCTATTGCTATGACTAACTCCCTGATAAAAGCCACTTGAGGAAGGGTTTGGGTAGGCTTCAAGTTTTAGGTGACACAGTCCATCTTGGTGTGCGAGGCACAGTGTCAGTGTTTGGCAGCTGGTTTCATGGCAGCTGCAGTCAGGAAAAGGAGCAGAGATAAGTGGGGTCAGGCAACCTGAGCAATAACTTACTTAATCCAATGAAACTCCATTTGCAGATTGTTTCACAAGCCTCCTCACTAGCACCACCAGCTGAGGACCCAGTTCAAACATAGGAGCCTATGGGAACATCTGCACTTTAACCATAGTGCCTAGTCTGTTGAAAGACATACACACATACGTATTTATATACACACATACATAGGACTGAAAGAATTGGTGGCACACCAACAAGTCCAAGTGCCAGAGAATAATAAGCAGCAGTGGCAGAAAAATTGGCACACAGTAAAAGCCAGCCAAAGACAGTTGATGAGAGGAGCCAAAACATATCACAAAACGAAAAAGGAAAACTTTGTAAGATAGACAAAGGCTTCTTCTACTGATCGGAAAACAAAAACAACTGAAAAGATAATAAGAATCCATGGGCAAGTGTGTCTGTTGGCTTTTTAAGGTTTTTTAAAGTCAACTTTGAGTGTCACTCAACTCTTTTTCATCATAGGGTCTTTCATTGACCCTGAACTCCACAAGTAGGGTGTACTAGCTGACCCGTGAGTATCAGGAACCTGCTTGTCTCTGCCTCCCCAGCACTGGATTACAAGTGCACAGCGCCACACCTGCCTGCTTATGTAGTTTGTGGGGTTCAGACTCATGTCCTCAGGTTGTACATAAGCACCTGACCAACTGAGCAATCTCTCCAGTAAGAATTTGACCAGCTGAACCAGCCCCCAAGTAAGAATTTGGCAAACATAGCCATCTCCCCCATAATCGCTTAACCAACTGGGTCATCTCCCCCATAAGTACTTAACCAACTGAGTCATTTTCCCATCTCCTTTGTTTTTTAAAAATAAGGAAATTCTCCAACTTGTCTTGCTTTCTTTAGAATAACTCATAGAACATGACACTGTGAGGGCTAAGTGTCTGGCCATCAACCTTCCACATGATCATCTGTTCTCATTTATACTTGGATGAGATTCCCTTAGTCACACTACAGAGCTAATTAAGTACCGGGACTAAGTGAGGAAGACAAAAAAAATGAGCTCCCCAGCGGAAGTTCAAGTGATGTGTGGTGGAGGCAAAAGCCACACAGGTGGGGTAAAGATGTGGGAGGGATGGGGGAGGTGTGTGGAGTTGCAGCTGACGGACTGATGTGAGCAGTATAACCAGGAAATGCTCGTTGTCAGCTGGGTTTCTAATGTTAGTGTCTGGAAATGGTGGCATCTGCAGAGATGGAGCACACTGAGACAGAAGTGTTCTCTGCTCCTTTTTTGCTATAAAATTGGATATTAGCAGGTAGTATACTGCCATTATCAGCTTGCTATTGTGATCATTCAGTCTTTGAATTCTCATGTCACTCATGAATGGAGATTCTGGCTGAACTAAACCGAGAGCTCTCTTGTTCCTAAGACTTCAGAGAGATGTAAACTAGTTATTCAATTGTTGTGGTTAAAGCCTGACACTTGTTTTTATAGAAATAAAAGTCATTGACATGATTATATACAGAACATAAAAATAAGAATTTCATTTAAAAATGAATCTAGGAGGGCAGGAAAGCCTCACTGTGCAAAAGTGCTGTCTGAGTTAGGTGCCTGAAACCCACATAGGAAGGAGAGAACTGAATCCTGATTGTTGTCTTCTGATTTCCACAACTCCACTGTGGCATACATGCCTGTATGCGCGCGCGCGCACACACACACACACACACACACACACACACGCACACGCACACGCACACGCACACATACCACATAAATAAACCCATGAACATACACAAAGAAAGAGAGATGATGATAGAATTAGTAATAGTATCATTAGGGCTGGAGAGATGGCCCACCCAGTAATAATACTCTTGTAGAAAACCCAGATTCAGTTACCAGCGCCCATATGTAACTCCAGATGCAGGGGAAGCAACTCTCCCTGATGGCCTCCACAGGCACTTGGAGAACACGGCACATATAGATGCAGGCAAAACACTCATACACATAAAGAATTAATTAAATTTATTTTTGTGAAAGAAAAAGTTAAAGATTATCAAATATAATTGTTTTCTTAACCTTAGCCCTATACTTATAAATGAGCCATGGTTTTATATCTACACCTCTTTTTTCCATATTTGGGCATGAACGAAAAATGTGTCACTGAAGGCTAGTTTGTATAATGAATTTACTCCTTTAGGACAAGAGTCCTTGGAGAAGCTGGGGACTGAATTTTCATAAACTGTAATAACATATCATTTTTAAACATATCTTATTTATAACCTTAATTGAAGACACTAAGTGGTTAGGAAGTCTTGAGTTTCCAAAGGTTTAACTTAGTTCTATCAAACCTTTGCTTACGATTTGAAACAATCCAACATGTAAAGAAATGAGTGGGGTGAGCCGCATTGGCAGAATGAAGAGAAGCCCATGGGCACAGTGTGGGGAGTGGGGAAGCAGTTGCTCCTTGTTATGTGTCAGCTTTGGAAGATGGGCTTGGGAAGGCTGGGTTTGCCCCTTGCTTTTGCAGACATCACTGTGTGCGTTTCCAGATTCTGTTTTCATTTCTTCCTTGCAATTCCTTCTTTTCTTTCAAGGGCTAGGCTCATCTGCATCTAAGGCACGTGTAGAGTTCTGTTAGAGTATCATTTAGCTTTTTTTTTTGAAACAAATAGCCCCACTAACTTTTCTTCCTTCTGCTGTTAGTCTCCCAAGGGCTAAGATCCGGGGAATGAGCTTCCATGGCTGGTTCAAGAAAGTGTTTTTATGGGGAAAGCAGTCTTGGGGAAACAGACTCACAAGATCTAAATGTAACTCTAAATGACTTAAGAAAATTAAGAATTTTTTGAAGGTAACTAATGGTACATTTTTGTTTAAAATAGTCTTTGTGTTCTTATTGTGAATCCCTTTTAAAGGTTTCAACATTTCAAAATAATGTCTTAATTTTCCCCAGTGAAAGGAATATAATTAACAACACTAAAATGAAAAAGGAGAATAAATATGTAAAGTTATAAACTTCTAGCATAAAAAATCTTCCACTTTACAGTGTAATCCACGCTGCTAATTTTGGTTTCTCCATTACAATAGCACTGGGTTTCATTGTCACAACTTTAAATGTGCCAGTATTGTGTAATGAACTCACAAAGAACACTATGAACATTGACAGTTGCTGCAAACTATTATAAAATAGACAGGTATAAAATATCTGAAGCTAGAGGGACATTATTTTGAATGGTACTATTTTTACAACAACTATGAAAGTTATTAGTGACAGTTGCTTTTTTTTATAGAAAAATAAAAACAGAACTATAGCCGTGGAGTCTGGGAGGCTTCCCACACAATGACTACCGTCATGGCAGATTTCTCCCCGCTTTGGGAAATTGCTGGAGATGCCCTGTGTAGGCTGAGGTTTTATGAGTAGTGCTAATGGGTTCTAATCTGACCTCAGGCTTCAGCTCACTTCATATTCTTCCTCAGGTTTATCTTCCAGGAGAAGGAGTTCCCAGCAACGTCTTCTACTGTGCTGTAATAAGGATTGGCCTGTAGGGCACTTTAATGCTTTGGTTTTTCAATATCTAAACTTTTTTTGTCCTGTATTTTATTTCCAAGTTGACTTTTGTTTGAACCAGAGAGTCTTTAAAACGTTCTGAGATTTAATTTTAATATAAAATTAATTAAATTTATTAAAAATTTATTAAGTCAAAATAAATTATCATTAAATAATAAAATTTGAACTATTATCACTAATTTTATAGATAGATATTAAAAATATGCTGTCTTTTGTAAGCCCAAGCTCTCTAATTCCTAAGCACAAAGGTATCCTGTTTGCGGGTTTACTGAAAAGAATAAGGAACTCTAACAGAAATTTACACACATGGTCTTATGCAAAAGAGAAAGACTCAGAACACATAAAGTGTAGCATTACCCTTTTTGTTCAGATCTCACAAGGAAGCTCTTGGTGACATTAAACTCATATAGACTAAGCTGACCTCAAACTCACAGAGAGGAACTTGCCTCTGCTTCCTGAGTGCTGGGATTAAAGGTGTGTGCCACCACACCCAGTGTCTTATGTTTGTTAAATACATGGACAACCACTTCATATGGGCATGCGAATAAAAGTCCCCTCTAAGGAAAGCCCAGCACATCTGTATGGAATGGTTGTTTCCCCAGTGTTGTTTATTGCTGTGTTTTAAATGTGTGTGACAGTGGCACACAATAGTTTGTAATCTTATAAGGAAATATGTGATTTTTGTCAGCTGTGCTAGACATTCAGTGGGAACTGATTGTAACAATTGCTTTTCACAGTGTTTATAATGTAGTTATATTTTATGTGTAAAGTTTGCCATACAAATCTACTCAGTTATATCATTGTTTCTCATAAAGAAGTTAAGTCAAATTTACATAGATATAAAAATTAAAATTTTAATGTTTGTGGTAGAGCATGAGGTCACTCTTGGCTCCAAGTGTTCCAAGCCAGCCTAGTTTATATAGCAAGACCCTATCTCAAGGAAATGAACAGGCAAAGAAGGACATGACTTTCCAACACTCTCAACAAAGGAGTTTTGAAGAACTCTATTGTGTTAACTATAGCTTTTGTTTTATTTTGTTTTTCACATATGACTTTTGTCAGACTAAAGAAGTCATATTGCATTCCTGATTTATCAAGGATTTTAAAATCATGAATTGGAGTTGAAGTCTGATATTTGCTTTTCTAAATCTATAAGTTCATAATGGCTTTCTTTATTTTATTAATATGAAGTACTATATTGATTAATATTTCCCTCTGCTTTTAAGAAAACTTTTAAATTCCCAGGACAAACATCTTCTGGTCCTGTTACACAATTGTGTCATGTATTCCTAAGTTTGACTCATAATTTTGTGTGCCTGTCTCAAAGGGAGATTATCCAATTCTGTTCTTTTTATTCATGTTTCCTTTGGTACTGTCTTGTTCTGACTCGGATGTCAAACAGATATTTTCTTAGTCATAGCCACAGGACAGCACCACATCTTTGTCTCTGAGAGTTTGGATGAAATTTCTGTCATTTTCCCTTAAATCTTTGATAGGTTTCAGAGGTACATCCACTGAGGCATGAGGTATTCTCTGTGTTAAACTGTGAATGAGATTGTTTTAATGGATATACTTTATTCTTAATGTCTGTTTGTTCTTGACTGAGCCTTGGCTTTTGTTCCTTTCAACAGACTTGTATATTTCACCTTAATTATTGAATCTGCCATCCATTCTCAGCTCTTTTTTCATCTATGTAGACTCTGTGGTGATATGTTTATTCTCATTAATTATATTAGAAAATAAGTTTTTTTTCTTATATCTGTACGGAGTACTGACATGATACATCAATTTTACTCATACTTGTAATAAGGACGTCCCTTGTTGGTTCCTGGCCACATAGCCCCAAAATAATCACACAGAAACTATATTAATTAAATCACTGCTTGGGCCCATTAGCTCTACCTTCTTATTGTCTAACTCTTACATATTAATTTAACCCATCTCTATTAATCTGTGTATTACCACATGGCTGTGGCTTACCAGGTAAAGTTCTCAGCATCTGTCTCTGATGGCAGCTCCATGGCTTCTCTCTGACTCCACCCTCTTTTGCCCAGCATTCAGCCTAGGTTTCCCCACCTAGTTCTGTTCTGCCCAGCCATAGGCTCAAAGTAGCTCGTTATTAATCAATGGTAATCATAGCATATAGAGGGAAATCCCACATTGCATCACCTTTTCTTTTTAAATAAAAAAAAGGTCTTGTCAAGCAAGAATTACAGTTTCAATATTTATATCTAATTTATCTTTTATCATAATTAAGGAAAACTATAATTATAACTATTCTTCAACTCCATCAAAGACTCCAGAAGGATATATTATTACCTAAGTTAATGGGAAGCACATTGTAAGCAACTTAAAAAATTCTAGAATTGACAAGAGACATCTTGCTGCCTGGACAGTCACCAAAAGTTCTTCTGTACTGTTGGGGCATCCATCCTCAGCCTAAAGGCCCATAGTATCTGGCACACATTTCCATGAAGCAGGAAATTTCAAATACAGTTCTGCCTATATTGACAGTTTGTCAGTCACTTTCTTCTGTGTCCTGCAGAATGTCTGGCATATTCTTTTATGAAGCAGGAACTCTGAAGGACAGTCTTATCTTTAGACAAGTTCAGCAGTCATTTCTCTGTGGGTTCTGCATGTCCAGTTTATCAAGGAATCCAGGCAAGTGCAGTTTCTTACCCAAATAAATAACAAACTTCAGTAGGAGCCTCTTCAATGCCCATCATCTTCCTGTAGCAGATTGGTGCTATGAGGAGCAGATGTGTCTCCTTGTCATGAAAAATCCTAACTTCTTAAAACATTTTAAATGCCATATTCTATAATCTTTGAAAGGTTTGAAGAATACCTATCTATCTGAAATACATCTCTTTACATCTAGAAAATCTAACTAACATGACTATAAGCCTAATTATTATATATGATTATCTATTAGACTGTATTTCTTAATTATACACTACATTTTTAAATGAGCTGCACAAACACAATACCTTCATTAAGAGCAGAAACATACACAGTATAACAAAATTGACCTTAAATTTAGAGATTACATGGGTATCTCTATAGCATATCACCCTTTAAATGTAAAGAAACATTTATAAACAATATTTGGGAATATGGGCATATTTGTCTCCATACTGCTTCCTGCTTTTTGTTGGACAATGTAATTTTTGAGGGGTGTTCAAGGCAACCTTTCAGGGGGTCTTGGTTCATCATCCTCTGTGGAAACAAAAGCTCATTCAGAGTCAAAAAATTCAAAGAAGACACAATAATATACATAATCCATTAAAAACCATTTATTTATTTTTATAACTCTATACTCTTTCTTCTCTCTCCTAAGCCTATGTACATTTATT
>JAQHUG010000078.1:1552712-1581603 GCA_028555095.1 Dicrostonyx torquatus
CTTAACTCTGTTCTTTTGTGTCTAGGATTCTTTTCCAAGCTTTCTCAGGTTTTACATGGATTTAGTCCACCAGGTTGGTACACTAATTTGTAGTAAGGAAAGCTACTTATTGGTTTCCACTGCTTAGCCCTGAAATAATCACACAGAAACTGTATTAATTAAATGACTGTTTGGCCCATTAGTTCTAGCTTCTTATTGTCTAACTCTTACATAATAATTTAACCCATCTCTATTAATCTGTATATCATCACATGGCTGTGGCTTACTGGGTTAAGTTCCCCAGCATTTGTCTCTGGCAGCGGCTCCATGGCTCCTCTCTGACTCCACCCTTCTTTCTCCCAGCATTCAGCCTAGCTTTCCCCACCTAGTTCTGTTCTGCCCTGCCATAGGCTCAAAGCAGTTTTTTATTAATCAATGGTAATCATAGCATACAGAGGGAAATACCACATCACATATTCCCAGAAAACCTGAATTTATAGCAGTTATCTATATGGGCATTTGGTTTTATATTTTGTCATGTTCTCTTGAATTTATTGTCCACAGCACAGACTAGCACAGGAGGCTCTCCAGAAGACCCATGTGACATACATGGTCCCATCTACATAAGTAAAATAGCAAGCACGCACAGAAGGTCTGCTCCCCTCAGCTTGTTGTCTTAGAACATTTTCCCCGAACATAAAAGAAAAATACTGATCTAGTCTGAGAATCAATTTCGTTTATGTTTAAAATGTCTTCTTCTTGCAGATGTTGACGAATGCCAGGCCATTCCGGGATTGTGCCAGGGAGGAAACTGTATCAACACAGTGGGGTCTTTCGAGTGCAGATGCCCTGCTGGCCACAAGCAGAGTGAGACCACTCAGAAATGTGAAGGTGAGATTGTGGAGGGTGCAAGCCCGGCTGCTGACCCTGAATCCAGGGAAAACTATGTGTTTGGAACTTCTCAAACTAATGACAATAATCCTGATTTTTATCTCAATATGAAGGTGTGCATGTAGCCTGTAGCATTTGGTTTTAGGAGCATATACTATAGCCTTGAAGTGAATATTCTGTATCTGGCTGATCTCACTGCCTCTGAGATAGTAAGAGTGAGTGCCGTTTAGCCTTTTAGAATTTCTTTCATAAGGTAGGTTTCATTTCATCTATGAACTTGTTTCTAGTAAATTTACTGTTCTAATTTATCTGTGATAAAGTCTGTATCATTATAAAACTTACAAATGGCTAAACGCATGTAGCTTCAAGGATCATGTCTATTTTTAGAATGCTCTTAGCAGGACTGAAACTTCTCCGTCATTACCTTACTTTAATCAATTTATTTAACCACAGACAAATTTTTAATGTGTGTGCCCATGTATGTGTGTGTGTGTGTGTGTGCGCGCGCGCACGCACATGCACGTGCACCCTAATGTATGTATGTGTATGCATGTGCATGCTCCTGTCTGTGATGGCAGGCGTGCACATGCTTTGGTGTGTTTATGGAAGTTAGAGGACAGCTTCAGGTGCTTATCCTCATCTTCCATCTGATTTAGGACAGGGCTCTTGGATTCTCCTATTCTGCCTTTTGTCTCACTATGAGAGCACTGGGATTATATCAGTGCTACCATAGCCACCTTTAAATTCATTCTGAAGATCTGAACTTGGAGCCTCATGCTTATACTCCAAGCCACCACCTAGCCCAAAGGTACTTTCTAAAGACAGTAACATATAATTATTCTAGATAGTTGTAGAAAAGGATCTCCGTTTACTCTAGTTAAGATTTTTCCTTTTATAGAAGGCAGTAGTTCGATTACTTTATGTTGACCAGTTATAAAGGAGCATACCCATCTGCATAGACAAGAAAATGGACAAGTGGAAAGTGAGTACTTCATTGTACTCAGCAAATGGGAATCTGAGTGCTTTTGGGAACTAGGAGATAGCATGTGGGCATGGAAGGTATTGTTTCACTCCTAGCTACCACAATCCTGTGCTAGCATCATTTTCTATTTTCCATGTTCTTCTATTTAGTTATGGTCAGTCAGCACTCGTCTTTGCAGTCTTACACATTTAGCAGTGTTGCCAGCTCATTTCGTGATCCTCACAATAGCAAAGTGAGGAGAACCCGTTGATTATTTTAAGGACCAAATAAATTTTCTCTGACACTCTTTCTAATAATATTCAAGTATGTGTGCTACTTCAATATGATATTGATCATCAGTGTGCTTGAAATGTAATGGTTAAAAAAATCCTTGCATAATGTGGGAAATTAATCCAAATTAGCGCAAGAGATGGACCAAACATTAAATGGTCTACCGAAAGAGTGCTGCTATTTCAATTTTCCTTCCAAGGTCTTTGGAGGAGTTTATCCTATTACTCACTCCAAACTTTATCCAAGTGTGAGGGAAGAAAATCCAGTCTTTGATTATAGGTGAGAAGGCACAGCCACTGGCTGATTCTAGTGGTTGTGACATTTCTGTTCCACATCAAACAATGACTTTCTTTTTAGTTGAATGTGGAAGAAGTCTTTTCTCCATCACGCTTCATCAAAAGAGCATGCAGAGCCAAGACAGAGCTCAGGGGAAGACAGGACCACTCTTTATTCCCACTCGCCAAGGTCTCTGGGAATGGGAGTTGAGCTATACCATAGGCACCACCCGGGGCCCCAAAGCCAGTCATGTCTTGGCTTACATCCTGTCCAGGCAGCCAACTTCATTTAAACATTGCCCAGAAAGAATTATATGATTTAGTATTTGTGTTTTGTGGAAATGGAGGAATTTAAACAAGGGTTGATTAGGAATTGAAACCGGAAAGTTTTGTGAAAGCGCCGCTTGTTTAGAAGGCAAATATATTTAGAGATGTCTTAAAAGTGCCCATTATCAATTTTTTTGGGTAATACTGTTCCTGTGTATAAAAGAGCAAGCAGTCCTTACATAGAATTATTTAATTCAATTGATATCAAAGTGTACCTTGGAATACCAGAGCTGTGGCTACTATATACAATGTCGGGTTTTGAATTATATTCACATATAGTTTAATATTATGTTGTCGTAAGTTCAAATTGATGGATGTTCTAGCTAAAAATATTGCCACAGCAGTTACTTTTTATTATCAAAACCGAGGTATTTATATTTCAGTGTTAAAAATGTAAAATGGAATACTGGCAGATTTATTTTTAAATTATGTCCTTCCTGTTTTAACTATATGAAATTCCATGCTTTTGTTCATGCAAAAGAAACCTCTTAATGTCCAAGTTCCTCTGTCTGCCCCAGACTAAAAGGGCACTGCACTGTGAGTGTGAGCCCCTGGAGCGATGGTATTCTTTGTAGGAAACCACAACACTGGGCTGTCGGTTTTGGGGAATTGTGATGTCATCATGCTTCGCGTGTGTCTGGTGACTGTTTCTCCCCAATGCTTGAATGATATCCCTGAGGACAGAAGCTCTTCCTTCTTCACTGCTACGCCCAGATCCGAGAGCGATTTCTGATAAATGTGGCAGACTCCTTACCAATAGATGCTGACCAGCAGGAGCCAAAGTTTTTAAATAGTGATCTGTTGACCTGAGTTCATGTTCAAAAAGTAAGCAAACTGTGAGACCAGGATAAAACTGTGTTTGGAAAGAGGAAATTTGCCACAAAAAAAAATTCTTCATTGGGCCAGCTTTCATTTTCCTTTAAAAATGTTTATTCCTTTATTTATTTTTCTTTGATGGATTGATTGATTGATTGATTGATTGATTGATTGATTTGGAAACTGGGACTCACCATATAACCCTGGATGCCTGGAACTCACTATACAGTCCAGATGGCCTTAAACTTGTGCCAATCTTCCTGTACCTGGAAGGAAGTCTGTCTTCAGAATCCAGGGTTATTGGAGAGTACCACAATGCCTACCTTCATTTTTTTTTAATTTCAATTTTGTATGTCTGCCACTGGGAGACCAAGATAAACTTTAAGTGTGGTGCGTTGCCTTTCTCTTCTGTGTCATTGTCCCTTTATGTTGACCTGTCGTTCTGAGGTTAGGGTAACGTTGCCTTCTGTGAAGAAGGAAGAACAGTTCCGATGCCTGCTCATGGGTTAGAAGATCCTTCTTCGCTATTGTGAAAGGCTTGATCTGCCAGTCATGGGAGTTTGAGCACGGATGGCTCATGTTCTGGTCGAGGATGAGGACAGACTACATCTCTTTAATGTTTGAAGCCTGAGCCTTGGTGCCATCATGGAGGCTGTTGTGTTTAATATAGGTGATGTGGTATGTTTCTGCTATGCAGCTGGTTTCCCCTCTCATGCTCAGTATAGACTACTGGTCAAGACTTTAATCTTAGCCCAAATCTGGAATAACTACACTTCCATATTTGCACGTGTCTCTTCTCTTTGGTTAGGGGCCCAGTTCCGTAAACTTTTTGATGATAGCTATCGTGGCCTTGCATATTTCTGAATTCTGTCAGACAGCAGACCAAGGATTCTTCAGTGGAGTAAATGAGCCCTTCACATCCAAAGAGGCGGTTGGTTCAGCCACTTATCCCACCCAGACATTCATTAATATAAATATCCTGGTAGCTTAAATGAAGAGGAGACACAAAGGTCCATGGTATGCTGGCGCACCACTGAGACCACGCCGCTTGCTTCTTTCTGCAAACATGCTATGTTGGTTTGTTCCACCCTGCACACAGAGACAAGCGAGTGCCAGATGTCCTCCCCTCGTCCCCACCGTACCTTCTGTAACATTTATGAGCCTTTTCTTCTGTCTTGGCGTGTTGTGCCGGCAGGAAAGCTGCATCACAGTCTTTCCTTCTAGTGCTCCTTGTGTGTCGGTTGCTTATTTTAAATTTATTCCGGAGTCTTTGGCCTTGGTATATTTATTTATACAGCATCTTGTCACTTGGAGTCTGAGACAGCAAATGCATTTATTTGTGCTTGGGAAACCCCCAGAATGCATTGGCATGGTGTCCTTTGCTGCTCTTGTAACTCTGCTTTGATAAGCCTGGGAAGAGAAATTCTCTGTAGTAGGATGAAAATTATTTGCTTTTACTCAGATTTCCAAAGTAAATTAATTTTAAAACATAAATGCATCAGCTATTTGTTAGAGTGAAGCCTATGCATGGATTGGATAATGAGGGAAGACAATGGTTAGCAATGGAACCCGATGAAGGTCACCAATGAAAAAGTGCTGAAAACCAACATCACTTAAATCCCTCAGAAAGCTTAGAACTTTGAGGTTGAAACAGATATATTCCCTCTGTTGAACATAGAAGTTGAGACTGCCATATCTAAACCTATTTCCTGACCCCATAATAAAACATACTTAATCCCGCTGTCACAAATCCCACTGCGTTTTAGGTTGCTTTGTTATTTTTCTCCTGCCTGGGTCTGCCAGCAGACTCGGTGTAGCAATAATAATGTCTAATGTTTACTATGCACTTACTATAACCTCTGGCAATACTGGGGCAGTAAGATAACCCAATTTATGCTGGCTGTTTTTCTGAATCATCACAACAGAGTGGGAGGGTGACCTACTAACACTAATCTACTTCTCAACTGAAAACATCAAAGCACCGAAGGCCTAGAAACTCTCTCCAGGTAATCTGACTAAAATGTGGCATTACCGAGATTCAACCTCTTCTTGGTCAGGACTGTCAGTCATACAGGTGGGTGACAAGAGGCACAGCCCAGAGAGGCACAGCCCAGAGAGGCACAGCCCAGAGAGGCACAGCCCATTGAACAGTGGGCGAGCAATTCAGCCTTTTCTTAGTTTGTGTATTGTGGCATGTCTCTGAAATATCTAAGTAGGTCAGAATTAGATGCCGTTTTGTGGTCCACTCATTGGCTATGGAGTCAGTAGACTTCATGAGTGGAAAAGATGCCAGCTCTGCCTGATGTAACAAAGATAGGAAACATGGAAATTAATCCTTTATTCTTCTCTTCGGCCTGCCTGTTCACAAGAAGCTTTCCCATGTCATTGATGACAATAGTTGTATGTAACCAGGATGAGATGCCATCCCCGTTCTCTACTCAGACTGGGCATTTGAAGCATCCCCAATGGCCAGTGTATGTGCACTTTTCAGGAGACTGCCCCATAAGGTCTGCTTCTTTAGGAAGCTTATTTCCCGCTGAAATGCCTTCTGCTGACTCCCAGGATGATGCATTTACATACTCAGCTAGTGGTGGGTTTTGGCACAGTCTGTATTCATTAAAATATTATTTATTTTGTACCACTTCATTGAACTAATCCACTTACCAAGACTATGGAACTTCAGAAGGTCTAGAAAAGCAAGAGTCCTGGCTAAGGGAGTAGAATTGAAATAATCCCTTCTTCATGGAAGAGGTCCATAGCACCATCCTACAGAAATAGTTCTAAAAAAGGAGTGTGTTCAACCACTTCAGTGGAAAGATAAGATGAAATTTTACAAGTCGACAGTTAACGAATGTGATGACAATGCCTTTAATCCCAGCACTAGGAAGGTAGAAAGCACTGTAGAATAAAGCATGATTTAAAATGATATAAGATATTTCCTATAGTATTTGTGTTGTTAGCTTTTTGGTCTGAGAAACAGAATCTAAAAATCTCAAGCCTTTTTTTTAAAAACAAAAACAGGAAGTATCTTTGAAGGATACTTTGAAGGATAGTGAGAACCCTCAAAGCCCCCAAGAGGGTTTATTTTTTCCCACATCTTTGGCTTTTTTATCTCCCATCTAAGGTGACATATGCTCTGATGGGATGTAAAGACTGAGTGAGAAAGGGAGAGGAAAGAAGTGGGTTACAAGAGAGATCTGGGAGGTTCTGGAGTCACACCACTCAACACACTGACCAACAGTTACTTTCTCCTTGACTGTCAGGGGCTTAGCATGCAGATAGCCTGGCCCAAAGACATTCAACAAAGAAATTCCAGTTAAAACAAACAAATACATGTCATGTACTCAATAAGGGAGGTGATCAAGTATGCAACAAATAATGTTGAGATAATTGGATATTAAATTTGAAAAGTATTAGATTGGAATGTCACATATCATGTAGTCCTAGGCCCAAGAAGACATAACTCCAACATTTTGTCAACCTTGGATCTGTAGAGGAATAAATGGGTAAATTCCAATCTATAAAATAGAATAAATCCCATTCTAATAAAAGAGGAAAACTCCACAAACGTGAATAAAAGACATACGAAAAAGTGCAAAAATGCTGTTCTTAGCACAAAGACAAATTTTTCAAAATATGTAAAGAAATTCTGTGAATCATTAAGAACATTTCTAACACAGAAAAAAGCAGAGATCTGATTTCACTTGACAAAGGTGATTATTTGAATGCTATTTTCAACATGTTTTTCCTTACATAGAATAAAAATATGTAAACCAATACAGGGATAACTTTTTAACCTATAATCTATGACAAAATAAAATTCTAATGAAAACTGCTTTCACTAAAGGTGTTAGCCCATAAATATAATCATAAATTCCTGGCAAAAGTATCAGGAATATTTTGACTACCAAAATGCAAATGTTCTTATCATTTAATCTATTAATTTTAACCCTAAAATGTTATCCTATCTATATTCATCTTTAAAAATATAGACATAAAATTATGTATTTTTTTCTATAATGGCAAAATACAGTAAACTGTATCTACAGTAGTGGACTGAAAGAAGAAAGTAGGAAATGATGATCTTTTAAAAAACTGTGGTTGCCTCATATGTTTATGTAAGTGTATTAAAGATATATTTCCCATGACAAAAGCAAGCTGTAAAACATTTACATACAAAAGATAAAATGTTTTGTGTTGAAGCCTAGACCAAACTGAGACTCTCCACTAAGCCCAGGTTACAGAGAAGGAACATAATTCCTCCTCTAAAACCAGGAATATGGAGAGATGGTTCAGAAGTTAAGAGCACTGACTGCTCTTCCAGAGGTCCTGAGTTCGATTCCCAGCAACCACATGGTGGCTCCCAGCCATCTATAATGAGATCTGGTGCCCTCTTCTGGTATGCAAGCATACATGGAAGGAATGTTGTATACATAATAAATAAATAAATCTTTAAAAAAAAAAACCAGGAATATGCTCGGTAGAGTCAGTAATGGCCTGAGGCGAGAACCTAAGAGAAGCTGTGGCTTTGGATCCTGAGAACCCTACTCTTCCCACAGCGTAGGGGCTGTGGTTATTAGAACCCAAGATGCTGTGTGTTTTGTCTCTGATGCCCTTGAGATATCCTGTGTTCTCCTTGTGCAACATTGTTTGATTAGTTCCCTGCTGAGCTGACTTCATCCCATCATATGACGGCTTTTTATTGACTCTGTCCTATTTTTCTCACAAAATAAAAGTGTATGAGATGCTGTTCTTCATAAACTTGCTTGGCATAAGGCATAGGCTGTACAAGACCCCTGTACCCTAGCTTTCCTATCTTCTCATATTCTAACCATAACCCTAAAGAGAGACCTGCTGGTTCAAGTCGGGTTTATGTGTGTATGGATTTGCTTGCTTCTGCATAGACCATCAGTGAAAGGACCTGAGGGAATTCTCATTCAGTATCCTAAAACACAGAAATTGGATGATTTGGGGAAAACATTGGAAGTCATCTTTTCATTTAGTGCACCAGCTGATGGTTAAGAATAATAATGATCTATTTAAAAATAGGGATTGATGCACGATGAATAAAAACTCAGAGAGAGAAAATGGGGCTCAACTTGAAGGTTAGAAAAGCAAAACAGCCTTTCACTGACTCTTACCTCTACCCCAGTCTAAAATGGTGATCCTGCCGCCAAGAATCTCAGAATGAGACTGAGACTGAGAACTGTCTTCTCCCATTTTATAATCTTCTCTAGAGTTTGGATTAAAGGTGTGCATCACTGGGATTAAAAGCATTTACCACCTGACTTCTATGGCAACTAGTGTGTCTATTGGGATTAAAGGTGTGTATTACCACTGACTGGTCTGTAAGAGACCAGTGGGGCTGTTTTACTGTCTGATTTTCAAGCAAGCTTTATTTATTAAAATACAAATGAATTTTCACTACAAGGGATAATTACTTGTACTCAGAAAAATTGATGGTAAAATTTCTATGGCCTAAAAATTCTTTTTATGATGTATTTATAGTAGACTGAAATTTAGAGCAAATTCATTTGGAAAATGATGAATTAAATCAAAACTGGAAATTAGGAGTACCTGTTCTCCTATAAACCATCTAGGAATGGCAAATAACAGTGGGGTTATCAGGCTGACCTTTAGATGCCCACCATTTCATAAACAGAAATACCACCTCCAAGAAAGAGAGACTAGTAGGGTGGAGTGGTGGTGATAGGGACTCCAGAGAGACCACAGAACAGCAGCCCTGAGCTAACCTAGCCAAGTGAGAGACTATGTCTATAACTCCAGTGCTGGGAGGTCGAGACAGGAGTGTCCCTGGAGCATTCTGGCAAGTCACTCTAGACAGCTCAGTAAAAGCCCCTGTTTCATAAGAAGAAAGAAGGAGGGAGGAAGTGGAGGAAGAAGAGGAGAAGAAGAAGACAACAACAATGATTATGGCAATGAGACTAGGATGGAGAGTAGAAAAAGATACTCAACATTGACCTCTGGCCTTCACATGCATAAACACCTGCACATATGCATTCATGCACACACACAGGCAGATTGCATTTTTAACTTCTCTCATAATTGTATTTTAATACTTTTATTCCCAAGTAAGAGGAAGCATGTAGAGAGAAATAGTTTCTTAGGTGCAAAGTATTATTCAAAATGCACATGGGAAGGGAGGAGAATGGCATACCTCTACCACAAAGTCAAGTACCCACACATCAGGCAAGTAGGAGCTATGCTGACACCAGTACTTTAAAGTCTCAGCCTTGATATAGTCACCATGATCGACTTTACTGTCCATGATTTCCATATGTGTTATATAATACAGTATTTTCTTGGGACAAATTATTGAGAATTTTTCATTAATGAATATATCATTTCAATGGGGATGGACATTCAGCACAGCATCCAATAAGTAAGATTTAACAAGCTAGTTAGAGTGAGAGATGGTGTGTCTACATCAGCTAGTTAGAGTGAGAGATGGTATGTCTACATCAGCTAGTTAGAGTGAGAGATGGTGCCTACATCCGCTAGTTAGAGTGAAAGATGGTGTATCCACATCAGCTAGTTAGAATGAGAGATGGTGTGTCCACATCAGCTAGTTAGAGTGAAAGATGGTGTGTCTGCATCCACTAGTTAGAGTGAGAGAGGGTGTCTACATCAGCTAGTTAGAGTGAGAGACGGTGTCTACATCCGCTAGTTAGAGTGAGAGAGGGTGTCTACATCAGCTAGTTAGAGTGAGAGATGGTGTATCCACATCAGCTAGTTAGAGTGAGAGATGGTGTCTACATCCGCTAGTTAGAGAGAGAGATGGTGTCTGCATCAGCTAGTTAGAGTGAGAGAGGGTGTCTGCATCAGCTAGTTAGAGTGAAAGACGGTGTGTCTACATCAGCTAGTTAGAGTGAGAGATGGTGTGTCTCCATCAGCTAGTTAGAGTGAGAGAGGGTGTCTACATCAGCTAGTTAGAGAGAGAGATGGTGTCTACATCAGCTAGTTAGAGTGAGAGAGGGTGTCTACATCAGCTAGTTAGAGAGAGAGATGGTGTCTACATCAGCTAGTTAGAGTNAGTTAGAGTGAAAGATGGTGTATCCACATCAGCTAGTTAGAATGAGAGATGGTGTGTCCACATCAGCTAGTTAGAGTGAAAGATGGTGTGTCTACATCAGCTAGTTAGAGTGAGAGATGGTGTCTGCATCCACTAGTTAGAGTAAAAGATGTTGTATCCACATCAGCTAGTTAGAGTGAGAGAGGGTGTCTACATCCGCTAGTTAGAGTGAGAGAGGGTGTCTACATCCGCTAGTTAGAGTGAGAGAGGGTGTCTACATCAGCTAGTTAGAGTGAGAGATGGTGTCTACATCCGCTAGTTAGAGTGAGAGAGGGTGTCCACATCAGCTAGTTAGAGTGAGAGAGGGTGTCTACATCCGCTAGTTAGAGTGAGAGAGGGTGTCTACATCCGCTAGTTAGAGTGAGAGATGGTGTCTACATCCGCTAGTTAGAGTGAGAGAGGGTGTCTACATCAGCTAGTTAGAGTGAGAGAGGGTGTGTCCATATCAGGCCAGATAGAGTGAGAGTCTGCTCAAGTTCATCTGTGCAACTAGTAGGCCATAGAGTTAGCCATTTTCATTTTTGTCATTTTCCAGAGAAAATGACTCCATGAATTCCTGTGATTCCACCACTTCCTTGTGAAGATCCAGGAATGCACTTCGTTATAGGCTGAGCCTGAAGAGTGACCCTTCCGTACTAGTTACACAGTCCGTTTTCATGTGTACACAGGTAGTTCTTATGTCATACAGTAAATGTACAACTGCTTTTGTGAAGTGCTGGAGATGGAAAACAGGGCCCTGCTCATTTGGGACAAGTTCTTTAATTCCCGTCTGCCTCCCCAGCTATGTACAACTAATTTAAAATTAATTTAAAAATTAAGCTGAACTTTAAAACACCTCTTAAGAAACTTTTAAGAAACTCTTAAGAAACTTTTCAGAATAAAGCAGAACTAAGAAAATACAACTACAGCAATCAAAGGTCAGCTTTCTTTTCAGGAATTGTATGCTGTATGTATTTAGCGAGTGAACATAGAGACTTCATTTTTTTTTGTTTTCTTTCTAGAAAAAATGAAAAGCACAGGGGGAGCTTAGCACTCATGACATTACACTACTACAGTGGAATGCAGAACTAGGTTCATTTTCACCTGAGACCATTTATTTAGAAGATAAAAATAAATTACTCATAAACGTGTGATTAGAGCATTGAAAAATGGTCAGCTTCTTTAGCTCTCTTTCAGTATATTGCCAGAATGCTTCTTAAAGTGTCAAATTTTTACGTACTGCTTAAATAATGAGAACAGGAGTACAAAGTACTGAATTCCTGAAACTTTGCCAAGTCCAAATGGTTATAGTAAATTTCACATGACTTTCATGTTCATGAAATTTTAGATTTATCCAACCTTAAAGGGAGACTTTCAATTCATCTTCTCCCCATTGAAAAATTGAAGGAAACTGTGAAAGGGGAGGGGGAAATTGGAGAAAAGAATTAGTGAGGGCCTGCTGGGAACAAGGCTCTGTGGCAGAGGCTTACTAAGCAGGTGTGGGACTCTGGGTTTGATCTTCAGAGCTGGGAGTGGGAATAAAAACCAAGGAAGATATTGGGAGACAATGTAATAGGGCTCCACTCTGCTGTTAGAGGTGCTTTCTGTACATACAGGGCTTCACCATGCTGAATCATCAGTATTTTAAAGTTATGAGGAGTAATTAGTTTTGTTTATCCTTGAAGTTCATGTTTTAAATGTAATGTTGTTTCCCATGAGTCTTAATTTGGATTAACAAAGGGTAACAAAGTATTTCACCCCGTGTAAAATGTTGGTTCAAGGGGGGCGGGGGAAGCAGTTATCCACTGTTGGTGAATTATTTCCTTGCTCTCCAAGGATATCATTTTGAAATATATATCAAAAACCAAAGTTCATGTTACTTAACTATGTTCTCAGTGACTTTTATGTTTTGAGGTGGAAATAGTTTTCCAGGTGTTGTCACAGAGCCACAAAGCATCATGATGGCATTGCTTCTTGCTGCCAGTACTTCGTGCATGAATTACTCCAAACTAGCGTCTTGGAAGATGCGGCACTGATTCCAGGTCAGAGGGAACCATTTATTACACTGCACAAAAGTAGCCAATTACAAATGCTATTATTCCTAGTGAGCAAGCGCATAAAACTCTTCATGAAAATGTTTTGCTAGCATCCATTAATGCTAATATGCAAAGACCATTTTAAAAGCACTTTCCTAGACTTGACAGCAGGTGCTATTCATGATGCCACACTGTCACCCCATCCTGTCCTCAGGTGTAGTCTTGTTCTTTTGGTCACCAGTGCCAGCATCCAGAGAAGTAATGTAGCAAGTCCTTGGTCTCAGCTCAAGCCAGCACTCTGACATGCTGTTGATGGTGTAGGGAAATGTTTGTCATCACATGGTTTCTCTCAGTACTCTGTGTTTGGAATAGGGGAGAGATGGGGAGCACTTGCTATGCTTGAGTGGGAGTCAAGAGTTCCATATTCTATAGTTTGTGCTGGTGACTCATGAATACCTCTGTAGATGGAATTTTCTTTGGGCCACTAGATCACAAATAATGATTTGGAGGCTTATTCGTTATGAAAGCTTGGCCAATAGCTTAGATTTGTTACTAACTAGCTCTTATAACTAAAATTAACCCCTATCTTGTAATCTACCTTCTTTTACATGGCTTGGTTACCTTTACTTTGTGAAGCCCATGAAACTTGTTCTGCATCCTCTGGCATCTCCTCATGACTCTTCCCTTCTTATTCCCATTGTCCTCTCTGCCCCTAAAATCATGCCTACGTATTGACCATTCAACTTTCTATTAAACCAATCACAGTGACATATCTACACAGTATAATCAAATATCTCACAATATTTCCCCTTTTTTGCCTAAATTAAAAGGAAAGGATTTTAACTCTGACATAGTAAAACTATATACAATAAAAACAATTATCAGGTAAGAATTACATTTACAATATCCAGTCCATTCATATTTGGCAATTTTAAAGAAAATAAACCATTATTTAGCTTACTTAGTGAGTCCATGTTTTCGTGCCTAGTTTACCTTCTATCATAACTAAGGAAAAATATAGCTATAACTATCCAGTGTTCAACTCCATCAAAGACCTCAGAAGAATATTATATTACCTGAATAAGCAAAGTGCATTGCAAGCAACTTTCAAAAATCTAGAAATGATGGAGACATCTAACTACTTGGGAAGTCACCCAGAGTCCCTCTGCAACACTATAGAATATCTGGCAGACTCTTCTATGAAGCAGGAATTTTGAAGTAATGTCCCATCTAGTCATGGCAGCAATCACTTTTTGTGTGTCCTACAGAGTGTCTGGCAGACATTTTTGTAGAGCAGAAATTTTGAAGGATTGTCTTGCCTTAGCTTGACAAAGTTCAACAATCTTTCCCCTTTGTGTCCTCTTATATAAATGAGTACTGGAAATACAAGCACAGACTCCCATGCTTATGTGGAAGTGTGTTACCACTGAGCCATTTGTCTAGCCCAGCCTTTTCCGTGTTAAATGCTATCTGTGTAGGGGAACATTTTCAGCCCTTTCCCTGAGTATGATACTTATTATTACATTGGATTTAAGATTTGATAACCCAGTAATGTCCATCTTTGAGAACAGGTATCATGACTCAAAGACATTGGTGATGAGCTTTCATTGGTCATCAGAAGCTGAAACACTGTCTCAAGCTCAATTTCTTTGTCTCATGTCAGTAAGGGTTAAAAACATGGGCTCAGGAGAAAGCAAAGTAAAAGTTTCAATTTTTAATTTAGGTAGCAGTAAAGGTGAAGTAAGCTCTCAAAGCTACAGTAGACTTAGAGGGTATGGCATTGATTTATTTTTCTACAGGTTTTGGTGTAGGACTTCTATTATGTATTGATTCTATTGTGATCTCTCCTCTCTTTGCTTTGTAACTTCCATTTCACTAATTTTATCTGTTTTGGTGGTTTCATCATTCTTTGTCCTTGGCTGACAATCACCTTCCAAACTTCATCTGTTTCAAGATACTCTAAATCAAAGGGCTAATGAAGAAGCCATTGACTTCCCCTAAAATCCCATTCTGTGTTGCGTTACTGATTTATTAATTCCAGCCACTAATGAACCTTGCTGTGCCTTTCTCTTACCCTTCCTTCTTACATTTAGGCCATGCTTACCTTAGTCTTTTTCTCCCCAAGCTCTGATCTCATTAACTAGAGCTTGATGACCTCTATGTCCCCTGTCCACACTAATAACTCTGTCCTCTCTGTCCTGTCTTTTTTTTTCCCCAGCACTGGAATGTCTTCTTAACTAGCAAGTGGAATTACAGTTAGCCTCTACCCTACTTTCCCAGACCCAATTTCCCCTCTTTGCTCCAAAACAAGGACAGCAAAGTATTGTAGGCCTTTTAATTACTTTCTAGTTTTATCTTCTAAGTAAATGACCTCAGCTCACAGGAAGCTTCATTCCTCACCCAAGAGACTCCCTTCATACTTTTGACTCTCACTGTTTCCTATCTGGAAAAACACTCTCGTTCCTTCCTATTCAGGTAATGTTTCTGTCATAATCTTTAAGGTCCTTTTTCAGATACTATGACTTCAAGTACTTGTTCTGAGCCTCACAACTGCATTGAGTTAGAATACTACTATAACATGTTGTCTTCCAGGGCAATCACTTATCTTATGATTTCTTTTATACCCGTCTTCTTAGCAGATTGCAAATGCTGGCAGCTACAGACCGTGCATAATTAGTTCTTGGTATCTGACAAATCAAAAGCTTTTAATCAGCAGTAACTTCTTGGGTTTGTGAATGAATAGCATGTGTATAATTGATTGTTTTTCATTGTTTAAAGAAACAAACCAGAAGATTTTTAATAGAGTATTATTTAAATTTTTATTTTTTATTCCAAAAAAAATTGCTTGAAATATTTTGCCTCTTAAGGAAACTCAGCATCTGAAAGCTAAAGTCTCCATGTTTGTTTAAACACCCATCTCACTAACCCTTTTTCATAAAACTTAGAATATGAATTGATAACTAAACTTAATATCTATGAATTAGAGCTGCGGGGGCAACAATGATCACTTAGAAAGGACATAACTGTCATCTTTCCTGTCTTTTCTAGGGACTGTATTTTTCAAATATCTCATAAATACAGTGTGTGTAAGAGAAAGTAACTAACTAACTGGCTGGTTTTGAGAAATTAAAGTATCATCATTTATTGTTATAGTAACAAATAATGAATAGGATAGAATCTAAATAGATAAATTTAGAAATTTGAATTTAGTATGGAATAGCATAAAAATATCAAAGACTTCAAAAATATAAAATAAGAATTCCAGTAGAATTTTTCTTAACAAAACAGGTATTTACATTTGAAAAAGTCTCAACTGTTTAAAATCTGCAAATAAAAGAATGAGGTCCTGTATAAAAATAATTATGCTTCATTGTCAGTTATAAGATCATCTTTCACAGATGAGCAGTTATACATCACTACCAGTGAAGATCTGTCCCAAGAATGTAAGATTGACTCAGCATCTTTAAATGAATCCATATAGTATGTCAGAGTAAAGTTCACAATCACTACAGAAGATGTAAGAAAACATGAAAAGCAACAGAAAAAAACATCTCTAGTGTCACTTCTCAATGAAAAATATCTACCAATTAGCAATTTATTGAGAGGAGTTTCCCCATCATGATCAAGTGCATCTTCTTACATGCCAAAACAATTTTTCTCAACCAGCAGGAAGTAAACTGTCTGCTCAGCATTTCTGCTCAATTATTGTGGAGGCTGCAGCCAGAGCAATTAGGTAAGAAAGGCAGTGAAGGTCATTAACTAGAAGAGCAGAAGAAAACTACAACAGTCTCTCCTTGACTTCAAGAGAGGCATCCCAGAAGTCCCAGTGGATGCCTGAAGCTATAGTTATTGTCTGTCTATTTGTTTTACTCCCCAGTTAGCTATCTCTTTACATATGCACATATAGTGTTTTCCTATACATATATAAATAATGCATACATTAACTTACCCATGAGGCATGTTAGGTGTGCTCACATTAGCACAATATTAAGAAACTTGGGGGGTCTTGAAAACAGAGGGAGCCAGCAAGGGGACAATACAGGAGAATGTATACTGTGTGGATGTGTCAAGTAAAGAGATGTTTGAAACCTAAATAAGATTAAAATTTAATCACACTACTCAAAATATACACAATGTGATGTTTTCCATTTAATATTTTTGAACTCTTTGAGCATGGCTAACTAAAATCACAGAATGTGGGTCCGTGTATAAGAGGGGTGTTATGAGCAAGCCATGCCAGAATGAGAAATACATGCGTGCCTTTCAATGTGTCAACATTTATTGAGTAAAGACAATTTTACAAAGTACGGAGGTTTCAAAGGCAACAATCTGCCTGATTTTTCTTCTTTCCTTAGTAATCTGGTTAAGAGAAACACATTGCTTTATTCTAATTTTAGTTACTAACATTAATTCTTAGAGATCGTGCATCACACACACTGTGTATGTGTGTATGTGTGCCTATGATTGCCTGTGCGTGCATATGTGCCTGTGTGTATATGTATGTGTGTATATGTATTTATATGGGATACAAAATGGATGCAAGAGATAAAGAGGCTCCAGAAGAGGTTTAAGAAGTAGGCTGATAAAAATGCAGGGTCTGTATTGATAAGATAATGAAACCAAACCAGCTACAGGTGAAAGGGCAAGACCTGGTCAAGCCAGAAGGGATAGATAGAGGAACAGCAGGTCCAGGGGGATGAGCTGGAGGATGAGCAGAAGGCAGGTGAGTAGGTTACATCCACAATGGGGTCTAGCTGAGGAATAGTAGTTAGTTCTCTGCCTTTTGATCCTTGATGTACACACACAATGACAGGTCAGTGGTTGAAGGGGTCATTGAGGTCACCATCTCAGTGTGGGTGTCTACCCCTTTCTGGGGTCCATGTGAGGGAGTTTTGCCCTTTCATGAGTCCACTGTATCAATAAGTTCTGCTCTCTATGATATGGTTTTAGTATGTTCATGTGTCTCTACAGTCTGTTTTCCATGATAAGTTATTAAGGTGAGAGTAATAAGTCATGTATCAGTCTATGCTGCATGGGTGGTGCTGGACAGTGATGTGTGTGAACCTACCCAGACTCACAGTAATTTTCTATCCTCAAAACGCAGTCAGCAGCTGCCCATGAGATGAAATGTTTCAGGATGAGACACAAACTGAAAATCACTGTTCTACACAGTGAGAGCAGGGCACACCCTGATTCAACAAGGGGACTGCAGTGTCTATATGGTGGATAATGTGCTTGACTGATAAAATACCACCTAACCGCAACGAGGTATCCCCTAAAGAATCTTCAGTGTACTCTCAAAAGAGTGAGGATTCTGAAAGTGACATTAAGAGAATTCTATTAATAATAAGATCAAAAAGAAAGAAACTTAAAGAAAACAAAAGATTAGCATACTGAAAGCTATAAATATTGTCAAAGTAAAATAAGATCTAAAAAAATGGAAGTAGGTTGTATTTTTTCAGAATAGAAGGTTTAGCATTGCTGAAGTGCAGGCAGAAGGCAGAGAGCACGCTGGAAATGATACCTTACAGCCCACCCCAGTGACAACCTCCCAGTCGTTCCCAAGAGTTCCATGTTGACTGAGCTTTCCGTCCTGCCCGGTTCTTGCAGTTGTTAAGTCCCATAGAAGTCACACAGAGTTCCTCATTAGTTATAAACTGATTGGCCTAGTAGCTCAGACCTCTTATTAACTCTTATAACTTTTATTAGCCCACTATTTTTGTCTATGTTAGCCACATGGCTCGGTACCTTATTCAGCAATGCAGTCACATCTTGCTTCTTCTATGGCTAGGTCACAACTTCAGACTAAGCTTCCCTCTTCCCAGAATTCTCATTGCCCTGCCTCTACTTCCTACTTCATCCTATACTTCCTGCCTGGCTACTCGCCAATCAGCGTTTATTTAAAATATAAATGACAGGGTACAGACCATTTTCCCACAGCAGTTCCACTAACTGCATACCAAGCCCTCTAACATATGAGCCTATACAGGTCATTCTCACAGGCTGCCACAAAACTCAATAATAAAATGGTCCACTTTTTTGAGATGGGCAAGTGAATTAAATACATTTTTCTTAAGATATACAAAAGATTGATAAGCACCACACAGAATTATCAGCAGGATATCCTTAGGGAAATACAAACCACACTGTGGTATAATAAGACTTCTACCCCTACTCAAAAAAAAAAAAAACCCAAAAAACACTGCAGGAAACAAACAAGAGAATAATAAATGTAGGTGACAATATGGAGAAACTGGAGTGCTCTTACAATGTTGGTGGGAGTATACAATGTCACTGCTGCTTTGAAAACAGTTGGTCTTTGTGACACCTTAGACATCACATTGGTGACAGCTTCGTGTCCACCAGCCCCCAAATGTAAATCCCCCAAATATCCACCATGAATGAATGATAAGCAACATCATGCCTACAGCCACTCAGAAGAAAAAAATGTGAAAACACACCACAGTACAGAGCAGCTTAGCAAATTTTAAGCTACTTGAAAGCCATGTGTCCCAAAAGGCCATGTACTTGATGTTCTCATCTGCATGGGCTGTACGGACCAGCCAGTTGTGTTACAACAGTCTAGATTGTTACCCGGGGCTTGCAGGCGGCTATGAAGAATGATTAATAGCAGAGTGGAATTGGCTGGGAGGGGTGAAGGTGTATTTAAATTAGGTTGCAGGGATGGTCATACAGCCATATTTAGAGAAGTACAGCAGAATTTTTAAGGTGAAGGTATGGAGTACTCAGTAGAGGGACAGTTTCTCAGTTAAGCCCTTGATACACAGCAGAACTCTGAGTGCTGCTCGTATATGTTGTGTTCTCCAAACCCAAGAAGGAGAAAGCAAGCAGGAGCTTTCTGCTTACAATTTATTATATCACACCTACATTGCCCTGTTCAAACTAAAACATGCCGCGATTGATTGTGCATCACATCCCAGCTCATGGAATTGCCTACTGTCCACCAATACACCTGCGAGTTCTACAGATTGTACCTAATGGATACAGGTCACTAGTACTGGTAGGAAGGAAGGGTTCTAGCAGCACTTCCTGAATTTTATCACTTGTTTCTGGTGCTCATGGAGGGCTTTTGAGGATGCCATGTCCCTGTGACAATGGAGCATCCCTCGGGCCATGCTCTTAGAAGTCAGTGGTATCCAAGGTCACTCGACCCACTAAGTTAGCCCCATTTCCTACTATGAGTAAGTCCTACAAGACTGTGAGGCTGTGTGGCTTGGCAATCAGAAATCCATCATGTAGTTTTCTCTAGACCCTGTTCTCCTTTTTGTAAGCCCTGTGTTCAGACTCATCAGCTTCATGTGCACTCCAGTCCCACTGATGTGTCTTCCAGGATGCTCTCATCACCGTATTTCCTAGGCTCTTCCTCAGAATCTGTCCTCTCATGTCCTGATCTTTTCATCTTGGATTTCCATCTCTTCTCAGGAATTTTCCTGAGGTATGGATGGTTTTCACAGTTGCCTCTTTAAATTTAGCCCAGTTGGTTCCACCTTTTGAATTCCCCTCTGTTTGATACACCTGTATACCTCTGTTTGATATACCTGTATAATTAGTGAAAAAACAGAAATACATACCCGGAACTTAGCCCTCAGCTTAATTCTATACCCAGAATTTTAGTGAGTGGGTCATTAGTTCTCTCAAATCCAACTCTCTCAAAATCCCCATTGTCTCCCAATCATTCTACACCAACTAGCTGATAAATCAAGGCAGATGTCTAACATATCTTCCCAGCGACCAAGTTCTGTTGTTTCATTCTGATTTCTTATTTTTTCTACTTCATGAAGCCTATATTCAGGCATCCTGTGATATTGCTTCTTCATGAAATAAATGCTCTTGTTTCATTTAAAAATCTTAGAAAGTGGACAGCTCCTTCAGAATAAAAGCCGAAGCTCTAAAGATGATGCTCCAGAATTTGGCATCTGTCCTCCCAACCACATCTTTTACCCCCAAGTTTCCCAGTCATCCATGCTCATGCAAGCCCCAGTCGTCAACTGTGCAGTGCTTCTGACTCACACTCTTCACTTTTCTACTACTTTTAGTCTAAACTTAGGGATGTTGAGGACCCCAGGCTTATGCCAGGGCAGCCACTCCTCTTACTAAGGAGTTGTTCAAGGATTACCTGTAAAGCCAATTCATGATATTAGGATGAAAGCAGAGGTTTATGGGCTCTGAGTTTCTCAAGGACTTTTTCTTCCTCTTAAGAGGGCAAAGAGACTGGAGAAGCAACCTTCCTTTAACTGAATGACCCAATCAAAGGTTTAGCTATACTTGTAGCTATTCTGACCCCATAATGCAAAGAAGACAGAAAATAAAGTCTTAGTACAGAGAGGCTGTTACCAGATGTACCGGCCTGTAACTAACTGCCTGAGCTTCCCTATTTTCCAGAAACATTCCAGGGAACAGAACTAACTGAAGGAAAATAGAATATTTACAGTTTAGCCAAGCCAGGGAAAGAATGTAGTTTTTCTTCCATACCATGCCTGTATCAATTCCTAAAAACTTAGAATTCCTGGAGAAGTAATACAAGGGGCAGAATATTTAGACAGCTGGCTGTGTAACAGGTTAACCTGAACTTTTGTGGGTTGAATGAAGAAGAGCATCTTTATCCCTTGTTGCCTCCATTTTCCATCAGGTCATCTTGATTCTCCTGTTACAAGGTTAATACGATTGTAGAATGTCAGCCTGGATGCCTTGTGACCCATGCAGGATATATTGACCTAACCAATCCTGAGGTCCATGTTACTGTTCAGCCATAATGCTATTAAATCTCTGGCTTGTGTTTAAATCAGTATTTCTGGGGTTTAAAAAGCTCACTTTAAAAATTCAAAACATTCAAGAAGATGTGGAGGAATTATAATAGGTGTGCAGAAATGGCTTTACCTTTTCCTTGGAGTAGACCTACTGCCCTTTGATATACTTGTTTATACTAAGACAGTATGTGATGTTCATTGATATAGGTCCTCCTTTCAAATCTGATTTTAGCATAGCATCTTGAAGAAGCAAATTGGTAAGAGAGCTATGTTCATGTGGCCCAGTGAACATACATGTTGATGCTGAATTTTATCAGATGAATAAATAGTAGGCATTCGTATTCTAAAATGCAAAATGTCTGAACCATCATGTTTCTGTTTGTTTGCTGATGCATTTATATTGTATTGTTTAAACTTATCTCTTTAATTCTTAAAATTTGGGAAGTAACTTGCCCAAAAATACTTGGGAAAAATCATTTTCTTTATATAGAACACTCATCATTCATCCTGACAGAGGGTTTAAGACATGTATATATTTTGAACTTAACCTTTTTTAAGGTTTCCACCTCATTCTAAATACACAAAGATTTTTGTAAAGTAAATATTTTAACAGAAAACCTCAAAATTAAATGTCATAATGATTAGTTTTATCAACTTAACAAAATTATAGTCAACTGGGAAGAGGGTCCTTCCTTTGAGGAATTGCCACCATCAGATTGGCCTGTGAGCAAATGTGTGGAGCATTTTCTTAACTGATTGATGTGGGAGGGTCCAGTCCACTGTGGATGGTACTATCTTGTGCAGGTATTTCAGGGAGGTAGAAGAAGGCACACTGAGCAAGCCATGAGGAGAAAGCAGTAAGCAGCACTCTTCTGCATGGACAAGGCATTGATGTTGAACGAAGGAATGGAAGGCACTGCCCCTTGGCGTCAGTCATTTGACCAAGAGCGAATTCAGATTTGGATCCTTTACTTCATGCTCCCTGTGTCTCCTGTCTCCTGTCTGTCTGCGGTGTGAGTCGGAATCTGTGCCTACCTCTGTACTTGTGTCTGCCCATGTGTCTGCCTGTTGTATCTGTATGTCTGTCCCTCACTGCACAGGGCCTTGCTCTATATTTATCGAACTGTACAGGAAGCATCCTGTGGGGAAGGAAGGCAAGGCTTTACAGAAATCTTTAACAGAGTTTTACAAGGGATTAAATCGCTGACTCCCACTCATCCCAACTTACCCAGATAGCAAGCTTCATCACTTATCAGCCAATATCCATAAATGATTGTTTTCAGCTTTATATGCGAATTTCAGAAAGTTGCTTTCAGCTTCGGTGTTTGCTGCTTTCAGCAAATGATGCACACGCATTAGTTCGGTCAAGGGTGTAGAAGGGTACATAATCTAAGGTCACAGCTATGCACTAGCTTAGGTTGTAAAAATTGCTTACATGGGAAACCCGAGGCACATAAACTTGATTGTTACATTGTTCTCTGAAAAGCAGGTTAAGCGGACTATTTGACTACACAGTAGGACAGCGGTCTTAACCCTCAGGTGGCCTCATGGTGTGTTATTTACTGGGACTGTGAGGTCCAGCCAAAGTCCCAGTCTGTTAGAATGTAAGAAATAGTTTTGTAATATTGCATCACCACCCGACTCAATGACCTCTGCTTCAGTTCCTGTCTCTAGGTTCCTTCCTGGAGCTCCTGCCTTGGCTTCCCTCAATGATGGACTATAAGCTGTAAAATAAAACAAGTTTTTTTGCCCCAATTGGTTTTGGTCAGCATTGTATCACAACAGAAAACAAGCTAGGAAACATAACATCTATTTCTATATTCTAGATATTTCTTTCAAAAATACCCCCTGCCAAATGTCAAACAAGTTTCACTTTTCAGAATACACACACACACACACACACACACACACAATGTTCTTTATTAGGAGATGCTTACAAATTAAAGTTAGTGTTCAAAGAAAGGACATGGGACTTTATAATATTTTAGAATTTTCAGTAATCCTAAACCACCCGAACTCTCAGACTGCCAATACTTTGGATCATGAAGACAATGTGATGCAGGGTCCAGCCTTCCACTCGTGCCGCCTGCTTCCCATCATGCTATGCTCCGTCTTGTTTCTCTTGGGGAGAGGTGGTTTATTGGGATATTTGTGGTTTGCAGTCTGTCTGTCCTGCTTCATGCCTGTGCTGCTCTCCATCAAATGGAAGTGCAGCGTGCACGAAGATGGCAGCACCGGATGCAACAGGTCCTAATTTGCACACATGGTTTCATTTTGCCGGGCGAAGGCTGATGGGAGGGCTCTAACCACATTACACATTTGCTCCTCATTTGTGTGGGCAGTTCCTGGTAGACTTCTGATCTCTCGGGGGATTGCTAGGTGTGGATTTGTGCCTCTGCCCTTCAGCAGCTGCGGAATCTCCAAAGAAGGCAGCGTTTTAGAGGATGTCCGAGTCTTGACCTTCTTTTTGAAGAACATGCAAAGGAGATTTAAAAAAAAATACTAATGGTTGCTTTGTGATACAACTCATTAGCTTGATGATTTGTCAGAATAAATGGGCAAAAAGTCATGAGTGGATCAATAGAGGGACATCAAAAAGGGATGGCTAACTTTATGTGCTATTTTTTAAAACTCTGAATTGTTTGTTTATTATTTATTTCTTAGGTTTTCCATTTCATAGTTTTCATTACTTTCCAATTGTTTAAGAATCTCATACTTGTATGCAATGTGTGTGATCAAATGTCCCCATCCTCTCCCCTCCAGTTTCTTCTCTTTCTCCCTAACTACTTTTTTTCTTCCCCAACTGCTCTGATTTTAAGCACTCTTGAGTCTACTTTGCGCTGCCCATGTGTGAACTGATATAGGATCATCTGTCTACTCAGGGCTAGCTTCTCAGGGGCTATATCCCTAAAGAAAACTGCTTCTCCCTCCCCAGGCAGCCGTCAGTCATCAGTTGCTTCTCAGCTAAGGGTGGGCCTTGCTGACCATCTCCCTTCTCCAGGCTGGGCTTTTGGCTAGCTTCGTCTTACTCATGTCTTGTAGATGCTGTCACACAGAGCCCCTGAGAGTTGATGTGAACTTTATGTGCACCGCCAGGCCCAGGAAAGACCATTTCCCTGTGGAAGTCCGCTATCCCTTACAACCTTCCTACCCTCTCTTCTGCAGGGCTCCCTGAGGCTCAGGGGGAGGGGTGTAATTATGGAGCTCAACTGTTTTTCCTCTCACTTATAATTAAAATGCAGTTAGTTTCCCTGTCTTGTAAATTGAGACATTCTAAAAGAATGTATACAGCACAAGAGGACAAGAACATAAAAGAAACACAAAGTTCCCATTTACTTTGATTCTAAGTAATTATGTTTATGACTTTTATAATTGCTTCCTCTATTCAGTGGTCTTCACTATACCAGTGTCTTTGAGAACAATGCCAACAATTGGGTATCCCTGGCTGGGTTTTCTCCCAGTGGCTCATTTCCTTTTGTAAAAGGGATTAGCCTCCAGCTCCCAGTGTGCCTACAGGAGGTTTTGCTTGACTTCCTACCTCTCTCTGCTCCTGGGATTAAAAGAGAAGTACAGGAAAGCTTATAGAAACGCTTGGCTTTCCAGCTTTAGGACAACTTAAGAGAAAGCAGGCTTGAAGCAGAGTGGAGAAACAGAGCTGCAGAAGGAAAATCCAGTGCCGCTCAGGTTTTCACTTTGCCGTGGTTAGTTCTGCATTGTTTCAAACTGAGGTTATTCCCAGGATGTCAAATGTACCCACATCCAAGTGCACCTACTAAAAACACATCCTAAAGCCAAATAAAAAAAAAGAATCTGATAGCCTTTGTTGATTCCAATGCTTATTGTTAAAATTAGCTATGTTTGTATTTAATTATTCCATCTTTAGAAGGTAATTGTATATGTGTTTTTTGAAGGGCTCCAGAAGGATCATTCCCTCGCTAGTGTAGAATAGGAACTCAAACGCTGACGTCTTTTTGGCAAGTTGCACTTGAGCGGAAAGCACTATATGGAGATTTGCTTTAGTTGGCCTTCTTTTGCTGCCCTGGGATGTGACTCTCAACTCCGTTCCCATAGATATGTGTGAGAAATTCCTTAGGGCTTGAAACAAGAGTATCTTCGGGGCTACACGATCTGACCTAATCAACCATGAGTGCCCTTCTTGTTTTCTAAATCCTTTTGTTTAATGAAGGCCTTTCTCAATTATCTTCCCTTGATTAGACATCGATGAGTGCAGCGTGGTTCCTGGGGTCTGTGAAGCCGGAGACTGTTCCAACACCGTGGGAAGCTATTTCTGTGTCTGTCCACGTGGCTTCGTATCCTCCACAGATGGCTCTCGGTGCATAGGTAAGCCTTGCATTTTGAAGGTACAGTACACAGCTTCTTGAGGACAGAACAGGCCCAACAGGTATGAAGATGGTGATGATTATAAAGCCACTGGGAAATGGGCGAAAGGGCCATTCTAGAGCCTTCGCAGTATTGAGCATCACTGAGGGGTTGCTAGACCAAGCTCTATTTGTAAAGTCTTCACTTTCAGGGGACATCCGGCTTAGTTTTATGTTGTCAAAATCATTCCTTTGGAAGAAAGACTTGCTCAGATTTAACTGCTGCCCGGCGTTGCAGGCACAACCAGAGAAAGATGTCAACTCTGCTTGGGACGCTGGGATATAGTAGTTAAAGGTTCTTCTGTTGCTGTGAGTTGCGAACACAGGCAGCATCTTATTTACTCAAAGCTTGTTTGTTCTGGTGAGAAGTACTTGTTACGAAGGAGGAGTCAGCACCCCAATTTACTGTTTCCAGCGTACTCGAATTAAAGCCAAATAGACTCCCACGGTCTGCTCTGTTGGAAAAGATGAAGCTGTACTTTGCAGCATGGTGTAGGTCATCCATCAGGAAGCTTGCCTTAGGCTTCTGTCGTGTGAGCCCAGGGATTATGAAATGCCCTTGGACACACAATCATAGTGTTGTTAGTTACCTTCACATCTCTTGCCTTGGGCACTCATCCTGGTCAGTGCCAATATTGAGCTGATAATAACTACAAAGACAGGGAGAAAGTACAGTTTCTACGGCGGCACTCAAGATTAATGTAATGACGAGTTAAGGAAATTAGTCTACTGCTCAGAGAATAGAGTTTCATGGTCCACTGGAGGGAATAAGTGGGATGACACTTTCCCCAGTCCGATAGTTAGTGTATCAGTAGCTCCCTGTGGGGGCGGGGCCTGTGGATTAGGGACAGTACCAAGTGAACCAGTTCAGGAGCTGGAACTGCAGAGTTAGGAGATAAACTGAAAATCTCACACCAGCGATAAAGGACTATGGCTCGAAACCATTTGATGAATAGCATATCTCCCTGGTGCTAAGCTAGCTATGACCATCCATCCATCAGGGAGGGTGTATGTCCTGCCACCGGAGGGCCATGTTGTCATCACAGATAATAGGATGACAGGATAGACATGTCACAGCTGTCATGAATTGTATATGACATGTGAAGCTCTGCACACCCTCAGTCCCACCTATCAGGACTCAGGCGAGCTACTGGTCCTTCTCCGCTAACATTACGGAAGTGTCCAATAAAGTAGTCTCATCGTGATCACTGTTGCTGTCATTCGGAGAAGCGAGGAAAGGCAGATAGGTCTACACTTCACCACAAGGTTTACGGGCTAGTTGTCTTTCTTCTCTTTGTCTCACCATTAAATGAGAATAACCTGCTTGTTTCTTGCAAGTCTTCACTGAGCTTGTATCCAGGGTTCATCTGTGACCACCTTTGACCTAAATGCCCATCTCTCGCTGTGAAGTAGGGTAGCATTGTCTTGTTTGCCTACAGACTCCTCTGCCCGAATTATCATGATTTCTCCGTTCCACACCCAATAAAGTTCACTCATTCTTTGAGCCTCAAATTCGGAGTTAGTTTTAATAGCCACTCCTACCTCATCTCAGTTCTTGTCTTGGACACAATGATGGAGCCACTTCTACATGAGCCATGTCCCGTAGCTCAAGGTCAATTGCCCTCTCACAAGTGCCTGTGCTTTTCCCACCAGCCAGACTTTGGGCTCCTGCCTTTGTCAGCTTCGTGGACCTCGTGGATTTTAGGCTGCATGTTAAATGTCATGTGCATTTCCTGCCATGTCAGTGCATTTGAATGAATGGGAAAACCACAAACTTTGTGAGTACAGTAATAGTGGATGTAGGAGTCTCCTTTGGTTAGTGATATCTTGGCATCATTTGGCTTTGTGATGGGCAAGATGATTCAGGGCTCAGTCATGGTCCTGGATATATCACAGGTTGACTCCAGAAGCTGAGTCCTGGACCTCCGGTAATCCCCTTCGTTTCAGAGGAAATATTCTATCACATTGGACAGAGGGAGGGCACCCCAAAAACAGAAAAATTAAAAGTGACTCCCGGAAATTATAAAGCTAGTGATAAAATTAAGTAAATAGCTTAATTTTAAAAAATAAGCACATTATATTTTGAATAATTATGTGTTTCCATGTCAGAAAAAAACAAATACAGCATTTTAACACGTAAGAGGTTTTTGAGTTTTAGAAACCTTGTGTGTATATGTTTTTAGATTGAATTCATTTAGGATAGACGATCATGTCGTGAATATATGAATCCACTCTGTTGTTTGTTCGTGAGTACACTGTTTACATGCTGATGATACTGAGCGGGGTAAACTCAGAGTGGCCTTTGGTGTGAAGCTTCCTGCTGCTGCAGCTTTGTTCTGGGAGCGGTGTTGGCTGGATCTGTCCTGCTTCCTTTTTCTAGTTCACACAGTTCTCCCTACAGTATCATAAGAAAATCAGCGAAGTCAGTATGCTGAGTCTAAACCACATCGTAAAATGTCTGGGAACTTAGTCCTTCTCCTGCGGACGAGAGAAGAGTGTCCTGGGGCGGAAGCATTTAGCTAGTCATTTCAACTTTCAAATAGCATAGCCCTCCCATTTCATTTAACGCTAAATTAGGAAGACAAATCCTAACTTAACTTTACCTAGCGTGTTAATCATTTTTTTTTATATCCAGGAAAAAAAAAACCTTTAACTTAGAAACTAATATCTGCCACATTTAAAAAGAATTGAAGTGTCACTAATAGTATTTTCCTTAAAAGCATTTTAGTAGCATTATTTAATGAGCCTTATGTCATTTTGGAATTTGTTCCCCTTGGGCATCATTAATACCTAATTTCCACAATTTAATGCAGGCACTGAAGAATGACTGGCGTAAGGAGCAATAAGTAATGACTATTTGAACCGCATAGAGCAATCCGGGTGCAGGTGAAGGCGGCTGCCTCTTTGTGCTCACAGAGCTAGCATGAGCCCACAACAGGGCCTGACTAATGCCAGGAAATCAGAGGCAAGAAAAGTTTAGAAGAAGAGATTAAACATTTGGAAATTCTTTCAGAATGTGATGTTGTCACAACCCTCGAAGGCATTCTCCTCCTGCCTAGCATGTTTCCACGTTCTGTTACTCAGCATCACCTGGAA
>JAQHUG010000078.1:1582581-1647402 GCA_028555095.1 Dicrostonyx torquatus
AATTGAGGAAAGCACTTGTTATCCATTTGGGCTTCCATCCATATTTCCATACCAATGCCCATGTGCCCCCTCATACACATAGGCCCCCATGTGTACACACACACACACACACACACACACACACACACACACTATAACTAGAGGTTTCTTGTCTCCCCTGGATCTGTAGCCACTTTTAGAATAACCACTTGGGGCTTAATATTAATTACATCCTGTTTGACCTATTAGCTCAGGCTTATTATTAACTAGTGCTTACAACTTAAATTAAGCCATTTCTATTAGCTTTTTTTTTTTTTATCACGAGACTAGTGGCTTGTTACCTCATATCTTGCTTCTCTGGTGGCTGCTTGTGCCTCCCAAACTCCACCTTCTTTCTCCCTGTATCTTTGTTTGGATTTCCCACCTAGCTATATTCTGTCCTGACAAAGTAGCTTCTTTATTAACCAATGAGAACAAAACATATTCACAGTATATAGAGGGGCATCCCACATCACATAGAACATTGGAAAGAAACTCCTCAAGGCAATGAGCACTAATGTAGATCTTGATAAGTGCCTAGGAGCTGGACCCATGGGAGGAATAGGATTTGCCACACAGAGAATGCTGTGAGCATCTGCATGCTGAAAGTATGACTTTGTTGTCCAGATTTCTCTTTTCCTACAGAGTTGTGCCTGCTGTTCCTGTCCATCACGGAAAGAGTTGTTGCCATTCTACGGTGAAACTAGATTTACTTAGAGTACATTCTATAAGTATTGGACTTCTATAAGTATTAGTTTACATAGTTTCAGTTTCTTCTTCCTTTACCCACTTTGGATTTATTGGTTTTCTTAGGTCTAAGCTTGCCTTAGGACATTGTTGTTGGAAATTTCTGGAAGGTTTGTATCTGTAGAACATCCCGTTTCTCTGTCTGTGCCTTCTTCCAGCACTCTTATTAGATGACCTCCCTTCCTCCTTCCACGTCTCTCAACCTTCTTAGAGCATCCGATCTCTGTCTCAGAACTCTGTTGAAGAGAATGAGTGCACACACACACACACACACACACACACACACACACACACACACACCAGTGCACACACACCTACTGCATCAGTGGCCATTCTTCGTTTGCATGTGGCAGCCTTCTTCAGTGTATTTGAGAGGTCCCTTCATCCAGCTGTGACCCTCTCAGGTACAGACTACATGGAGCTTGTCTAAGACAGTTCTTCCATTGTGTGCAGCCTCTTTTACACCATCCATAGTTCAGCCATTCACAGCTTTAAACATTAAAAACAATTTAGTTGCTAATCAGAATTTAGCTATTAATGATTTGAAATGGTTAATGCTTAGCAGGACTGGTCTGATCATTCTGCTATCAAAAAATGATAAACAGTACTTATTCAGCTTCTTTTGCTTCATTGAGGATTGTTTCTTTGTGTTGTTTACTTCCCTGCTGGCTAATCTCATTTCTTGGAAGTTCTTGAAAATCCTTTGAGACTTTCTTAGTGTTCTGCTCTGCTTACATTGGCTTTTTCTAGTTATACAGCATGTTTTTACCTGAAAAACTGTGTTTCTTTGAGATTTGTCAAAGCAGAAACATGCTATGAATTGTAAAAAAGCAATGCTGTTTGTATGGGAAGCGTCTACAGTTATAAATTCCCAAGAGGTCGTTACCTCCTTTTCCCCACAGCTCCAAATAGAGACAGGCATGGTTTCTCGCTGCCCTCACTAAATCACCAATGCCCTCAGGACATTGGTCTTTGAGTCACCTAGTTACACCATGGTGGGCAAGGTCTAGATTTTCTGCTCTGCATGCTTTGTGCCTTGTGAGACTGTAACAGGTTTGGCATAGCCATGGTTTAATAGAATCTGAAAAGTGAAACCCAACTGCACACTTCATTCCCAAGATGCCCATCTTCGCCTTATTTGGAGGCTCCCTTTTAATCTTGCTTTTCAGGCCAATAGAGTGCTTTATATTCATACATCTTTGTACTTCAGGATAATTTTATTAAGAGGGACATGCCAGGTAGACAGTCTACCACTTGGCCAGGGGACCTATTGTTTTATTTCATTTTTCCACCAGCACTGATCCATGAGTAAAAAGAGTTAAATACAGTTATGGAAGTAAATATGGGTCAAACATGCCCCAACCTCCTTCATGCAGAAGCCTTGGCAAATTTCATGTTTCCATCCTACCTTGTAACATTGGTTGTTTTCTATAGTTTAAGGGACTATTTTTAAGAGCCCAGGAATTTCTTCTCTTAGTTTCCATCCTGTTCATGAGAGGTACAGCCATCAAGTAGGGCTAAGCATATGACACTTTGGCTCCTAGAATGAATATTTTAAAATGTGTTCCCATGTCTCACTTTACAATAGAATTTAACCTGGGATATCACTCCCAGCTACAAACTGTTCAAACCCCGTTCCTAAGATGTTCAGTGTCTCCCATGGTGTTAAGCCATACATGCAGCAAATTCAGTGCTTTGCTTTTGAGCAAGCTAAGCTTCTATTGGGAAATGAAAGGATGCATTCCACTTCCTACTGGCTATCTGAAAGCCAGCTCATTTGTTTCAAGCTGGGTTGGAAGCCCTCTGAAGATGCTATGGACCATTTGAGGAAATGATGTATTTATGTTAGACTATGTAATTTATGCCAAGAATGTCAGCTGTTTATAATACTGGCATTATTTGCAATATTTTTTTATAATTTCATGAGCTTTGTAATTACATCACTTCTATCCCTCATACTTCCCATGCCCCCCTCAGATTGATGATCTCTTTTTCTTTATGTGTGTGTGTGCATGTGTGTGCAACTCACTGAGTCCATTTAGTGTTACTTGTATTTATTTGTGTTTAGGACTGACCACTTGGGACTGTACCGCCTGTCTTTCGACAGCTTGTCTGTGGAGAAAACTGATTCTCCCTCTGTCAATCTGCATCATTGGTGTGATGCTGCTCATTATTGCCCTGTACCTTTTCACAATCATGGAGAACATGTCTTTGACTACACCTTCATAACCTGGGTTCTAAGCTCTTTTATTCAACATCCCAAATGTATGATGGATTACAGACTTGTGCTGTCTCAGCTTGTGTATTTCCTAGCCATTGCCATCTGAAATGTGCAAGTCAAAATTCAGGAAATTTCCACCATGCTTTCTCTTACTTTCAGCATGTGGGTGACTTTCCATTCTCTCTGCCTTCAGATGACTCTGCCCAGTGCTTCTTACACCATGGTCCTGGCTATTGCACTCATCAAAGTCATTACCAGAACGTCTCCTGTGTCCTCTCAATGGCTCTTCATTCCTTTCTCTTCTCACCACAGTCAAGATCTTAACCATGTCAGCCATTATCTTTTCTCTAATTGAAACCATCCCATTTGCAAACCCTCACAGCAGTGCATTCAAATGCCATAGTCCTTTCATCGGGACCCTAGGGCTCCTGTGATATTAGCCTCTACAATTCCCTCTTTAGTCAATTGGGAACCTGTTCTTTGTATGGTTGCAGCCTGTGTACTCAGATGTCAGCATCTCTGGTGACTTCTGATGGATCTTTAAATTAGCGCAACCATGAGTTAGATGCTGTTGTAGAGTGAACAGCTAGCTACATGGATCTCAATGGCAGAGCATGACTTGTGTAGGTCCAGGGTGATTCTGGCCTGGAATACATAGAAAACTATAAGCCAGCTTCAGCTACATAGCACAACCCCATTTTATTGTTGTTATTTGGGGGGGGTGTTCTTGTTTTAAACAAGATTTTGATCAAGCCCAAACAGGGTTGCGAAGAATGGGTTTGGGTTGTCACTGCTCTCCAAGCACCAGACCTGTTTGGCTTGCCACTGAAGCATGCTTCAGAGTTACATGTCTTTCATTTTCATATGCAAAGAACTTATCATAGACTCTGTATATTTAAAGGAATCTTTCCTGAATAAATAAATAAATGATCAGGTGTATAAAAACTAAAAAGCAAAGGATTGAGCTGGTTTAAGAAACATAAGTCAATGAATTCATCTCTCCTACATTTGTGGGAAACGGTTGCTGTAGCAACTGGAGGTAATCCCGCCATGTCTTCTGTTTTCCCTTTAGATCAGAGAATGGGCACATGCTTCTCTGGCCTGGTGAATGGCCGCTGTGCACAAGAACTCCCAGGCAGAATGGCAAAGGCTCAGTGCTGCTGTGAGCCCGGCCGCTGCTGGGGCATCGGAACCATTCCTGAGGCCTGTCCTGTCAGAGGTTCTGGTGAGTGGCGGGTTGCTGTCACCTTGGCACCAGCAGTATTAAGAAAGTCAGTAACACTGGTAATCTCTGCCCTTCTTGAAGCAGACCAGATGTTTATTCGGATTACCACCAGCTTGTAGTGTACCAGCCCCTTTCCTTTCCCGTGACCTGTGCCGCAAAAGTGACTTTCTATTGGGAAAATCCCCTAGGATGAAAAAGAAGGCCTCGTGTTAGACACAGCATGAATAGTAAGGCGCTGACATTTTTTGTTATCTTTCCCATGTGGAATTCTGAAACTCAAAAATAATGAAAGCTTCAGAAATTTACTTATAAAGGCATATTATACATACTTTTATTCTTCATTCTCTCAAAAGAATGAAACCATAAGACACTACCAAGTTTGATCCCTAGTATACTGCCCTAATTCCATGAATAATTAGGACAATAAGGCAGTTGCTACAGCCTTGCTTCTTCTTACTTGGTTTTGATATATACAACTAAGCAGAGATTTTTAAAGCTGTGTGGATACTGTCTACTGTAAAAAGTTACATTAAAACTTTGTTCTGGATCTATATTAACATCTAATCCCTTAAAAATGAAGAAAACAGACATAAAATTTGGGTGGACGTAGTACTGATGAGAATTCAAGTAAAACCAAGCATGTAGAATGAGCTTCCTAAAGCTTTTCACCTGCTCAAGTAAATTTCTTGCAATAATAGCGATGCCTGGAATTTTATGAGTTATACTTAGGGAGTAAAATACAGAGGTGCACACAAAAGGTTCTTTGTATAAGTTAGTTAAAATAATGAGGAACATTGATTTGAAATATTTTTGAAACACCTATACCTTGTTTTGTTAATATATAGCATTGAATTTATATAACACAGTGATAAGCTTCTTATTCATACTGTATAGACCAAGTAAACTCAAAATGACCTATAACAACAGCTTCAATGATACGGCAAGAACTCTGTTTCTGTTTAACCACACTCCTTAAAAAAAAAAAAAAACCCACACTCCTTTTCTTACAGAGGAATACCGTAGGCTGTGCCTGGATGGCCTTCCAATGGGTGGCATTCCAGGGAGTTCCGTTTCTAGACCTGGAGGCACGGGGGGCAACGGCAATGGCTATGGCCCAGGAGGGACAGGCTTCCTCCCCATCCCTGGAGGCAACGGCTTCTCTCCTGGTGTTGGGGGAACTGGAGTAGGAGCCGGGGGACAGGGACCCATCATCACTGGATTAAGTAAGTACTCACATTTCCTCTAGATTCTTGAGTTTTCAAGTGATATTATATTAACAACCGTGTGTGTGTGTGTGTGTGTGTGTTTATATAAAATACACTAATACTAAACTTAAGAAAATGTGGTAGGAAAATATTTTGTATGTCCTTCAATCCTTTTGATAAATTGGAACAAAAGAATATGTGACCTAGGCTCTTTGAAAATACAGATGAGAGTCCAAGAATATCCGATCTGGATGACGTCACTGAGAAGCATGTTTTGGACTCTAGTTCATCTGGCCTGTTTTGCTGCTCTACTCATATACGGCTTGGATGGTGTCCCAGTACCGTGTCTCAGATGAGATAAAGCAAGCCCTGCTCGGGGCCTCTCCAAACAGCCTAATGCACGCGTCCCCCCTTTCCTCGTGCTTTGCCATTGTTGTCAAATTGCTTGAAATTGAGAACTGTGGGTTTCAGAGCAGAATTGGCATCTGTTTGCCTGACATTTAAGCTTGATCTTTATTATCAAGCACAGTTCTTGATAATAATATTTAATAATATCCCACGCTGCTATGTTTATTCTTTCTGGCATGTTGCCTATTTGCTACATCTAAATATTCAGCAAGTTACAAAAAAAGAAAAGAAAAAGAAATGGAAAGTGCTCACATGTACAGTAGAACATTCCTGAATTTTTTAAAAAGACACGAGCAGAGTGACCAGATGTGTGACTTAACAAGCATAACTTGTGACCATGTGTCTCGAGTATTTGTTTTTTTAAGATCTTTCATATTAAAATTTAATAAAAATGTGAGTGTAACAGAGAATGACTATGACTAAAGTACACATGTGCACACACATACACACGTGCACACACACATATATGCACATGCACACACACACATATTTCAAAACACTTCCAAAATGAAAAATATAATTTAATAAAATACAGAGTAATGGAGGCTTCTGTTATACACTTAATTTCTATTAATCTTTTAAAAAGATCAGTTCGTGCAAATAATGCATGTTATAATGACCAAGTCTAATGATGTCATAATTTTCCATAGCCATTCTCAACCAGACAATAGACATATGCAAGCACCATGCCAACCTATGTTTGAATGGACGCTGCATACCTACTGTTTCTAGCTACAGATGCGAATGCAACATGGGCTATAAACAGGATGCAAATGGAGATTGCATAGGTAAGTTCACAATTCTTCAATCCTTCTGAAGTTTTCACATAGCTGCTGGACTGTAAGATAAAATGGGACTGAATACAATCTTCTGAAGTAAAACTAATTTGTGTGCTGTCTCTCTGACGTGTATGCCACTCTCCTTATTCTGGGACCCCTTAACTGGTTGTTGACTTATGTCACGTCAAGAATTCCCATTTTCTCTTTTCCTGCATATAATTAGTATCTCCTTTCTCTATAGAGTTGCCTATCCTTACTCTAACTTAACTTTTTAAAGTGAGTGTGTTTTTAAGGCCATATTCATTGATCCTTTTGAAGTAGCAATGCTAGCCACAAATATATAAATATTTTGGTCCCTGACTCATTTAAGCTCTTAAAAAGTGCTGGCTATGACTATATGACTACAGCCATTAACTAATTCTTCCTCCTCCTGTCCCTCCTGCTTTTGGTTTTCTGAGACAAGGTATGTAGTCCCGGTATGTAGACAAACTACGTAGTTCTGGCTGTCCTAGAACTCACTTTGTAGACCAGAATGGCTTTAAACTCACAGAGATCCGCCTGCCTTTGCCTTCTGAGTGCTGGGACCAAAGGAGTGTGCCACATGGTATAAGCATTAATTTCGTAGATTCAGAAGGGCTGTATCTAACAAAGACAGAGGGCTGTGGGCATGACCAAGCTGGTAAAGTAGGAACTGTGTAAGCTGGAGAAGTAGAGCTCAAAGTATTTTGTGCTTGTCATCCCAGCAATGGGGAGGCAGACACAGGATGAGCCCTGAGACCTGCTGTGCAACCAGTCTCGCCAGTCAGGGACATTTAGGTTCAGTAACAGATCCTGTCTTCATGGAAAAAAGAAGAAGAAGAAGAAGAGGAAAAGGATGAGGAAGGAAGAGGAGAAGGAGAGTAATTGTGGAAAACAGGGATGTTGCCTTAGCTAGGGTTTCTATGGCTGTGAAGAGACACCACGACCACTGCAACTCTTATAAAGGAAAACGTGTAAGTAGGGCTGGCTTACATTTCAGAGGTTTTATTCCATTGTCCTCATGGCAAGAAGCACGGCAGTGCACAGGCAGACATGGTGCTGGAGAGGTAGCTGGGAGTTCGATATCTGTATCAGCAGGCAGCAAGAAGAGAGAGTGACACTGGACCTGGTTTGAGCTTCTGAAACCTCAAAGCCCACCTCCAGTGACACACAGCCTCCAATGAGGCCACACCTCCTAATAGTGCCACTCCCTATGGGCCTATGGGGGCCATTTTCATTCAAACCATCACAGATATCAACCTCTGTCCTCTCCACACACCTGAAATTCTTGAGTGCACACACACACACACACACACACACACACACACACAGAGAGAGAGAGAGAGAATAGTCATAAATAAAAGCTTTTATAATATAATGACAGGATCTGGAGCCATGTCTCAGCAGTTTAGAATACTTCCTGCTTTTGCATAGGGTTTGTATTGGTGCCCAGTGTCTTTGTCTACCTATAACTCCAGTCTCATGAGACCTGACACCCTCTTCAGCTCTCCACAGCCACTCACATACAGGTGACATGCATTCACAATTCACACAGATATAAACACACACACATAATTTAACATAAAGATAAATTTTAAATCAAATTTAAATAACAATATAAATATCGCGTATCAATGTAAGTACCATATATAGATATATATATATATATTCTAAAGTAAAGGAGAGTATTTTCTAAACCAAATATAAAAAGTGAGACTCTCTGTGTCTGTATTAGTCAACTGAGATAGGTTGTTTTAGCTGAAAAATGTAATCAAACTCAATTTTATGTCAGCTACATACTTGAGAAAGGAGAGAGATGTCTTGAAGGATTTTTAGATAATTGTGGATCTTCTCTGATATTCCATTCAAGGCCAATAAGCAGTAATTCTAAGAGCTTCCCTGCAATGTGGAATCATCAACAAAGTGTCTGATTGTTGTGCTCAGTCCCCCACCTGTCTTGTATGTTGGGTGAATTTTTCAATGTGCATTGGGTGTCACCAGGAAAATAATGGCTCCCTGTGCTACAAGTTGTTCCACAGCCAAGATGTTTCACCATTATTAAAAACCCATTTGCTATTTGCCACCTTCGGATTCATTAGAAGAAACTCTGTTAAATTTTGGAAAATCTGCAGTATTCTTTTTTTAATCCAGCCCCTTTAAGCCTGGGATTTTAACATTAGCATCAACTAGACATTTTTATTCCCTTAAAGGAACAGGATTTGTTTATCTTCTTCAAGAAAATGTCTTACAAATCATACATTTGAAGAACTTTGATTTGCATGTCAGCTCATCTTCAAGTAAACATAGTATTCTGTGACAAAACACAGCTCACAAAGAACAGTGCGGCCATTGACTTCTTAGACAGCTGAGGTGCTTCAGTCAGAAACGGTGTGTAATATGTGTTCCTGTTCTCAGAGAGTTTAGGAAGCACACTCACAGCTCAGGATACGTATGGTATGATTCTGCTGTCACAAACAATGCTCTTTGCTGAACAGGACTGGTCTTTGCTGTGCTGTGTGTCCTTGGCACTGTGGCTTTCATTTGGGCTCAGGCATGAGCATTGCTTTGTCCTGTCACTGAAAATGTCCACACAGTGAAGAAGGCAGTGAGATCTTCAAGTGAAAATGAAAAAAAAATTCTTAATCGTGTTCTTGAAATCCCAGTGGCATCTAGGAGCCCATAGACCAAACCTTGAGACCAGTTATTATGTGAACCAGCCATATATGAACTCAGAAGCCATCATCTCTCTCTCCCTCCCTCCCTCCCTGACTCCCTCCCTCCATCTATCTATCCATCTATCTATCTCTATATCTATCTTTCTATTTATATCTTTCTATTTATCTATCTCTCTATCTATATCTCTCCTTTCTTTTTTCTTTTTCTTTTTTAAAACAAAAGGTTTTTAAAAAGGGTTTAAAAAAGCCAGTGTACCTCTGGCTGTCCGTGGAAATCACGATTTTGAGCAGGCTAGCCTTGAACACGCAAAGATCTACCTGCCTCTGCATCCAGAATGGTGGGATTAAAGGCATATGCCACCATGTCTAGCCATAAGCCATTTTCTCACACACTTAAAAAGTAGTCTTGAAAAGTCTGTGTCCCTAGATTCAATTTATTTGATTTACAGTCATAGTCAGTGGCATGAAAATGCAAAGGAAGACAATGATCAGTCTCTAGCTCAGAAACAGGCTCTACGGTAGCTATGACCTTGCTTTCTGGATAAATCAGAATTTCCTTGGTGGGGGGGTTACGAAAAGCCATACTTGGCACATCTCCTTTTCTCTCCTCACATTTTGAACCACTGGAGAGAAACACAACCTATCCCATATGGTGTTGCTCAGATACTGGAAACTGCATCTGGATATGTTTAGGTTCCTCATTTGGACTTACTAAGTCTGAAGTTCTGAGGCAGATGGTCGTATCTGTAGAAATACCCTACACCAAAGGCATACCTATTTGTTTCATGCCTAGAAAGGACAGCTAGAACCCCACTAAAGGCTTTGGGTTGTCCAAGTTGTCTTCCCTCTGCAGATGCCATTCCTTGAACGTCATCCTCCAGAGAATTATAGCCATGACTGTCGCTCAGTTCACCCGAAGATGGTACATAGATCACACCCAGTCATGCCCAGGGGATGAGTTTGTTACAAATTTAACATTGAAGGGCCTGGCATGTTAAGCCCAGGAAGGAAGGGTTCTTGTTATACTTCTTATCACCTCTGCCTACTGTGGCATTGAGAATGTGTATCTGCATGCTTTAATATGTTAGGGAAGCCTAGAGCTTCTGCAGTGTGCCCAGCTATGCATGGTTACGGTAGAGATGGATCTCATTATTCAACAATGAAACCCCATCAAGGTTCTCTTTCACACTATTATAATTCACACAGGTATAGCTTAATACTGAAGCACACATTAAGAAAAAAAAAAGGTTTTGGTCTTTCTAAACCTGCCATTCTCTTTCAGGTGTCAGCTTTTAATCATTTGGAGTTCATGAGGAACAAACTAGCATTTTTGGGAAAAATGGCTGAATACTTAAGTAGTAGTTAATATTCTAGTAGCTAGAATAAGAATGGTACCCCCTTAAAGTAGAGCATTGTTTTGAGGGGTGATAGATCGCCCTTTATATTTGGAACTCCTGTTAGATCCTTACTGAAGCATAAGGAAATCACTGTGTTAAACATTAAAGCAACAACATCATTACCTTCTTGCTTCTAGAATTGCCCTTCTTGCTTCTAGAATTACCCCGAAGCCTGAAACCAGTGGCCTGTACTCAGTGCTCCTCTTATCTTCTAGTTCTACTCTTGGTGTGAAGTTCCACAGTGCCCAGGGCCTGTGTGATTCACACTGTTGTTAAAATCATTTTCCGTCATGTCATAGCATTATAGGACAATAGGAAATAAACCCATTCCTCTTCTGCCACGGGTAATACAGAGCTCTTCGAATTTTGTATGTTCTAAATTGATATATCAAATATTTTTTCAAGGATAAACTTTTAAACTCAAATAGCATCTGAAAAGTCAACAACTTTAATAGTCAACACTTCCACAATTCTTTCATAAGATTCCCATGAATTCTTCTTAACCCTACTCAGTCCTTCATGAAGTCATAGAAAAAAACCAAAGTGTAGTGATTCTAATAGTTGTTTATCTCTGTCCCTTTTAGAAAGGCAAATGTGATCACTTTACAGTACTGGAATGTGAGACACAGAATAAAGAAGAGACATGAAATGTACAATTCAAAAGGTAGTGATGGTGACATGTAGTCCTTCTGAAACCAGATCTCTAGTGGCTGGGGCAGGAGCTCAATGATGAAGTCTTTGCCTGCATGTGCAAGGTCTTGAATTTGATCCCCAAAACTATAAAAAAACTATAAAAAAAGATAAAAATGAAAAATAATATGATTCAACCAGGCATGGTGGGACACACCTTTAATCTCAGCACCCAGGAGGCAGAGGCAGGTGGATCTCTGTGAGTTCGAGGTCAGCTTGGTCTGCACAGTAAGTTCCAGGACATCCAAGATTACACACAGAGAAACCCTGTCTCAAAAATAAAATAAAATAAAATAAAACAGAACAAAACAAATCATAATCCTGTTAAACAAACTGAAAAGGAACAAATGAGGTTTAAAAGGCACTTGGACTTAGAGCAACTTAATTAATTTCCCAATGAAGAAATAAAAATGAATGAACAGATACAGCATATCTGTTGGCTGGGCCCTTGAAGACTAGGAGACAGCCTCTATATCACTGAATGACAGGGTGGCAGGAAGAGTTGTGATGGTAACAATAAGCCAGGGGTGCAGGTTCTTAAGGGAGAAAGACATGCTGAAGACTGTAGACTCTTCCAGTTTGCCATGGCTTCCTAGACAGTTTACCTGGAAAGAGGAGGTTGGCTGTGTGGTGTCTAATATTATTCAGTTAAACAGTTTTATGTTGGGGCTTCCATCAAGATACCTCTGTGGATCCTTTTTAATTGTTGAACTTCAGCGATGCCCATCTAGACAAACGGAGTGATTCTCAGCACTGCACACTGGAGGTGCTGTTTCATAGTAGGAAGTGCACCTATTGTACCACTTGTGTTTGCTAATGCTTTAAACTCTCTCTTTCCCTGTTTTTTTCTGCTTCATTCCTTTGGCTCAATAGAATTGATGGTATCAACCAAAAGTGTCAATGTACGTGAGTCTTAATGGGCTGAAAGGGCCTTTAAATGAATTGAAAAAGCATTTAATCCTGTTAAACTTCGTTGTCTTAATTATATTCACCATGAGGTTTTGTTTTGCCTTCCCTTCTCTTAGCAGCGAGGGTTTAATTGCACTCCATCTGAAGGTTTATAGAAACGAGGCTGGTGTGTTTGAGAGAGCGCAGTCCTGTGGCAGGAACATCTGTAGAAGGAGGCATCTGTTTATTAAAGTGGTTGCCCTGCGAGTAGATTGCCTTGTTTGCTCCAATGTAGCTAAAATTACGATGCTAATGGCTTCTGCATGTATCTGGGATGACAAGCCACCACACCAGCTCTTTTAACTTGCCAGCATTCAAAATAGTATTTAGTGAACATTGCTAAGGGAAGATAAATTCACAACTTACACTGGCACAAGTGATTTCCCTGGGATTTGCCTGGTCTGAATTGTCAAGTCTCGTCCTTCGTTTTACACACCCAAGGTTCTGAAATGGAGTCACATTTAATTGAGCCTTAAAAGACTTCACACGAAAAACTCCAGCTTTCTCATCTTTCAGATCAGGTAGTAATTGCATAGAATTCTATTTTCTGTGAGAAAATTCTCAGTGCCAGTTTTAAGACCGGCAGGAAATCTGGAGTTAATAGGGAAAAAAATCACTTTTTGATCAGTTTTCATTATCTGCGTACTTTATGTTTGTTACTACAAAATAAAGCCTCGGTGAATACCTAGTTGTGTTTAAGTAGTTGAGTCCACAACCCAGTAGCAAAGAAAGTTCATAGTCCATCAGCCCTGTTCTCTAAAACTAACTGTATTGACCACATGTAGTGTTCATATGTCTGCGTGTGTGTGTGCATGCATGTGTGTGTGTGTGTGCGTGCGTGCGTGCGTGCGTGTGTGTGTGTGTGTGTGTGTGTGTGTATCTTTAGAAACCATTCATTGTTCTCATGGCATTGTCTAAGGCCTTAAGCTATTATGTTGCCTAGCTTGCTGTAGTTACTGAGTGTTATAATCTGTTGGAACTCACGTTGTTGCTTTCCAAGGTCTGTGCCCTTAATCACTGGGCATTATTCCAGTTGAAAAAAAAATCATTATTTCCTGATTAAAGCAAATTTTCCAGTACTCTCCAATAAGCATTGTTTTTGTAAATCTTCACATTGAACTCTGTGTATTTGAGGAAAGGAATTTTCATTCATTTATAAATACTCCACTATTTAGACTATTACCACGGGCTGGTCTTCTCTCAAGTTTGGGAGGCAAAATGCACTTTAAACAAACATTTCTGTAAATTGAGTGACGCCTGTAATGGTTTCTCTTGCTGCTCACAGATGTTGATGAATGCACATCAAATCCCTGCACTAATGGAGATTGTGTTAACACACCTGGATCCTATTACTGTAAATGTCACGCTGGATTCCAGAGGACTCCTACGAAGCAAGCATGCATCGGTAAAGCAGGGTTTCTGTGCAGAGAAAACAGCTCTGTGAGATAGTCAGCAAGGCTGTTGGAGTTAAAGGGAACTTACTGGAACGAAACACGAATCGCTTAAGCACTGTTGCATAGTGGATTTGTTTTGTAATGCCCTTGGACAATCTCCCTTTCAGCGTAAGCACTGTGTGCATGTAGAACCCAGGCAATGTAGTATTTGACTTCAAAACCCTTCAGTCTACTTTCTTTGCCCATACAGCATGGCCTCCTCCTCCCAGTACCGTCAGCATTACTCTTTGCTGAACTTAAGATTTACTGTCTTTTTCAACTACTGTTTTCTTTGAGCCCCACTTACAATCCAACACCACATTGTGCCTTGTCTGCATGAAGAGTCTCATGGCTTCACCCACCATTACCATCATCCAAACCCTATCTCACTGCTGATGCATCTCGGAATGTGTCTACCAGACAACTCCACTTCTCTTTCCTGTTTGCCCAAGGGTGGCAGGTTGCCTGGATCAACTTCTTCTGCCTGCCGTTGGTCTTAACTGCCCTTAAGCCAGAAATCCTGTGATTTCTTTCGCTAACCCAACATTGGGTTCTGACTTTTAAGGTCTTCGTCCGTTATGCCCTAAACAGCTGTGTTAATAATTCCATCCTTCCCTCCCCCAACCTGCTCCTAATCTCACTGCACCCCATTTCCTTCTTGCTTTCTTGTTTTTTAGTTTTGAAACTATCTTTTCTCATTTTACACACCAATCCCAGTTTCCACTCCCTTCCCTCCTCCCATTCCCCCCACTTCTTTGTCCCCCATCCCCTCCTCAGAGTGGGTAAGTGGGGAGTCAACAATGTCTGGCATATCACTTTGAGGCAGGACCAAAGCCCTCCCCACTGTATCTAGGCTGAACAAGGTATTCCCCCAAAGAGAATAGGCTTCAAAAAGCCAGTTCAAGCACTAGGGATAAGTCCTGGTCCCACTGCCAGTGGCCCTACAGACAGCCCGGCCATACAACTGTCACCCACATTCAGAGGGTCTAGTCCTATGCAGGTTCCTCCGCTGTCAGTCTGGAGATGGTGAGTTCCCACTCGCTCAGGTCAGCTGTTTCTGTGGGTATCGCCATCATGGTCTTAACCCCTTTGCTCTCTTTGACTGGACTCTGGCAGCTCAGACCAGTGCTTAGCCATGTATCTCTGCATCTTCTTCCATCAGTTGCTGGATGAAGGTTCTATGATGACAATTAAGTCTCCTGAGAAAATTGAGAGCATGGCTTGGAGAGAAGGGAGGGGCAAAGGGGAAGGAGAGGGGAGAAAGAGAAGGGGAAAAGAACATGAGGGAGAGCAAGGAAAGATATATCTTGATTGAGGGCGTCATTGTGGCCCTACCAAGAAGCCTGGAACTAGGGACATTCCCAGGAATCCATAAGGATGATCCCAGCTAAGACCCTAAGCAATAGTTGAGAGGGTGCCTGAAATGGTCTTCCCCTGCAGTCAGATTGATGACAACCTCGTTATCCTTCTTTTTCTTATCCTCTTTGCCTACTATCTGGTTGGTGAAATTGCTGAAGAAAAGCTAGCGAGAGATGGATTTTGCTGAGAAAGCAACACGCTCTTGGGTAGCACATGTAAAAGTACCACGAGTGTTTCAAGTCGTGTGCATTCTCTTACTGTTTTTGTCGACAAGCATTGCGAAGAAATGCTGTTTGCCTCTCTTTCGTCTTCTCAGATATTGATGAGTGCATCCAAAATGGCGTTCTTTGTAAAAATGGCCGCTGCGTGAACACCGATGGAAGTTTCCAATGCATTTGCAACGCTGGCTTTGAATTAACCACGGATGGAAAAAACTGTGTCGGTATGACATTTTCTTTCTCCCTTGAAAACGGTTTTTAGAGGATATACATTTTCTTTAGAACCACACACATGATTTCTACAAAGGTTTCCACATCTCACGTGTGGAAGAAAGCTGGTCACATGACTTAGGTAAATAAAATATGAACGCATTTAGTATGACTAGAGAAATAACGTAGTAGAATGAATTAGTCATGTTACAACAACTCATGATTGTGGCACGTATTTAAGTATAAGTAACAGTTACTCTTCAGCAGTATGTTGTATTTTAGATGCCAGGGTCATAACACTGACAGGATAGAAAAGGAGCTTCCTTCTGAATTTTGGAGAATATGACAAAGTTGCTATCCATATTCACTGACTGGCATGTTTGGCATGCCAGTCGTCCTTGGTTGGCATGCTTAGCTGAACAATAGATGCCAGAAGAGGTATGGACTCACACATTTGCTAAGGAAAGCCAGCTCATTTAACCTGCACTAAGGATTACCATACTTTAATTCCATTGTAAACCAGACACCCACTGAAACCATGTTACCTTCTCGGGAAAGCAAAAGCCACTGATGTCTATGTAGTTTTAATGACAGCTAAACAATCAATGGGGAAAGAGACCGTGAATTTGAGAGACAGCAAAGAAGCGCACATGGGAGGGACTTGGGGAGAAGAAAGGGAAGGGAGAAATCATGTGATTATATCATAATCTCAAAGTGAAAGCTAAATGGTTTTAAAAAGTGAAGCGGTGCCCGCAAGCACAGATCCCATATATGAGGTAGCTTTGACTGGAGACCATGGAAGGAGAGGAAGTCTTGGTTCTCTGAGGCCAGGGTCAAAGCCTTCTGTCTTCTACCGCAGACCATGATGAATGTACTACTACGAACATGTGTTTGAATGGGATGTGCATCAATGAAGACGGCAGCTTCAAATGCATATGCAAGCCAGGATTTGTTCTGGCTCCAAACGGCCGTTACTGCACAGGTACGCAGGGCTTTGAGATAAGACAGTCACCGTGATTGGAGCCATCCTCTTCTTATCTGTGGATCATGCAAGAATAATTCCATTTCCCTATGTTATTCACATCTCCTGCTAGTTCAGCAAGAGATATACCTAAAGCTTCCTAGGGAAAACTACACTGTGAGCTTAGAAACAGGAATGCCTTTGCAAAGTAACAATGGTCTAGGAAAAATTAAGGAAATGGCACATTGATTTTAGCAAGTCTGGAGAAAGCAGTACAGAAATAATTTCTTCCTGATTGTTGGCTAAATAAATAAGAGTAAGAGAAAACCTTGTGAAATTGTCATTTTTATCTTTTTCCAGGCCTGGATTTTCTAGGCTCACTCTTTATGGGCACAGTATCACATCTTTTCCATAGCAGTGATCTACAGGTCATTTGGAAACACATCATAATGTTTTATGATCTTAATTAAGTGAAGATGTGATTTGAATGTTTTCATTAGCTATTTTAAGTTCTAGTGATAATTTTAATAATCAAAATAGAGGCCTCCGGGAATTTTATGACACTGTATGACGTTCATGCTCACAAGCAGAGCTTTGTAACATGGAACTCATTTTGTGGTTTTTGCCTTGGAAGGAAGCTTTTATTTTTATTTCAGTTTCCTCCCTTAGAGGAAATCAGCTCAATGAATGCTTTCTGCCTTCCATTTTACCAATCTACCTGAATAAAATAAGATTCGTTACCAATTCCAATGATTTCATTGAAATTCCAGGACAGTAGGAATACAATATGGGACTGAGTTTATGCAATACAAATAGCTTTTATTTCCCCATGCCCCCAAAAAAAGAAAGAAAAGAAAAGGAATACAAGATGAAGTGGAAACTATAGGTTTGGCTTGCTATCTCAAGGTCCGTTGACTGAGATGTAGCACAGGATAGGTGACTAGCATTTCTCTGTATCCTGCAGCATTGCACGGCAGTCTGGAGCTTCATCTCAGGGTTCCTTAGGAAAGTTAAATGCATGTATGAAGATGACTTTGGTTTCACCTGTCATTCCCTCCTGGAAATCATTTTCCATCAATTTTCTCATTACTAATGTTAGACTCTAGATGTCTTGAAATGGCCATAGCTTATCAGTTCTGTGTCTGAGGTGTGTTTCTGCTGTTGAGAAAGCTGTGTAGTGTTGGACAGCATTTGATAAATGCAAGTGGACCGAAGAGTACATGGACTATCTGAGCTTCTTTTGTAGGTATGAAATGTTGAGATTAATGTCAAAACAGAATCTATTTCTGTGTGGGAAAATATTGCAAAAATTGCTCATAGATTTGTAGATATTTACTTCGCTTAACTTGAATTAGATATTAGTAATAGTAAACAAGATAATCAAATAAATACTAGATGTTATGAGACTCTCTTTTTCCCTCAATGCATTCAGCAGATTTTACTCACCCTTCTACAAAATGTGCTTGAGAGGACTATATTTTTATAGAAGGTCAGCTGCCATTGTTATATATTCTTTCTACAAGCTACTCAGTTGGAAGGCTAGTAGGATAGACCAGTTTAGAGAGCAAAGCCTTCTACTTTGTAATGGACCACCTTCTGTCCTCCTCTGGGCAGATGTTGACGAATGCCAGACCCCAGGCATCTGCATGAATGGGCATTGCATCAACAACGAAGGATCCTTCCGCTGTGACTGTCCCCCTGGCCTGGCTGTGGGAGTGGATGGACGTGTATGTGTTGGTAAGTGAGCATTCTGTGACGCCCTGATAGTCTCAAGTGTTGTCTGATAACATAAAATAGAATATACCTACACAAAAGAATGGTAATATTCAACCACAAACAGAATGCATGCTAAAACCCAGGTAAGGCTTAAACACATGCCAAGTGAGCGGAGTCTGTCACCAAAAGGCCGTTTGTATGTGATGTCATTTATAAAAGATGCCCAAATCTGCTTATGACAGAAAGGACAGGGTGGTAAGAGAAGAAAATGATAACTAAACGACATGCAAATGTTCTAAAAAACCAATTGTGAATATAAATGCTCTTAAAATGTAGAGTTTCAATGAATTAATCCTATAGCTTGTACATTATATCTTAATATAACTATTATAAAATGAGATCCCACAGTGTCTTCTTTCAAGGCTTCTGATGATATACAAAGAAACGAGAGTTCTGAATTCAATGGCAATTCATGTTACTATTAATAATGGATATGACATTGGGGATTACAGTTACATTCATGTAAACTCTTACTTTCATCCAAACAAAGTTTGAGTCATAAGTAACCTGTGCCATAGAAGTGTACTGATATCTAAAACTTAAAGCTTTTAAGGTTATTCCTCAAACCATCAACTCCTGAAGAGAAAATAGGAGGCTAAATATACATTTTACCTTAAGCCATTATGAATTCCTTTTGGAAACATCTGCTGAGTAGGTACCAGGAAAATGAATCAAAGCGGTCGTGCATTGGCTTTGAAAAGATCCTGTGGGCTCTCGGAGACCTAAGCCATAAAGCTGAAGGGACACTGAGGAAGGTTAGAAAAATGCATTTGTGAGGCTTTCCCTTCCCAGTCCTTTCCTGAAACTTGAAGGATGAGTCGGTCACTTTGCGCCCTGAGATCTTCAGCTTGTGCAGGAAAACAGCAAGGCTGGTTTGCAAGCATGTTTTGGGGAGAAAGGAAATTCTCAGCCATAGTTGTTAAGACTTTACTTCTGACTCTTGAATCCCAGGAGGGGTGAGGAGGGACCAGGAAGGGCCGGCAGATGGAAAGCATTTGTTCCCTTGGCCTCTTCCTCTGTCCAGGCGAGGCTGCATTTCAGCCTGCAGGTTGTCACCAAGTTAGCAGCCAGAAGAATGCAGCCCCTTCCTGTGTGGAGAGCTGAAATATGTTCGGTCTTCTTGAAATTCTTCATTGCTTTTTGTCTACACCTACATGATTCCATTGAAATCTAAAAGTGAACATGAAGCTGGATTAGGAAGGAGAAATTATTTCTATTTCCAGCAGCCAATCTATGAATATTTTTCATGAAATCCATGCTCAAAACCAAGGCTTCATTTTTTTATTCACATACAGGGAGCACATCAGAGATCACTGGAATGCCTTTGCAAATTTTTCATCACTACAAAGATTTCAGTATTTTAAAACAAGAGCACATCGTTTGGGTGGAAAATTATATATTACTATTCTCATACTATGGTGGATTTCTTCGGTCCACCCAATAAACAATGGGAACCATCCCTGATTATGTGAGGAAGAAATCACTGCTATGAACTATTTGAATTGGCTCTTTAACTTAGATTACTTATTTATATCTTTGTTTCTTTAAGAATTGAGGTTTTTTTGTTTTAACTTTCATAAAATTAAGCTATGGTTTTAATTAGTGTACTGAAGAGCCACGACTCATAAGCTGAGTGTGAAAAGGAGAGAAAACTTATGTTTCCATACCATCCCCACCTTTTTAAATCTTATTTTTTAGTTGACTTTTTTTTTCTGTTAACGAAGTGGGTCCCATAATGGAGGAAGAAAACTAAGGCTAGTCCATAACTTAACTTTTAGGCAGCAAGAAAGTTCTATGAAGCTTTTATTTAAATGAGAACCATCTGAATTTAAGAATTAGAATGTTCACTAGCATATAATAAGTAATATTGCTAGCTGGGTTTAAAATAACAAATTCCCTTCCCATCTCAGCTGTTCAGTGAGGGAGAGCTTTGGAGTGTAGGGGGAGAGGCTGCACAGTGGAAGCCGGAATTCTCTGTGGTACTGGAATGGCCCTAGAATGGCTTCAAGGTTTCCCAGCTTTGCAAATATTTAAAGCCACCTTCTTCCTATGCGCCTGCTGCATGGGGCCCTCTCTTCATGTGACCCAGTCCATAGACATATTATCCTCTGCCCTGACCACTGTGATCCCAGGCTAACACTCTCCGACAACCCGTTCCTCACTCACATGGGGGCGTCGTAACCCTGGACTTGCTTGCTAACCCTCCCAGGCAGAACTGAATAAAGAGCTCATTCCAGGGATCCCATAGGACTCTTTTGGTCCTGACAAGATTTAAGGAAAAAGAACCTCAATTTATAACCCAGATTATGAACCTCTTTTAATAACTATTCTCTTAAACATTAGATGGATAGATAGATAGATGATAGATTTATAGATAAATGATGTTGTTGATAGAAAGACAGATGGACAGACAGATATCCTTGATGTTGGACAGATATGAGGAATCAGTCATTAATATCTTTATATTTTCAGGATGGGATCTCAAAACTTGCCTTGCTACTAGAGAATTTTCATTTAAATTTTCTTTTTCAACATATTTTTTAAAACATTAGATTTAGAGCATTTCATCATGTTTCCAAGCACCAGCATTTTTGTTTCTTAAAAGCTATGTTCTTTTCTTCACTAGTTCTGTTATTTATAGTCGTGTAGTGTTGAACAAGATCCAGTCCTTCCCAGAAACCCTTCCCACGTTAGCTCTGTTGATTAAATATTCCTCCCATAATAGGTTCCACAGATTTCTCTTTACTTGCTTTCATTTTTTTTTCACCAGTTTAGGTTTGTTTATTTATTTGTTGTTTTTGCCCTCACGTATGTGCACCATGTATGTGCAGGAGGAGTTGCCAGATCCCCTGGAACTGGAGTTACAGGTAGTTAAGATTTTCCATGTGGGTTCGGGGAACCGAACCTGGGTCCTCCGCAAAAGCAGCAGGCACTTTTAGCCACTGAACCCTCTCCCAGCCCAGTGAGCTTGCTTTTGAAGAACTGCCCATTGTCAGTCCTTGTCCTGAGAATAGCAGTTCCTTTGGCTGTACTCCGATCCCTTGAAAGATAACTGGTAATCTCTAACACGCTCACAGAAACCCTATCGCAAACCCAGACTCTGTTCATCTCATTGCTTAACAGAGCTGTAAATCCAATTTTTTAATGGTTAAAAAAACTGCTAGGACCTAAGAAAACATTGCAAGACATACTCAAGAAAAAAAAAAAAGGATCCAATTATTTCCAACAACTTGTGTAAAATGTGAGATGCTTACAATGGGGTTATCTATCCCGATGGAATTATTGTATTCTACTGCTAAGACACTATGCCTTTACTCTGATGTTTAAGATGTTCTGCATTTTTTTTAAAAGTTGTTCAGTATTTACTGCCTCATAAAACTGTAACATATTTCATACAGTTCAGGAGGCAAGCAGAGTTGGGTTTTTAGGGGTGTGGATGGGCATACTGGCAAGACAGGGTACCTGGGGAGCCACACAAGCCTACACTGAATCCCAGCTTGGGCCTTTGAGGAGCCTGTTACCTTGACCTAGTTACATATCCTTCCTTAGCTCTAGAGTTGGTGACCTGACTATTTCATGAGATCATGTCTTCATAGCCATTCAAAGCCAGAGACAAATGGTCATTTTTCTTTTTCTTATGTTTGTTTGTTTGTTTTGAAATAGGGTTCCACTATGTAGCTGGCCTAAAACTCACTCTGTAGACCAGGCTAGCCTCAAATTCACAGAGATCTGCCTGTCTCTGCCTCCTGAGGTGTGGGATTAAAGGTGTGTGCCACCGTACTCAGCTCCTTTTTTTTCATAACCTTTTAATTGAGTGTTGGAGATAAAAACATGGGCTGGGCAGTGGTAGTGCATGCCTTTAATCCCAGCACTTTGGAGGCAGAGACAGGCAGATTTCTGCGAGTTCGAGGTCAGCCTGGTCTAAAAAGTGAGTTCCAGGGCAGGCTCCAAAACTACAGAGAAACCCTGTCTCAAAAAACAAAAAACAAAACAAAACAAAAAATCCATGGCCACCAACAGCATCCTGACAGGTGAAAAGAAAGATGTCCTAATTTAAAAGGTCAAGGCAAGCCGTTCCCTAGACAACAAGCTAGTCACTTCAAGGCAGTTTGTCCTCACTGTTCCTTGCAACTCCCCAATGGAGTTAAGTGCCAGGCTGAGGCTCAGACAACTCCACAATTAAAGCTCAAAGTGGTGTTTTTGACTGTCGCTATATCCTTAGCCAATGAAAGACCTTGGGAATAGGGGAATGTTGGGTACTTGTGTGGCACAGGGTAGGGCTGGGGACCACAGCTGTTGCGATGTTTTCTGTCCTTCCCTTTTATTCATTCCCCAGCCGTGAAGGTGCTGAAGATGCAAAAGGACGGGAAAGGGCAGATGTTCTCTGGAAGTTCCTAGTGTCGTAGTTTCTCGGGTTAGAGAAGCTTCCCATCTTACAGTCCCTGTCTCTCTTACCATCCGTTTATTTCCATTAGACACTCACATGCGTAGTACCTGCTATGGCGGAATCAAGAAGGGGGTGTGTGTGCGTCCTTTCCCTGGTGCCGTGACCAAGTCTGAATGCTGCTGTGCTAATCCAGACTACGGCTTTGGAGAGCCCTGCCAGCCTTGCCCTGCCAAAAATTCAGGTATTGCCTTGTAAGAAACTAGAACTTCAACAACAAATTTGTCCAAAGATTGCATCCGCTTGGAGGTGTTTTGTCCTTATTCTGAACTGAAGAAGAAAAAGCGAGTTTGCATTGATGTGTGCAGCGTGTAGTCAGAAGTCTCAGACTGCGTGTAAGCTTTGGCTGTGCCACAGTGATCACAGTGAGCAGCAACTCTTTGTTCCTGTTGCTGTGATTGTGGTACAGATTCTGTATTCGAATGTTACCCTCGGTTCCCTTGATCTGTGTTGCTATGGAGAGTATAGAATACCTTGACATGTATGTGCCATTGTTGAATTTATAAATACAAGACAATCTGATTGACTTGGTAAGAGTCTTGATACCTTATGATGTCAAGTCCAAGGTCCATCAAGGTTGACTCTTGTCCATTCATACTTTCAAGGAACCTATTTGGAAGATGCCTAAGTACAGTGGGGTTCAAAAATAAACAGAGTCCCTGCCTTTTCTTCAGGTTGAAAATACTTGGAATCACAGGCAGCAAACACAAATTACAGTGTATATGATCAGTACCTTGAAAGGGTCATGAGCAGGGAAAGTGTGAAGGATGAAGCAGGCAGTTGTCTGGGGCAGTGGGGAGAATGCAGCAGAGAGGTGCATACTGAGTTGGTTCTCTTTCCACGTGAAAGATAGGCGAGAACTTTCTGCAAAGTTGATGGGTTTTGAGCTCTGTGGACAGTCTTAAATGGGTTGTTAGAACATTTGAAAAAATAATCCATGCATCTCGAATTACTTAGAATATGACATTTTCTTTTTAGAAAAAATGGGGGGATATTTTAAAATATCCTAAACTAAATATCAGATATTAAAGCACAGATTTAAACAGAAAGAAAGCATTTCCTATATCATCCCTCACTCCTCAAGGAACAGATGCTAATCAGCAAGGAAACACTTTGTTGAAAACAGTTTAGTGCGTACAGGGGTTAGCAAAGGAGAAAGCTTATGGTAGTTTTCCATGTGAAAAAATGTCTTGTGTAAAAATTATAATGAATGACAATTTTATTTATCAGATTGGAGAAGCTATAGGGAATTGATTTTTCCTATGATGGGAAGATATACCGAAACAGATACTCTTAAATGGCAGAAGGCTGAGTATTCTGGGAAGGGATGTTAGCCTCAAAAGAAGCGTGCACTTGGATAAGTTTTACTTCCAAAAAACTAATTATTTGAGAAACATAGCTGAAGCTGTCATTGCTTGTCTAAGTTTTTCCAAGTTGGAAAGACCTAACTATATCAGTAAGAGACTGATGAAGAAATGTAGTCCTCCATATAACTGATAATAAAATATTGATGCCCTATAAAGGGGGCACTGACATGACACGTCTGTGGCAGAGCTCTCGGGACCCAAGCCTACTTCCCTACCCACCTCAGTAGCTTGGGGCAAATTACTCTGTTACTCTTTGTCAATTTTCTCTCTTGTAAGAGGGGAAAAAATGTTTCTAGCTGGTTGTATTAGAACAAATAGATTAATTATTGGATGTAAAATGGAGAATACCTGGTATCCAGTAAATATGATGACATAAGTTTTGACTCTTGTCATGTTGTCATGGAGAAAAGAAGACAAAGGCAATGTGGTGGCATGTCTTCGATTAAAGTTGTATGTGAAAAATATTGAAATAGTTATCAATATAGCGTGGTTACAAGTAATTCTACTTAGACTTTACTGAGTCTTAGAATTCATGAAATTATTATGTTCTAGAATGAATTTTTTCATTATTAAAATGAATTTACATAAAATTGTTATGTTAATGACAAAGTATGGAATAAGCTTTTTTTAACTATTTATTTCCGTTGTTATGTTCTGTGGATGTGGGGTGGGCGTGGCTTGACACTTCCTGTCTGTTTTCACCACACAGCTGAGTTCCAAGGCCTTTGTAGCAGTGGCGTGGGCATCACTGTGGACGGAAGAGGTAATCCTGCTCCACTCTCAGTCTCATAGCTTCCTGATTATCATGTGAATATGGTTGTATTTACTGTAAAAATGAAGAAGTGGAGAAGAGTAGGGTGAACCGTCTTCCACCTTCCAAGAAATAGCTCTTAAGTTAGATGTGTTAAGTGGCATTTCACATGTGACTGATTTCTTTTAACAGATAAATATTTATCTGTTAAAAGCGTTTCACTGAGAATCTTACTCACAATCCATATCCATGATTTTATGTGTCTGTTTCTTTAAGACAGCACTACACCAAATAATGATACAGATACAGCTAGGAAAAAAATACCCCTCCTTAAGGGGTATTTGATATGGACCAGGTCTGGGATATACCATCCCGAAATAACTAAGATCGTTTATGCTCTAAAAACCATCAAAATGTTCCTGTCCAATTGCAGAAGTAAAATTCATTCACAGTTTCTTATTTCCAACTTTGCGTTATGTTTTAACAAGACTCCAATAGAGAAGCAAGGGTCTTTGTGTTGATAAGTGCAAAGGTTTAGGACGTTGGGGCACACTGTAAATCTTCAGGCAGTGCTGCTACATTCTAAATGAGATCTAAATGAGACCAGAGAAAGAGGCAGAATGTTACTGGGATATTTTTTCCAAATTCAAAATGAAAACATAGATAAGTAAGCAGAGAGTTTCTAAGAAGGTCTTTATAATTCCTATTTTTTCTTTTTTAAGACAGTGTCCTGAAGCCCAGGCTGGCCTTTAATTCCTGAGCCTCTTTCCCTGTCCCAGCACCTGGGATTATAGGGATGCTCTGACTGGCCGATCCTTCCCAATTCCTGGTAACAGTCATCACCAGAATTTGATTATAGTGAACCAAATGGAACTTTTGCAACACACTAGTTTGTTGTTGGGTTTTCTCCCCGTTTTCTTGCTTTCTTTTGTTTTTGTTTGTTTGTTTTGTTAATTCCCTGTCATTGGCTTCCCCAGAGCCCACTGCCTGTTGGGAATTGTGTGTTTGTTTGACTGGAGTTCACCTACCACTGTCTCTGGGCAGCAAGACAGTAGTCATGTCCGTGGCTTGTTGTAAACTGAGCTGTCGAGTAGCCATGTTTTAGTGACTTCTGGGTTCATTCTGACTCGGGAACAATGAGAAGCACTATGTATCCCATTACTTAGATAATTGCTAATTATGAGAACAAAGCAAGAACACCCTGTGACTATGAAGTCATACAGGCCTTCCTAATAAATCTCTATGTTTTAATTAGATGGCTATAATACCTATTAAACTGAGATTTCTTTTGGATTTTGAGCCAACAGCCTGTAATTTTTCTTTATTGATTTTGTCAAAAATATAGACATACTACATGGCTTAACTATTTGGGTGGGGCCAGCTCCTTTCATTACTTTCTCTTGACTTACTAGTGAAGTGTCGTGTCCTTCAGTTTTATTTTATTTTATTTTATTTCCTTTTTCTTCCTAAAACACAAACGTTAGGTTTTCAAAGTTAGATGCTTCACGTGTCGAAAGCTCCTTGTTAGATCTCCTGTGTCAGCAAACAGGTGTCTGTGTTAAACATGCTGCATTTCATGCAGATATCAACGAGTGTGCTTTGGACCCTGACATTTGCGCCAATGGGATCTGTGAAAACTTGAGAGGCAGCTACCGCTGTAACTGCAATAGCGGCTATGAGCCAGATGCTTCTGGAAGGAACTGCATCGGTAAGTTCCTGCGGATATGTGTACAAGAGCCACTCGGGTCGTTTAATTCCATGGATCAGAGGAGAGACAATAATTAACGATGAAAACTAGAACTCCCATAGCTTTCCTTATTGCCTTTGTATTGTGCATTGATACAAAATTATTAGAATTGAGTTCGACAAGGCAGTGTCGAATTTGATGGGGTACTTGTATATTTAAATAGGCTTTTCCCAAAGGAGTGACTACAAATGAGTCATTCACCTGCTGCTTCTCTGTAGTTATCTGAGTCCTGAATGTTTTCAGTGAGGTGTAGACTTCAAAAGCTAACACACTTGATAGGTTGGGAGAGTGCAGTGACCCAGGTTGGAGGAACCTTGGCTTTATCAAGAAACCACTACTTACTGCTATGCCTAAATATGATAGCTGAGAGAAGTCTCTTCCTTTTTTAACTTACAAAAGAATGTGGAAACCAAACTCCTGTGTAATTTATATTCAGCAGAAGGAAAGGGAGGAAGATAAGGAGACTTTCAGGTCAATGCTTTATTAGTTTACATCTTTAAGAGATTGGATAAAATCAACACTGTCCCACAGAACAATTGAGTCCATTTTCATAAAATGAGAATTATTGGAACTATCATTGTACATAATGCTTACAAATTACCCAGAATTTTTTTTTACAACCAAGCAACTGATGATTATGAGTAAATAAACTTAATATCTGTGTTTTTGCTAATGGCTTTATTGCTTAGTATACCCACTTGATCTTGAATTGAAGATATATACAGATGAATTTAAATTATGTTCTTATTATTACATACTTAAATAGACTACTATATATTTAAGTGGATTAAACATATATAAGAAAGTGTACCAGCCAAAGATTATTGAATAGTTCTAAAAACATACAGATGGGCCAGGAGTTTGGAACCATTGCTAGGAGCTTGCCTAGAATTCTGGAAGCCTTGGGTTCAATCCTCAGCACCACATAAACCAATGGTGGTGGCACACACCTATAATCCCAGAATTTGGAGTCAGAAAGATCAGACAACCATAGTCCCTGGTCAGCCAGGCTGGAAATCCTGTCTCAATAAATAATAAATAAATAGAAACCAAACCACCCTTTGTTAAGTGGAAGCAAAGGCACTTCCAAATAAGCATTTGGGTGGGCGCTTTGAAACTCCTGTGATCAGTCCCACACAGAACTCAGGTCACACCGCTATGACACTTTACATACGTGTGATGTTTGTATGAAGGGACTGGAAAGATGTTGCAGCAGTTAAGAGCACTGCCTGTTCTCCCAGAGGACCAGGGTTCAGTTCTCAGGAGCCTCATGGTGGTTCATAGCTGTCTGTGACCCCAGTTTTCAGGAAATGTGATTCCCTCTCTCACTCTCCACAGACATTGTATGCACACAGTGAACATACATACATGCAGGCAAAACATACACACACACATAAAATAAAAAATCATGCAAGTCTTATCAAGTATTTGACTCATCATTTTCTTACCCATTTCTCATGGAATTGAACTGTGTCCCTTAGAACACATACATCAAAGTCCTCAGCCTCAGTAGCACAGGATGTGACCTCATTAGGGGTTAGTTTTTTTTTAAGTGTCTAATTTTTGGAGAATTTCATATATGCATACAAAGCATGTTGAGCATATGTCTCCTGCCCCTCCCCCAGCTCCTTCTATACCCATCCCTCCCCCCTTCTACTCTCCCACCCCTCTAACTTCATCCCTTATTTTTTTTTAAAAAAAAAAAAAGCCAATTGAGTTCAGTTTGTGCTGCCCACCTATGCGTGGGTGTATATGATCATCCACCGGAGCATGGTCAACCTAGTAGGGGCCACACCCTTGAAGAAAAGTGACTGAGTTTATACAATTTTCATTTTAAAAAGACATTTTAAAAGATGGAAACAGAGAAAACATAGCATCAAAAGTGGGTAAGACGCAAGTGAGGCAGAAAGATAATACTACCTGTGGTGATGCTACATGAAATCTTTTCCTGATCCCTGTTTGGGTATCGTCGGGGGGACCCTATGCCATTTGACAAAGGACAACTGCTTGCAAGAGGAAAAATGTCACCTTAAGCAAAAGGAACTCCTTATCCACAAGTGTGGTTATTATTTCTTCCTCTTGGTAACCGAACTTGCCGATAAGAAGTCAATGCCTGTAACCTCAGCCCACAGTGAGTGAATTCGATGCCAGCTGGAGCTACAGCGTGAGATCTGTTCCAAATAGAGTGAGATAAAGTTAATGCGAACGTTTGAACTGTAGGTTTTAAACCGTCTTCCCTGGGCCATTCTGGATGGCCAGAGGAATGTACGAAATGCATCAACAGTCCTCCGCTAGCTAAAAACACAATGTAAAAATTTCCCATAACCGACACTTAATGCATTCTTGGAATTTTAATAGAAAAAATTGAAAAATAACGTATTCTTATTATGTATAAGTTTACTGGCAAATGAGTTTAACTATCTATTATATTTTATCAGTGCTTTTAATGTAAAAATAAACCTAGCATAATGACTTTTAGGGAGGGGGAAGGTAACTGAAGGAGAGCAAAGGATAAGCCCTTACTAAGTCTGACACATTTTCCAAGGACTTCAGAAGATTGTAAAAAGCCTCTAACAGCATGAGAAGAAGGTACCTTCTGGATAGCACAGAATGTGTATGCTCTAGTGTGGCATAAAAATACTGAATCAGAAAAGACAGTGAGGGACAAAACCAATAAAAATAAAGCATGGGTGGTTCGTGTGATGTTCCTGTAACCATGTCCACCTCTTGTCTTGTGCTGACTGCTTGCAGACATTGACGAGTGCTTGGTAAACAGGCTGCTTTGTGACAATGGCTTATGCAGAAACACCCCGGGGAGTTACAGCTGCACATGTCCCCCTGGCTATGTGTTCCGGACAGAGACGGAGACCTGCGAAGGTAAGGGCTGGCTGTCTTCCTTGACTTGGCATGTCTGAGCCCCAGAAGCACCTCAAAATACATCAAGAGCAGTCATAGTAAAGGTGCCATCAAAATACGTGTGAGAGAATGTCTTCCCTGTTTTATGATCTCTGTCCGTGGATTTGAAAGTTCTGGAAGTGGCATTCATGTAAACAATGTTTACAAACACTGTTGGTTTGTTCTGTTCACATAGGTGATCACCAAGCAGTTGGAAAAACCAACGGAAAAAAGCCGTATAACTTCACTTGTTAAAATAAAATATCTGATTTTGTTCACTTGGTTTACCCTTAAAAAAAAAATCACTGTGACACACTAACCTAAAAACCTACATTCCAAAAGTACTCGGCGGCTAGCCACTTCATTGTGAAATGGATGGTTGGTAGTGTCAAAACCTTGACCTAGAAAAATATTTGGAGCCTATGTGAAACTAATTCCTCCCTGAAATATATAGTCTATGAAAATTATCCTTTCCGCTTGACTAGCTGAAGGATATCATTTGGGTTTGTAGCTCTAAATTAGGTCAATATTTTAAAACCTCTTTTTTTTGCTGCCTTGAGTTTCTGCGGTGCAAGCCTCTTGAACAAGTTCAATGCTTAAGGAGGTCTCTGTTTTCAGTGGGACTCAGGCTATTATGTGAGTGACTTGATATCTTGATCCCAGTTCTGTTTCAGAATGATCTGTTTCTTAGCTGCCATTCATTTTCTTCCTTTGGTGTCTAGGATGTGGGCCTGCAGACAGCTCCTATAATATGCTCAAATCCAGCTACCATTTCCAAATAGTAGCTCGTTTTTAAGAAAGTTAATATTAATTATTGCAGAATAGCCCTTTCTTTTTCTGTGGGTGTGATTGTTCCTCGGTGAATCCACACCCAGGAAAAGTGCAATAGCACTATTATGGTGTGTGTGTGGTGGGGGGGATGTTAGCATCCTCTTTTCATCTTCCTTAACTTCAAAGCATTCTTGTGGACAGAAGCAAGTTAGGACTATTGAACAAGATGCCAAAACACAAATGTCTCAGCTGAAGCCAAAGGAATGCAATTACAAAGGGCAGTTCTAAGTTTGGATTGAGTAGAAGGGACCTCTGAAAAACAGTAATTAACCAGTGTGTGTGTTGGGGGATACTCATTTACATAAAATCACATTTTCCTAAGCTGAGCTAAGATAATCGTTTCCCTTATTGTCTGGCAGGACACACCCATCCTTTTTGGGTTGGAGTACTTGTCTTCCCCGCAGATGGGCAGGGCGTCCCCTAAGAGCAAGGGGCATCTGTTGTTTAAACCCTGCTAGGCTCTGCAATGATACACGTGACATTTTCTATTTTCTGGCTTCCATTTGCACTCCCAACACCCATTTTCCTTCAACATTCTCTAAGAAAAACTTCCCTAGAACATTTCCCTGTATTGCTTGTCCCCCAACTCAGAATGGTGAGGTAAGGGGTTTACAGCGTTTTTGTATTTCCTGGATGTCCACGCTTCTGCTATATTTTACCAATTCAGTTCTCTGTTAAAGGGTAAGTTTCTCTAAATCTCAGGAAATGTAGAAGGTAAGGGTGGATGAGATGTCCTCTCAGTTAGCTCAGAACTATTGATGATTAAAGTCTAGTTTCCCATCTGTCACATGCAGCCATTCTCTCTGGCGATGGCAGGAGACAGAGAGTGGGAACCAAGTGGTTCCGTTCTGGAGGTCTGGTTCTGTGGTGCCTACACTGAATTGTCAAAACAAGTAAGACAGAGTTGAAAGGTATTGATAGGTAACCTACCAAAGAGGTAAAGGACAGAATGACATTTAGTAGCAAAATGCTGGCTTGTCAAATAAACGATAAGTCACTTCAGTGGCAAATCAGACAACAAGGAAGGTAGAGATGTCTTGACTTACTTTGTTCAAAGGGCACTTGTTCTCAACAAACCTTAGTCTTCCCTGTGATATGGAAATGACTTTTATCTGTGGCTCACAGGAAAGAAATTCATAGTATATGAATAAAGATGAAATGATAGAAAAATAGTTTGGCTCCTACCTTATGATGTTGGTGGAAATTTTAAAAAAAAACTCAGTTAGCCTGGAAACTTACCCAAGTAGCTATTTTGCCCACCATTATTTGCCTTTCATTTAAAGTTTTCCCCCAAACTACGTATGTACCGACCAAGAGGCCTCTCATCTCTTGTCTCCTTGAGTCTCCTGACTTCCACCATTGGGCACAGTCAATTTGTCAGCCTGGTCTCTCCACTCCAGTCTTCCTTCACTAATTTCCATGGGCTAGACAGAGAATTAGTACCAGACTCTTTGCAAATTTCAGCGTTTTGTATATGTGTTTTCTCTGTTCGCTTGCTCTATTTGTAATTCATGGTTTCAATAGATTAATTTAAATATATAATAAGCAACAGTACCAATAAGCAGGAGGTTTCTCTGTATTTTAGACTGAGGTTACAAAAGAATTATTTCATTTTGCTTGAGCTTGGAGAGTCTGTGAAAGTTAAAATTTTTACATCCAGGACTGTGGTTTCGATTGTGTTTCCAGTGACATAACTAGTTCAATGTAAACCAGATGTGCTTTGAAGTTTATTTCCAGAAATGTACAGTGAACTGTTTCAATTTCTGGTTCCATGACATTTATACCATAAAAACATTGTATTTAAGGGAAAACTAAATATCTGATATTTGTAGTTGTCGCTGTATGTGTTTATGGTTTTTGAGTTGGCCATTGCTTAATTCAAAATGGGTATTTGTAAAACTGACACCAGCCCTTCTTTTTTTTGGGGGGGGGGAGGAGAAAGGCCTCTCACAAATGAATTAATTGGAGAATTAAATGTGGGATACCCTCAGATTGCATACTTCTTGCTCATCTCATTTCTTTTGTACTTAAATTTTCATGAAAAGGTTTCAATACTTTTCATTGAAAAGCCTTGCATTTGAATTAGCCTTATAAATACTTGTGTTATTCTTTCAAGAAGTTTTTTTCCATTGCAAGCAACCTGAAAGCAAAATACACTCGCATTTCCCACAGTAATTTGTAGTTCAAGAGCTAAATTAATATCTGAGCTCACCTCTAGCTAGACACCCTGAAGTGGCAGTAATTTCTCTCTACAGAGATTTTTAATTAAAATATAATTATATAATTCTCTCCTTGTCTCTTCACTCTCTCTCTCTCTCTCTCTCTCTCTCTCTCTCTCCAGCTCCTCCCATGTACCTGCCTCTCAAGTTCATAGCCTTTATTTCTTTAAATGTCGTTACATGTGGATGGAGATTAAATTTAGGGCCTGAGGCATGCGCTCCATCAACAAACAACTCCTCTACCCTGCCCCAGCTCTAGTTCTCCTAATTTATGTCTTACTAAAGTTAATTGTGTAATTAAGTAATTGTGTGACTGTAAAGGGCTGAAGAAAGAGAATGGTGAATGGTGACTGCGGAGAACTCTGTAGCCAGGATGAATATCCCAGGCCTTGTTTCTTGGGTTGCTCTAGGAATTCAGAATTAAAGCCAATGTTGGTGTGCTTTTATCTTCACACTTCACAAAATTATAAGGGACAGAAAATAATGAACCTTTATTGTGCCAGTGGATTGCACCTGAGTGACAACCAAAAAGCAAACCAAAGCAGCTCTATATAGTTAGAGTCATAGAAGGTGCACATGCTGAACCCTTTTCCAAACAGGGTGTTCCTTATGGTCCTACTGAGGGTCCAGTCAAGTAGCTGTGTAGCCACACTGTAGAATATGTCTTCATTCCCCATTCACTTTAGCCCTGCAGATCTGTATTAAAATTATAAGAGCCAAGTTTGCCAGACATTCTGGCATAGCGCGGCTTGTTGGAATAATATTTTCCAGAAACGCATGGCAACTCTAACGGAATCTTTTCCTTCTGCATTGTAGACGTAAATGAATGTGAGAGCAACCCGTGTGTCAATGGGGCCTGCAGGAACAACCTCGGCTCTTTCCATTGTGAGTGCTCACCCGGCAGCAAGCTCAGCTCCACTGGACTCGTCTGCATCGGTGAGCTTCCTAGGAGGACTCCACATGAAGGTCTTTCCCTACCTCAGCCTTCCTGTGGGGGGAACAGAAATGACAGGAGAGCGGAAGAGCAGAAATTAGGCAGGCTTTTAAACCTTTTCATTCCAGAACAACCCCTTTCACGTCAGTAGGTACATGATGCTGTGGTTGTAGGCATATATATACATATATATGTAGAAATATATAGAGAATACACACACACACACATATTTCTTATTCTTCAAATGCTTTAGGCACAAGTACCGTCAAATCCCTATCACAGATCTTTAAACCTTCTCTCATAATCAAAGACACGATGGAATTTGGATTCAGTTCAGAGGATAAGAATTTGAAGATTTTAACCAGGAACATGTAGAAGGAGTTTAGTATTTTCCTTTCTCTCATCCATCATCTTCCAAAGCAAAGAAGATAAGTGTTCTTCTGCTTTGGAAAATCTCTATGGATAACTAATATGACTCAAAATCGCTAAGGCCAGTTCTTTTATTCCTGATTTTTGATGTATAGCCCAGGCTGGCCTAGAACCTGATGTAGAGCAGGCAGATTGGGAATTGACAATTCCCCTGTCTCAACTTCACAGATCCTGGGACTGCAGGCAGGGGCCACCACGCCTGCTCAAGACCAGGTCTTGGTAATGGCACAGGCGTGTACCGAGTGTGCTAGTGTAATCTGGGAATAAATATTGTGTATAAGGGAAAGGTCTGCCCGGTCATTGCTCCCTCCGTCTTGTGGCATGCCACAGTCCCCATGGCTATCTAATTTCCATCTTTAAAGGAAGCTTTACACAGTGCCATATAAATAGGCAAGTTCTTGATTGTTATCTAGCCAAAATGAATTAGCAATTTAATAGTTAAGTAAAAAATACAACTGTTTTCACCATTGTCTCCATAGACAGCTGGGTGCTATCTTACTTGTTTTTAGTTAGAAATGAGTAAGGCCCACATTATCAATGGAACCCTCTTTGGAGACACGATACTCCTGTCTTCATTTCCTAGTGAAACATGGCCACTGGAATCTGAGCATTGGTTGGGTCTCCTTTCAAAAGGCAGAGCTACACTTATTTTTTTTTTTTAAATCTAATTACTGGGGTATGGGGTTAGGATCTGTAAAGCAGAAATATTTCTGCTAAGGCACAATTTCCAACCAAGATGGAGTCATTTTTATTATATAAAGGAAATGAACTCAGCATCAGTCAATTAATAGCCTGAGAAAGCAATCTGTATGCCACTTGAGCATCAAAGGCATCCTCCTTTCTCTTTCATCATATAGACTTTTATCATCTTGGCCTTTTGTCCTTATAGTTATTAATGAAACAAAGACGTTTTATTCCCAAATCATTAAGTCATTCTTCCATTTGCCAACAACTAAACACCACCACATTTCCCCAGTCAGTGTCTTAAGCTTTTCATTCTTTACGATAAAATTTGAGTGTTTCCGTTGGCTTTCTCCTTCCACCATGTGAATCCCAGGAATAGAACTTGGGTCATCAGGCTTGTTGGCAAGCACCTTTACCCACTGAACCATCTCTCCAACCTGCCTTGAGCATGTTTTCAATGGGGCTCTCTATTCAGTGATTACCCTGCCACCTCTAGTCACAGGATAGAAACCACAGGGCATAAGGAATAAAATGTCTTCTTTGTGGTTACTAAAGTCAGACCATCTGTGACTTCATTGGGTTCTAAGAGTAGTTATGGACTTTGAGTTAATCCTTTAGATATACTAAAGATGATCTTAAATGATTTTCTAAATGTTTAAAAGACAATTGTATCCTGGTTGGAGTTGTTAGACATGACGGAACAATGTATTTAACTCAGCTTTCCTGCATTGCTCTGCTGGTTCCGTAGTGGCATATAATCCACACCTGTGTCCCTTGTCTTTGCCCCGGGTCTCCGGGCCCTCTTGCTCCATGTCCCTAAATCCCATAGACATACGAGAGCAGCAACATCTCTGCTAATGTTCCCATAGTTTATTCCTCGTAATAGACTACTAGCAAAGAAGTCTGTCACTCACTTTCTCAGGATTTGCATTGGGGACATTCCAAGTGCAACTGTTTTGGCTTTTTTTAAAAATTATTATTATTATTTGCTATGTCATTCTTATTCTCCTCACCTCCACCCTGAAGTTTATCACCAGTTGGTCCTTGATCTCGTTGCCTCCCTGTGTACACTCACCCCTGTTTCTCAATTCCATGGATCCATCCTTGCCCTTGCAGTAATTCCAGGCTTGTGTTTCCATCTGTTTCCCTTTGGATGCCTCGTGACATCTCAATAGAACACATCTAAAACAAGGCTCTGATTTTTAAACTCAATCCTGTTTCCTAGACACATATTTATCTTCACCAATGGCAGCTCCATTCTTTAAACTGCTGTCCCAAATTCTCCTCTTTAGCATTGATACCTTGCTCCCAAACTCCACACTGAATCCATAGGCATGATCTTTTGATTTTGCTTGCTGGTTACCCATATTTCCACTACTTTTCACTCCCACCCATTATGTTTCTTCTAATTTTAAATTTAATTCTTTTAGATTAGCTTAACATAGTAATATATTTCATCCTGGCATCTTCATACACACATCCTACCTTACTGTGTTCTTCATTACCCCCTGTCCTTGTCACTGTCTCCATACAAACTGGTTAGGGTTAGATTAGGGTTAGGAGGGCTGGAGAGATGGCTCAGAGGTTAAGAGCACTGCCTGCTCTTCCAGAGGTCCTGAGTTCAATTCCCAGCACCCACATGGTGGCTTACAACCATCTGTAATAAGATCTGGTGCCCTCTTCTGGCCTGCAGGCAGACATGGAAGGAATGTTGTATACATAATAAATAAATAAATCTTTAAAAAAAAAAAAAGATTAAGGTTAGGATTAGAGTTAGGTTAGGGTTAGGGTTAGATTTTTCCCGAACCAAACACTGCCTCAAGGGAAAAAGCAAAGAAAAAGGAAAAAGAAAGCAGCTACCCAGCTCCTCCCATACCCTCACCCAGATCCTCCAACACCCTCAGCTTCTCCCACCCTTTCACCCAGCTTCTCCCAGAACCTCAGCTCCTCTCATGCCCTCACCCAGCTTCTCCCAAACCCTCAGCTTCTCCTATACCTTCATCCAGCTCCTCCCAAACCCTCAGCTTCTCCCACACTCTCATCCAGCTCTGCCCACACTCTGAATTCCTCATACATCTTCACCCAAGTCTCCCACACTCTTGCCCACAACTTTTTGTATTAAGTCAAGGAAAGAAGTTTTTTTTTTTTAGTTTAAACCCTACCACCAGAAGATTTGGGCCATGGCAACTTCGTGTGATATACACAGGCATTGTAATTACTTCTCTCCTAGTTCCTGCTCTGGATTTATGAAATCACTTTTGTTTGTGTTTTATTGTAGAATTTAGAAGTAAAGCTTTGCAAATAGAATTAAATGAGATTCCAGTACCTTCTGTGGGAATATACTTTGCTATCCCTCAGCTGTGTGCAGCGATATGTTCTTAAGGGCTTGTTATCAGATTCATCTGAGGCGACTATCACGAGTTCAGATTTCCTAGCTGCACATCCAGAACTCCATTGCCCATATTGTGTACACTTAACTGAAAGCCATACTGTGCAAAGAAAATTAAACACGTAGTTGTCTAGGCAGTTGCAAGTGGCCCTGTCAGCTTGGAATAAATTTGCTGCCACCGGTTCAGAATCAGTTGTCTTTTGCTCTTTGTCTTTTTAACTGTAAAATCTGTTAGCCAAAAGCTTCTCTAACCACTGACCATTCATTTCCCTTAACAGATGTGGAGTCACCATCTGGATGTCCTTGGTCGCTCACTAGGATTTTACTATTTAAAGACAGCTAGATGAGATATAGAAATATTTTAACAATTAGGAGTAGCTCTCAGGCGGTCAGATTTGCAGGAGATTTTTATATCTTATTTATATTTCTCTATGCTCTCAAATCATTGATGATAAATAAGAATATATTAGTTTTAGGAATAGAGCTAAAGCTACAGATAAGAATGCAGGACAGAGTACCAAAAAGCAAACATTCCTTGAAAAACCAGGGGATGACTGGTGCTTCACCTTTCTGTGTTTTCATCATACATTTGTCATCTTTGGGCTTCTTTTTCTTCAGATTTTTTTCCAAGTTATTAATCAAATAAATGTCCACAGTCAGGGAAATTCTGGCTCTTCTAGAATAGAATGTAGAGTTTGACTGGCTTGTTCAATGAAGAATGAGGGGATAATGAAAATGATATATATTTGCTCTTAACTGTCAAAGCACATACCGTAGAGGTTTTTCCTTCCCTCCTGTGTTATGGTGTTGTCATGGCAATGGAACATATTCCTAGTACCAGAATGAACCCTAGGGCAATAGTGGTTATTTCTCTATAGCTTACTAATGGATACAATCGTGTTAGTGGCCACAGTGTGTGCGATAGTGCAATTCAGTATTTGACTTATGCCCCATTTAAATACATGCATATATCAATATGTTCAAAGAATGTGGTGCCAAAACGACTTTAAGAATTAATACTCTCATATCTTTACCCACTATAACAAATCCCTTTGGTGTCAGAGTTTTCTTCCCAGGTAAGAGCTTCCCAACCTCTCTGATTCCTTTTCAGACAGCCTGAAAGGGACTTGCTGGCTCAACATCCAGGACAACCGCTGTGAAGTGAACATTAATGGGGCCACCCTGAAGTCCGAATGCTGTGCCACTCTCGGAGCTGCCTGGGGGAGCCCCTGTGAGCGCTGTGAGCTAGGTAGGCACTTGACCTGGCCCTCTGAGCTGTTGTTTGGAACATCACCTCCAAATCAACAGACGTCCGTTCTCACAGTGTGTCTGTAATGAGGAAGACTGTTGTCGTCTCTCCAACAAGATAGCTGGTGGCACTACCCCTGCAAGAGGGAGCTTTCCGAACTGAAGACAACTAACTGCTCCTCAGCCTCTGCCACCCAGCTGCAAATTTTAATTCCTTCCTACTGAGCCTGGCAAAGGCATTTCTTTTCTTTTAATAACGAAGTAAAATTCTGTCCTGTTCTTACAGACGCAGCTTGCCCAAGAGGGTTTGCCAGGATCAAAGGTGTGACTTGCGAAGGTGGGTGCAAAGCTTGAATGGAACAGATCCTTAAAGAAGCGCGCCAAGTCTCTCCCCACTCCCAAGGAGCGAGTCGCTCTTTTCAAGACCCTTGAAATTTCAGTTGAAGTAGCTCAGTGTAATCAACACGGCGCTCGTGGGAAACAGCTTCAAGGTTCCCATTTCTCCTCTTTACACAGTCAGTTCATAAGGAAGTCCCCAGCCTTCAAGGCACAGAACAGCTGGCAAGGGAGCATGTCTGGGCTGCACTTTATGGACAACAAGGCCATGGTCGTCTGCACAGCTGGTGCCGGGGAAAGCTGGTGACTGCGCGGTGGAATATTTTTGCTTTAACCAAAGTAATAATCCACACCACCAGGTTGCAGATTGACTGCCCTCGCTACACAGGAAATGAGGCTACACCTGCTTTTGCTATTTGTAAGGTCTTTATCCTTCTGCTTGCCGCCTTTCCCCACAGATGTTAATGAATGTGAGGTGTTTCCTGGCGTCTGTCCAAATGGACGCTGCGTCAACAGCAAAGGCTCTTTCCATTGCGAATGCCCTGAAGGCCTCACGCTGGATGGAACTGGCCGTGTGTGTTTGGGTAAGACGCATGCTTTCCTGTCCACGTACATGTCGCTAACCATCAGTTCCCTCTCCTCTGGGCCAGTCCAAAACCGGAGTCTGTTCTGGAGACATTTGCTTTAAATGAGGTACTGCGTGAGAGGAAAATAACTACAAGATATTAAAATCTGTGCTTTATTAAAAAGGCTTCTGTTTAAAGCATATTTTTATAATTAAAAAGAAAAACTATCATTTAAGCTTTGGTTTCTGATACTTTAGACAAGTTGCGTTATTCCCGTTATATTAATAAGAGAAAACTATGCACATTTTTGAACCTAGAATTTAAAGTTAGCATGGACCAGCTCACTGCAACTGTACTTTCCAGATGAAGGGGGAAGGGAGGTGCAAAGGTGTGTCAATCATCCTGTTCCCCCCTCTACCACCACTCCAGAGTTTTCCTAACGCTTTGTTTTCTAAAGATCTCAAGTGCACAGACTCTTTATCAACACTGTACCTGTGGTGGTTTGCCCTCAGTCTTTGTCAGGGTCATCACTGTCTGAATTTGAATTTTATAATAGAAAATCAAGAAGCTTTTGTTTATTTTGTGTTATATGTAAGCAACAGTTTTTTTCTTATAAAGATAACTTTTCCCAATAAGCTATGGAGGAGTAAAATTTTTGAAAGGACTGGAGTTGGCACAGGACACTCCAAGACCAAGTTCTCAGCTCCAATGAGATTTACGTGCCCTAGAGGGAGAAAAAGGAAGAAAGGGGACAAAGGAGAGAAAGAAGAGAAGTTTGGCCTGGGGGCCTCTGGGTAGAGAGGAGATAGATGTGGCCCATAGGAAAATGGCAGTTTATAAACAGAAGGGGGACCGTATGTTAGAATGTGTAGCTTTGTTTTGATTGGGCATGTTAATTAGAGTGGCCAAAAGCGAGGTTCTGATTGCTCGACTTGAACACTCTGATTGTTGGACCTTGGTGGTCAGCCTCAGGAGGAAGAAGTCACCAAATGCAGGATTAGGCCTTGGTGGCTAGCTTTAGGAATGTAATCTAACAGTTCAGCAAGGATAAGAGGATGGGGGAGGGCAAGACCTGGCAGAGCCATGTTTGCCATGCTGCAGCCTACTGGAGTACTTCAGTTTTAGTTTGCAGAATATTTTTATGGAAGTTGTTGCGTTTAGAGTTTAAGAAGGTGGGCAGAGCATGAACAATGGTAATGCCGTTTTAAACAATATTTAAGTATTTAAATGCATTAATAATATTTTCACTAGTGTTAAATATGCAATACGACAGTTTAATTTACTCTGACAGAGACTTCATTTTAAGTTAATTTTGGCATCATACTGAAATCTGGATAGAAAGCAATGTTGTGATCCATATGGAATCATTTGGACACAGTGCACTTAGGAAGTCAGTTTCTGGCATCTTCTGATGTTGTGCTCCACCTTTTTAAGGCATGATATCTCTCTCTCTCTCTCTCTCTCTCTCTCTCTCTCTCTCTCTCTCTCTCCCCATCATGATCTCTTGCCAAATCTAGAGCCATTTTGGCTGGAATGGGCAGGCAATGAATCCCCAGAGCTTGCGTTATGGGTATAAACTACCACACCTGACTTTTACAGAGAGTACTGACGATCTGAATGATAAGTTTGAATCCCTGATTAATGGAAAACCGTTTCTGCCAATGTAATAAGGCCATCAAACAGAATTAAGAAATCCAGGCTTAATCTGAGCAAAGCACTCCTGGGTGACCCCGAAGAGAATGGGAGAGATACCACATGGCGAATATGACTACCAGGTCTTAAGTTGCCTATAGGCATGGTCTTGAGCAGCCCCAAGTGAAAGCTTCTGCCACCTCCTGAGTTATTCAAAGTGGATTCATTCTGTGGATGGGAGAGCGTTTAGATTGGATTGGCACTTGATAATGTGAAGATGCCGAGAACAAATTAGTGATACGCCCCCACAATCGAGTTTCTTATGAAATAGGGATGTCACATTAAGTGTTCACAGGATGAAAGGTGACATAAATGCACACAGTGGGGAGCAGCACACTCCCACAAAGCATGTGCCGCTGGGGTCTAGGTTTACACTGTTGTTTGTTTGCACGCCAGTCAAAGTGTTTACGCATCTTTTGTTGCCCATGCTCTGCCCGTTTCCATTCCTGGTGTGAATACTGATACGAAGTTCTCTCCCGGATATAAAGACTCTGTACATCCTTAGCTCACATAGCTCTGTCTTCCGGTTTCTCACAGCATGCCTTCTGAACAGATTGCTTCAGTGGTCCCCAGAACCCCTGTGCTTAACTAAATTCTTCACATGTTGTAAAGATCCTTCCTTCCTTAGTGGCTGTGCTGGCTGAAGCCAACTCACAGAGACCAGTGTTAGGGAAGCTGTGCTAACTTCCCTCTTCCACTCTGGGAAGTGGCAGAGTGTGTGACTTTTGCTTCACGTTAATGAAGACACACTGCATGGAAGACTCAGAACGAACTTTGCTGTGCTTGCTCTTAAAAAGTACATTTTTTTCAGCTTTGATTCTTGGAAATGTGTGTAACTCAAGGTTGAAGACAGACGCCAATATGGATGTGACCTTTGGTGGAAAACTCAAAAGACCCAGTATTGACAATAACTGAAACAGCAAACTTGTCACCTTGTCTCTTTGCTCTAGCGACCTTTCCATCAGGGAGGACCTTGTCTGTGTGAAGTGGTTTTCAAGCTCACTGATGATGTCATATCTCAGGATCCTTTCACCAAAAGAATGATTTATTTAGCTAAGAATTCTTTCCGGAACCTGTTACCCATTTTTGCCACTAGGCAGTGTGGGATTGTACCTCTGCCGTCACTCTGTTAACCGACACTTGAGCATATTGCCCATGGACCATACTGGCCCAACCTGTTTTCTGGTTGCTCATTGCCGCTCTGAGTCTCTGAGTTTTAAATGATCAATCAAATGATTTGGCCTCTTAATAGTGAAGAAGCTGATGGGTCTACGTGGTTCAGGAGGAAACCCAGATCCAAAATTTGTAACAACAGAACCAAACCCTCTTGAAGTAAAAACATAATGTTTTAGTAAAGCAAAATCAATAGGTTTTACCAAGTTGCAAACAGGCTGCAGCAAGGATGCATCTAAACATTGAGGTTTATGACTAGACCCTCACAGGACTCACTGGAACCTAACATGACTTACTGGACCCTAATAGGACTGACTGGATCCTAACAGGACTACCTGGACCCTATCAGGACTGACTGGATCCTAACAGGACTCACTGGACCCTCACAGGACTTACTGGACCCTAACAGGACTGACTGGACCCTAGCAGGATCCTGACTGGACCCTCACAGGACTGACTGACCCTCACAGGGCTTACTGGACCCTAACAGGACTGACTGGACCCTAGCAGGATCCTGACTGGACCCTCACAGGACTGACTGACCCTCACAGGGCTTACTGGACCCTGCAGGACTGACTGGACCCTAGCAGGACTGACTGGATCCTAACAGGACTGACTGGACCCTCACAGGGCTGACTGGACCCTCACAGGACTGACTGGATCTTAACAGAACTGCTGTAAAAAGACCTTAAGCTGATGAAAAAGAAGAGTCCATCATTAACACTCTTTTTCTGATGACAAAAATGCAAGACTAGGACATGGAAGTGCCCTGTCATCAGGAGAGCTTTTCAGGGTCCATTGTGAGAGTCAACAACCTGCTAAGAGTCCACTTTCACGCTCCCCTAAATGACTGTTACCATGGAATCCATTCAAGGCGGTGACAGATTTCTCATTGTAAGTCTGCCTCCAGGCCCACTGTCACGTACCACTTTCTTGAGCTAGCTGGGCCCAGCACTGCCTTTGAGGAAGAATGGATCTTTAGGAGACGTGAGAGTTTTAACTGAGCACAGGTAGCGTGAGGCACACAGTGTGTAAGTGGCTGCACAGATGCGGTAGAGGCCTTCAGTGAGTGTTCCGACTTAGGCTCAGCCTGTGCCTGCACTCTCCATGCAGATATCCGCCTGGAGCAGTGCTTCCTGAAGTGGGATGAGGATGAATGCATCCACCCCGTTCCTGGGAAGTTCCGCATGGACGCCTGCTGCTGTGCAGTCGGGGCAGCTTGGGGCACAGAGTGTGAAGAATGCCCCAAGCCTGGCACCAAGGAATATGAGACGTTGTGCCCCCGGGGTCCAGGCTTTGCTAACAAAGGGGACATCCTCACTGGGCGTCCATTTTACAAAGGTAACTGCAAGCTGGCTCCTGGCCTGCTACACTACCAGGGCTCTCTCTACGCTCTCTGAGAATGGGTTTTCTTCTCTTTTGTGTGTGTGTGTGTCTTTTTTATTGTTTTTATTAAGCTATATATTTTTCTTCACTCTCCTCCCTTTATCCACCCCCCCCATTCTAACCTCTCCCATGATCCCTATCCTCCCAATTTGATCAGGAAATCTTGTCTTTTTTCACTCCCCATGTAAATTAGATGGGTTTTGTTTTTGTGGCCACCCTAACGTCTGAAACTATAAACTACATGTAAGAGACAATATTGATAGAAATCTGGGAAGCTGAACGCTAATCATTGTTTTTGTCTCCTTCTACCGGCCCTCTGCTTTCCTCTGACATGGTTTGAGGGGAGGTAGACCTGCCCGGTTCCTCAGCAGCAGAGAGAGCTCTGTCCCCACTGTTCTACATAAGCAACAGCCAGGTGTATAGGAGCGAGACTCAGTTGAGGGTGGAGAACCTTGCCCATGATGGGCACGTTTTCTGTGCCATCTCTGTGGTCACTGCAGACCCCAGGAGCCGTCCCTGTCCAAGGCTGATAATTATTTATTGCCCACGGTGATAGATTTTTTTTTTAAGTTAAGGCAATAAAAGGACTCTTTCCTGCCAAGCAGCTCCACAGTTGGGCCTCACTCTGCTTTCAGATATCAACGAGTGCAAAGCCTTCCCCGGGATGTGCACCTACGGGAAGTGCAGAAACACCATCGGAAGCTTCAAGTGCCGCTGCAATAATGGCTTCGCCCTGGACATGGAGGAGAGAAACTGCACAGGTAAGATGGCTTCTCTCCATTAATAAACCCTAGCTTTCTTGCCTTTGCAGTGAGTATGCAGCCTTCAAAAGCCCATTCTCTCAGTGAGAATATAAGCCCCCTTTCTCTCTCATCATCATCATCATTGCTTTCTTTTACTGAACTTAAAATCCAGTTCTCAAAATAATTTTGAGAGCTACAAAATCACACAAAATGTTATTTTGATGTGAAAATATATGATCTTCAAAATATATGAGGACTAAAGAATATAGCTAGTGAGAGTCTGTGCCTGTTACATCAACTTGAAGAATATTCTAGTAATTGTTTTTTTTTGTTTGTTTGTTTGTTTTGTTTTTTGAGACAGGGTTTCTCTGTGGCTTTGGAGCCTGCGCTGGAACTAGCTCTTGTAGCCCAGGCTGGTCTCGAACTCACAGAGATCCGCCTGCCTCTGCCTCCCGAGTGCTGGGATTAAAGGTGTGTGCCACCACCGCCCGGCTCTAGTAATTGTTTTAGTTTGTGGTAGATGTGTTTTGACTTATTTTCCTCACCTGCAAAAGACATTCTTAACCTTGAGAAGAGAAGAAGTTAGGAATGTTTCTGTTTGACGACATGCAGTTTCTTACAAATGCTTGGCCGGAAATGCAGAAGTTGTCCACTGACTATACTGAAAGACTTCAACCTTCCGTTCATCAAAAGACACAGTGAGCCTGGTGTGCTGGCATGTGCCTTCAATCCCAGCATGCAACAGGCAGAGGTTGGTGGATCTCTGTGAATGACTTGGTATTCCAGGGCAGTCAGAGACATAGAAGGCCCTGCCTCATTTTAACATACAATAAGATAGTGGCAGAAACAGTTGTTTCATTGTGACTTCTTTTTAATGGCTCGTGTTTTCTTAAACTTGTGTAGAACCAACGTCAGTACTGAAACTATGCTACAGATGTGAGGGTTTCTCATAAACTTTGTCAGAGTGCAGATACTATGACTGGAATATAGAAAACATAGCAAAACACAAGCACGTGATTTCTCTTCATTTTTTTTTTTATTGTTAAAAGAAAAATGTACATTTACTCCCCTTGTCCCGGGCCCTCCCGCTCCCCCACTACCCCTCCACCCTCCCCCTACTTCCCTGATATGGGGCAGGATACCCTGCCCTTTTTTTAAGTTGGTAAGTAAGCACTTCTCTGCTGAATGGAGCACGGATCACATAGTGGGTTCGCTCCAAGGCCCCCGCTGTGCTCGCAGGCTCAGGCTTGAGGGGTGTGCTGTGTTTGCCTTGGAGGCTTCCTGTCTGTGTCCTGTCAGCCAGCCAGCCCTCTTAGCATCAGGGTTCCAGGTCCCCATGCTCCTCTGGCCGGAAGGAGTAGAATGAAATCTCGTGCCTTGCTGGGCCTTCCTCCCACGTTAGCGCACTGCCTCTCCACTTGGGCCATGCAGAGCAGTTGCTTGGCCCATTCTCTGCAACTACATCTCAGCCACAAAGAGAAGGCCACATTTCAGAATGCAAAGACACACACGCCCCACCTGCCGGTTGGCCATGACAGTTTTGGCAGTTGGAGAAAGGAATGTGCCTTAGGAAGGAGCAACGTCCCCCTTCACCCAATCTCCTCAGAACATTTCTTCCTCCTTTCAGTCCTGGTTTCCCAAGTCTCAAAACTGCAGACCTCTGACCTGTCCCGTGGAAGGTCCCGTGCCTCCAGCACTGTCTTATTTCGTCCTGTGTTTTTCTTTTTTTGAACACGGGGAGCAGACATTGACGAGTGCAGGATTTCTCCTGACCTCTGCGGCAGTGGCATCTGCGTCAACACGCCAGGCAGCTTTGAATGCGAGTGTTTTGAGGGATACGAGAGCGGCTTCATGATGATGAAGAATTGCATGGGTAAGCTCGGCCAGACCCTCCCTGCTGGCTAGGACACCAGCCTCATGCAGGCTGGGCTGCTGTGCCGTGGTTGGCTTCAGAGCCATGGCAGCACCCTTGACCACAGGTGTGCTGAGGCCGAAAGGTGTCAAGGGCAGACAAAATCACCTTCCTCAGACTGGAAGCAATGTGCAGACTACCCAGGGTGGATTTATTTTAAATGGGTAGCACTGTGGTGACCTCCAAGCTGTGTCCTGCCTTGCCAGTCCCGTGAGAGCTGTGCCTTGTAGCTGTGATACTGAAGAATATTTAGGCCACTATGTCATATGAGTGACTTGTGGAACTTACCACATAAGATGTTGCCACTCTCACGGGTACAACCTTTTCACATTACAAAAGGCATTGTTGTCTATAGTGTGCTGATCTGCACTCCTGACTGACTTGGGTTGCAAGCAACCGTGGATCACAGATTAGACATTCCTAACTGTAATCGTTTAGGAGTCTTGGGATTTTTTTTTCAGTTGGATTTGAGCTATAAATGCTAAATTACTGGCAACAAAATACAAACTCTTAGTTTATCGTGACATAATGTAAATTTTGTATAAGTAACCTCTTATCAACCAGATTGTATTGTACATGAAAATTTTCCAGTGGTTTACCGTGTTGAGAATTAGAAGGTTCATAATTTTCATATTGAAACAAAAAGTAAAACTTGTCCCACTTTTGATTGGATGTGCCGTTATGTTTGGGCCACACACCTGCCTCCTAATCCCACTTCTCCTGTACTATATGTGTAAATGTATTTTCCTCCGAGTTCTTCAATGGATCTCACGTTTTTACCTTTCAGACATTGACGAATGTGAACGTAACCCTCTCCTTTGTAGGGGTGGCACCTGTGTGAACACTGAGGGCAGCTTTCAGTGTGACTGCCCACTGGGACACGAGCTGTCACCATCCCGTGAGGACTGTGTGGGTGAGTTTTTCCCCTTCGTATAGAAATCCAGTGAGCACAATGGATAAAGGTCAGATGTCAGAGGTCAGTTCTGACGGATGTGTGATTCTGTGACTCATTACAGGCTGGAAATCCAAATTCTCCATATCTAGTTTCTAGACTGTTGAACACTGGGCTGCCTTCCAAGTAAAGACCTCTATGCAAAGCCATAGGTTTCATTGTCCAGGCAGGATGGCGAGTAAGCTGTCCAGGATACCTCCCGGTGGTTGTTCTACACACACATCCATTCCTTGTTCTGTCCACACACCTGTTCCCCTAGTCAGAGTCCACACCTCACCCAGGGTCTACACACCCACCTCATATCATGAGAGCTCTCTTGTCACCTCATGCCTCAAGGTCTTCTACTAGCACCAAGTTCAGAAGGATGGCAAAGGTGACAGCAGAGTGTTGGGGGCATTTGCCCATTCCCACTACTGACTTGTAAATCCAGAGGGTTGCTGTGTTCTAGTGCACATGCTGTCCCGCGCAGACTTAGCCAGGACACACCTTCCTCAGAACTGTTTGAGCACAGCTTACCAATACATACAAATTTATTTATAAGCCAGATAGATTTCTGTGCAGATACATAAGATGAATCTTAAGAAATATATTAAGTAGACATTTATAGCCAGATGAATTTAAACTTTTAAATGATTTTATTTTGATAATAGTGCAAGAGATGACTTTAAACTAGGGATTGAAGAATTCATGGCTGGACATGCTGCAAGATAGTGATTCAGGAAGCTGTTCCTGCATCTAGTTTGTCATAGCTTAGAGTTTATCAACCCTACAGCTGAGAAAACTACCCCTCCAAAGGGACGGTTTTAATATGTTATATTGTAGTTTATATTATAAAATAAATGTTTTGTAATATTTGTATTCAGTGACTATAAACATAAATTTGTGTAGCATAATCTTCTAGGTAATTGTGTGAGTCTGAAATAATTTCTCATTATATCCAGTGGTCACTGTGTCTAACTTATATTCCTTCTAATGAGCATTTTGAATATGGAAATGGATCACTCTACCATATCTAGGTGTTCTCTAGGAATTTAATGATTTCTTCCACTTTTGCCTGAGTTTTTCTTAAGGCATTTGTCCATCTTGTAAGGGCCAGATTGTTTTAAACTAACAGTTGTGGGCTTAAGGTCCACATAGCCAGGCACACAAACAGCTTGACAAAAACAAACATGTGAGAGTCTTGACTGTCCTAACGCTGTCCTCTGGAACCAGCATCTTCCTTCAGGATAGCTGTTGACTGAGGATTTTCTGTCCTGCCTAGTGTCTGTCCTCCCACCAGGTCCCACAGCCGTTTAGCCCCAAAGAAATCACACAGAGGTCTATATTAATGATAAACTGATTGGTCCATTAGCTCAGGCTTCTTATTAACTTTTATAACTTATATTAACCCATTATTCTTATCTATGTTAGCCACATGGCTCAGTACCTTTTTCAGTGGGCCAATCACATCTTCCTTCTTCAGTGGTTGGGACAGGACTGGGGAGCAATGGGATTCCTCCTTCCCAGAATTTTCCTGTTCCCACTGAACTGCTTCTACTTCCTGTCCAGTTGCCCCGCCTATACTTCCTGCCTAGCTACTGGTCAATCAGTGTTTATTTAAAACATAATTGACAGAATATAAACAATTGCCCCGTACCAGATAGCTCAAGTTCTGTAGGCAGCACCTGAACAGCTTTTGAAGACCACGTGCACACACCAGTGTAAACCCATGAAGTAAAATATATAATAATAAGATTCACTTATGGTACACACTCTGTCCATGCACTCTGTGATGTCAATGGCTAGCTGCATGTGGCTATGTAATTGTAATTAAAATTAAATTACATTAAAAATTGCTCAATTATGTTATATACATTTCAAGGTCTAGTAGAACATGCAGTTCCATTTTGGAAACTATAGACAGAGAAGGGAATGCTTCCAACACAACAGAAAGTTCTGGGGTCAGAAATAAGTGAATAGGGACCAGCATTTTCACCAAACCTCCCAGTTTGTCCTGTTCCCTACTCAGCCTGCGCTTAAAGGCTCTTCTAATTGTGCTGTGGCATAAAGCATAAGTCTGCTTGTCTTTTATAGATATCAACGAGTGCTCCTTGAGCGACAATCTCTGCAGAAATGGCAAATGTGTGAACATGATCGGAGCCTACCAGTGCTCTTGCAATCCTGGATACCAGGCCACGCCAGACCGCCAGGGCTGTATAGGTAAGGGTGGGCCACACAGGTCTGCATTTTCCATCTCTCAAACCATCGAGCTTTGGCACCAAATATGTCCTAAAGCCTATGAGAATCCTTTGTACTAGGAATGAATGCAAGCAGGGGTCAGATAGTTTGTTGATTTTTCAGAAACCCCACTGGTCCATAAAGAGTACTCCAAACTTCATACTTGTTATATGCTTGGGTTCTCTCTTCTGCAGACAATGAACTAAATAGAATGCTATATAAAAGGAAGTGAAAGGGATTCAGGGAGATTAATGGTATAATCTTAATCAGTACCAATAATATAAAGACAAATCCAAAGCTACTCAAGCATCACCTGTTTGAAAAGAAGATGCAGCAACCATTCCTTTTGTGTGGGCGTCTACTTGGCATCTAATGTGCGTGTGGTATCTGCACAGATATCGATGAATGTATGATCATGAATGGCGGCTGCGACACCCAGTGCACCAATTCGGAAGGAAGCTACGAGTGCAGCTGCAGTGAGGGGTATGCACTGATGCCAGATGGGAGATCATGTGCAGGTACAGAAAAGATACACAAAATGCGCATGCTATGGTTGCTCTGTTACAAATGTGGCTCCAGACTTGATCACAAAGAGCCAAATGGAGGAAATGTGTTTGGGATCGAGGAACGCCATTCTTGCTTTCACTGGGCGTTAACTTTGTGTCATCAGATATCGATGAGTGTGAAAACAATCCTGATGTCTGTGATGGTGGCCAGTGTACCAACATTCCTGGGGAGTACCGCTGCCTCTGTTACGATGGCTTCATGGCTTCAATGGACATGAAAACATGCATTGGTGAGTATCAGAAGCTAATGGCAATTCTTTACTCTTCTCTATCATTAGGACCATCATACAGAGTGAAATATAATGACTACCTCATTTCCCTCTCTTCCCACATCTCCTCAAACGTGTCTCCCTCCCAACTGCATGTTTGTTTGGTTTTTTTTTTTTTTTTTTTTTATAATTCACTGAGTCTGGTTAGTGATGTCCTTATGTGCTTGGGTGTAGGGCCATCCACTACCAGGGTCCACATCCTCCAAAAAGAATGGTTCTCTCTCCTTCAGCAACTGTCTACTGACCATAGCTCCTTAGTTGAGGCCGGGACCTGTAAACCACCTACCACATCTATGTTACAGTTTTAGTTGTGTTGATCTTGTACAAGTAACCACAGCCACTATGAGGTCATGCATGTGATAGCCGTGTCATGTCCAGAAGACAGCATGTCACTCTCCAGCAAATGAGAGTTTGATGTGCATGAATACACATCCACATGGAAAGAAGACTTACTTCACTGCTACTTTGAAAATCTGAGCCATTTTGCCAGAACTGTAAAATCTGAAAAAGAATTATTTCAGACACCCTTAAAGGCACATAGTACTTACCTGCAATACAAGTCTTTCAAGGGGACTGCATTTTCAATTTTATCTGTTTATTTCAGTACCGTGTTATTCAGATTAAAAGGTGGCTTTTAAATTAATGTGATAGTGGTAACCAGAACATGTGTTTTCCAGATGTGAATGAGTGTGACTTGAATCCCAACATCTGCATGTTTGGGGAGTGTGAGAACACGAAGGGCTCTTTCATCTGCCATTGTCAACTGGGCTATTCGGTGAAGAAGGGAACCACAGGATGCACAGGTAGGACTCAACCCCATGTCTTCTAGACTTCACAGGTTTCAAAAGCAACCATTGCTTCAGCCTTCAGCATCCTCGGGCCCATGCATCCTCGGGTCAGTCCACCAGGATATGACTGTCACGTGATGAGTAACTGACTCTTACCTTTACCATGCATCATGTCTGAGGTCACCCAGTAGGAAGGAGTGGGCCAAGTCTGCCCTGCTTCTGGTGGGTCCTGCAGCCACATTCAGTTCCTCGGCTTGGTTACAGCCCACATAAAGAAAGAAAAATAATTCTTATGTTTGGGTGACCCCCCCCAACCATAAAATTGTTTTTGTTGCTGTAACATGAATTCTAATTGGTCTTAATAATAAAAACCCAGAGTCGGATATGATGGTAAATGAAGAAAGGTAAGGGAGACAAAGGAGCAAGCCACAGCCTCCTCTTACCTCACCGACTCCCCAGGTGAACAGGGACCAAGCTCCCAGCTCCGCCCTGCTTTATCACTTCTTCTCTGTGCCCAGTCATATTGATTCCTGTTTCCTCCTCCCAGGCACTGGGATTAAAAGTCTGTGCCACCACTGCCTGCCTGCTCTGGTTACCTAGCTCCATGCTCTGATCTCCAGATAAGCCTTTTCTGATAGAGCAAAAGATCACCACGCAATGTTACTTCATGACGTTAATTTTGCTACTATTATGAATTGTAATGTAAATAGCTGTGTTTTCCAGTGGTCTTAGGGAATCCCAAAGGGGTTGCGACACACAGGTTGACAACCACTGTCTTAAAGGATCCAAATTTTCATTTAGTTCACAATGTTAAACTGATAATATGTTCTTAGGGTCTATTTAGACTTTTTTTACAGCCTTACCCCCACAGTTTCTTCTTTTATACTCTCTCTCATCTCCCACCATTACCTCTCTCCTTTTTTCTCTCTTCACTCCTTCACCTCCTGACTCCAGTTTTTACTATTTAGTTTTATCCCATAGCATACAGATATGACTAGGAAATACGTTAATAATGGTCTGGCTAGTTGTCTCCTGAATGCTCACGTTTAGGTCCCTGTATAGCATTTTGTTCAAGGCTGCAGTGAGAAGCTCGGGCCGCAGGGAAAGCTTCAGCTGCCCCTCCAGAAGAAGGCAGATGATGAGGAATGAGGAAAAGAAAGGGGGTGGAAGCCAGGAGTGTGTGCTCAATTTCAGTTCAGCAGTGGCGGCCAATAGTCAGTGAGCAGCTGGAACAGACACGAATCATATCCCAGAAAGTTTTAGGAAGGCAAATTGACAGAGTTGTACACAAGTGTATATGTTCTGTATAAACACGTTCACACAGCTGCGTATTGCTTTACAAAGGGCATGAGGCCTCAGAGGAACTCATCCGCATGTTAGCATCGAAAACACACTTATCCCAGCACAGCCACCTGTCTAGGCATCATAAGCTTATGGGCTCATTGTGTGCATGGTTTGCCATTGACCAAAATGTCTTCAGGCTGCCCATGACTGAATAAATCACATCTATGTGTTTCTGTGCAGTATTTGTGAACATAAACAGAGGCTGGTGAGCACAGCCACATCTGCAGAGGGCATTCTTTATATATTCTCAGATAAGAAGGAAAAAACAAAAGCACACACATAAGTGACCATTTACAAAATGTTCTGAGTATATGTGTAGCTTTGATTGTGTGCGTGATGCTGGAAGTTAATCCGAGGTGCTTACACACACCAAGCAAACATTCCACCCCCGGTCTACACTGGGACATTGACTTTTAAAATGAAGAGTGAATTTTTTTTTAATCAGGCTCATTCTTATCTTCATGAAAAATATGTGATAAATATTAATAGGAAGGAACAGCAAAATCTTTTTCACATCTCTCTTGAAACGTGTGTCTTTATATCCTTCCCACAGAGTTTTGAATGGGCCTCTGCAACATGTGGGGGCTGCCACTCATATCCGCAGGGGACAACAGCTGCACTTTCTCCCCCCAGCAGGAAGTGGCCAGCAAGTTCTTGGAGAGGAGGGCTTGTTTGGTCATGATCATGAAGTCTTATATCTTACCAGAGTGAAAAACGACTTAGAGACAAAGGCGGTGTCAGTGTTTCTCCGTACAAGCCCCGCGTTTATCCCAAATTGCTGTCTTTCAGAAACGCTTGGAAGTAGACTTAATTAGCTCATGCTTCATCTTTTCCTTTTTAACTCTGGTTTCTCAGATGTGGATGAGTGTGAAATTGGTGCCCACAACTGCGACATGCATGCCTCATGTCTGAATGTCCCCGGAAGCTTCAAGTGCAGCTGCAGAGAAGGCTGGGTGGGAAATGGCATCAAATGCATTGGTGAGTTTGCAAAGAGGAAAGCCCTTCCCGAAGGGCCAGCATTCCGCGTGGCTCTTCCTTGCACACATGCTAACCAACACTCCAACGGGAACATCCTCTTCGCTTTTTATTTATTCTCTCGTAAATCAAAGCTATCTTTGGTTGCAAGGATAATTCCTGTCTGAGTGTTTCCTTAGCTTTAATATAAATGGTCAAATTACAACAGGATGCTTTGGCATCTGCCTTTTCATGCATGTTGCTCAGTTAAAAAAAAAATTATTTGATGTGCGGCCAGTGATCTAAACAGCTGTAACATGAAAAACAGCTAATGTGTTTTCCCAGTCTTTCCATAGAGTAATCAGTGCAGTTTGAGAGCCGGGGAAGTAAAGGGTAGAAACAAAGGGGTTTTTCACATGGCCTTAAGATGGTAGGAAGTGGACAATTCCTGGTATTAAAATTGTTCTTGTAGGCAAAGCTAAGTATTTTTGCTGAATTCCAAGTCTAAGTTGAAAAAGGGAAAATCTTTTTCCCTGGGTTCTATAACTCTTGAGCTGAAGCCTAATAATACTGTATAGCCCTGAGGCAGGGGACTGGATTATACTCTGGGTGTCATTCATGAAGCTGTTTAATATGTCCATGCTGTGACAATAAAGAATATTTCCAGCTGGTAAGAATTACCCAGGTCAATTTAAAATAGAGGAAGGAGGTGGAAAAAAGCCATCTGAGGTCCCCAAGGTGACTTCTCAGGCAAAGCTTATAGGCCCATAGTAAGGATTAAATAAATAAAAAAAACCTTTAATATCTCTTACCAGTAATAAAAATTAATTTGAGTAAAGCTTGGCTCTCCAGCCAGATGTTTCATACTTGTCAAATATTTAAAGCCAATTGCAGAGTGTGTATTATTGTAGTTGGCGAATGATTTGCTGAATAACACCTTATGTCAGCCTTCTCACAGTGACCATAAACCCATTTCCAGGCCAGCCACGCCCACTAGCATTAACCTCATGACTGTACAGGCAGGCCTGTCCTCATTGGCATTTTTCTTGTCCCATGTGCCTCCTATTTTTCTCTTAGTTTCCATTTTATGTGCTTCATGTCTATCTGTCAGTCTGGCCAACTATCCCAAGACTGTCTGCCCCAAGATGAGGCTTTAGAGGGTTCAGTCACCAGGGCTCCATCCTCATCCCCATCCTGACTTCTTTCCCTACCCTCCCTCTCTCCCCCACCGCCCAGTCCCCTCTCTTCTGCCCTCCTCTCTCCATCTCCCCCGCTCCTCTCCCTCTTCTCTGCCCCCTTCCGCCCACCCCCTTTCCCTTTTCCTTTTCCCTTCCCCCCTCCCCCATATTCACTTGCCAATCCTTCTGCCACTTATTCTTCAGACAGCAGTAGCATAATCTTAAGCCTCTCTTCACACTGACATTCACCTCTTCAGCTTCCTCTCTGAGGTTTACCGGTCCCTGCAGCATTTTCTAGCTCCCCCATCCACTGCCCTGGCCCCCGTGTTGTGCTTTGCCGCTCCACCTGGCACAAATGCCACATCCTGTACTCTTCCTTTCTCTGTGGCCCTCTGTGAGAAACACCCTTCTCTCCTTCTACTCAGTCAAGTGAGGCTCCTTCATCCCTGGAAGAGAGAGTCTGAAGTTGATTAAAGATTACCTCTTCAGCAGGTTCTGTCTTGTTTCCTAAATTTCAGATTAGGTTGTATCTAGAACCTGCTTCACGGTCTCTAGAAAAATACATCATTCTTTATTTCCTGTGTTTGACATGCATCCCTTCCAACAGGCTGTTAGTTCCATGAAAGAAAGAACCACGTATCTCTTCCCTTCTTATAAAATTAATTTAGAACTCTACACTGAATCTCTCTTGTCAATGCCATCTCCCAAACAGATCCTCTCACAGCGATAAGAGAAGCAGTAGTAAGAGCCACCTTAGGTGGAGGTCAGCGTGAAATCTGACTCCAGGTCCCTTTAAGTATTTTATGAATACGTCACACCATTCTTGAATTGGTAGCTGGGGCCACAGTTATGACATGCACGTTTTGGATTATGAACCTAAAGTCTGAGGGCTATAGAGTAATGTCCTTCCAAATAAGCTAAAATGAAATCGGTTTGGGCTGGCTCACACTTCTGCAAGTCCCAGCCTTGTGCTGCATTAGGATGTCCCGTCTTCATCGCTGATCTTCTTTGTCGTGCTCGCTCGTCATGCAGATCTGGATGAGTGCTCAAACGGAACCCACCAGTGCAGCATAAATGCTCAGTGCGTCAACACCCCGGGTTCATACCGATGCGCCTGCTCGGAGGGTTTCACCGGAGACGGCTTTACTTGTTCAGGTGAGTGACAGGCCTGAGGAGCGCCATCTCAGGACACCCCATATGCTTTCCTTGTTTTCAGAAAACCGTGAAGAACACAGAAATGACTGTCTGTGCTTCTATTCGACCTGTGAATGAGCACATACCTTTTTCATCCTTTAAACACAGAAGCCTGAAAAAGCTTCTAGAGAATGTGGACGTTTTAAAGTCTCTCTTTTCCTGTACTGTTAATGACCTCTTACCACTTGATAAAGTACCCTTCAGAAAAAGACAGGTATTGGGGAAGGCACCTGTGTTCACAATGTTTATGCTGCTTACTCTAGTGTAAACCTACCTACATGAGTAGTCAGGGTGACCTCAGCTCTTCTCATGTTTATTTTTTTTTTTTTGGTAAAACAATTCTTTCTCATTTTACATATCAATCCCAGTTCCCTCTCCCTTCCTCCCACCCCCAAAAATGCCCAGGGCCACAGGGTTTTAGCATAAAGTTCTACCAGAACTTCAAAGAAGGGGGAGCTCTTATCATTTTAAAATAGGCATAACAACCATAGCAGCGTTTTTTTCTCCCCAAGTGGATGGTCTGGGGAAACTTCTCAGTTCTTGAGGATGTGTAATGTCCCTTTCTAAGAGAGATCATCTCATCGATCATCCTCCTCGGAGTTTTACTAGCTTTTGTCCAGTAGAGAGGATTCAATGGGATAACAGAAGACACCGCGTAAGCTCCAGTACACATCGGTTGCTGTTTCCCTCCCACTGCTCCCCTCCAGCCGCTCCCCTCCCGCCACTCCCCAGGTCTCAAGGTTGAAAAGACATCTCATTACTAGAGCATCCTTTTGGGCAAGAAATGACTTTTTGCTTTATAAGCGAGGTGTCTCCCAGCTGATGTTCATTCAGACTTTAAACTCATAAGACTAGGTGTGTAATTCGTCAAACTGCGGACTCATCCTCCCTCTCTGCAGAGCCTTGGCTGTTCTATACTCTCCGGACTTTGTATGGGACATAGCGTCAAAGAAAGAATGGCGTTGGTGGCAAACACATCTACACTCAGAATGGGGTCCAATGGGACCCTTGTAGCTCTTTTGGCCACGCTCAACCTGGATTTTTTTTTTCTAGTGAACTCAATGAAAACTGCATGCCTGGTGATGGCCATGCCACCTGGCTCAGGACACGCTGACGTCTGCCCTCCTCCCCTTTTCTGTTTCCTAGAATTAAGTAAATCATCTTGAAGGTCTTTGAAAACTGTCTGTATATTTGGGTGAGGCTTCAGTAGTGGGAAGGAAGCTTTGTTTCCATGGCGTCTCTCATTTCCTCTAAGACCCTTCAGCTAGGGAAACAGGGAAGTCCATCACTGTGCTTTCCAGTGAATGAGCAGAATCCCAGAGCTCTTAGCCATATCTACTATACTGCTTCTAATACCGATTCATCAATGGGCATTGAGGAGAACTGAGAGAAACTCCATCCATCTCTATGTAGCCGAGTGTTAGGTGTGTAAGTTAGGGAGCCTCCATCTCAGGGCTCGGACCCACCCTAGCGAATGGGTTAATTGGTGCTTCATATTAACGAACACCGACTCCAGCCACTGAAACCGATATCATTTTTGAGCAAGGAGAGAAACGTGTTGAGAAATTTGGAACATGACAGAGATGTCTTCTTGTTCTGCAGACGTCGACGAGTGCGCAGAGAACATAAACCTTTGTGAGAATGGCCAGTGCCTGAACGTCCCCGGAGCGTACCGCTGCGAGTGTGAGATGGGCTTCACCCCTGCCTCAGACAGCAGATCCTGCCAAGGTGGGTTGCCAGGCTTCCAATTCATTTTCAAGTTGGATCAGCTACAGCAAATGAAACCACGGAAAGGGCTGGAACGGGCTCCACCTGGAAGCAGAATACACGGCCCATACAGCACATATAAAAGCCACTCGTTTAAGCGTGGATTATTTTGTGGAATGAATAATGAGGAAGGCTGGCTTTCATCTCTTATGAGATATTTCTGGCTCAGAGCCAATAGTTGGAAGTTTGGCTTACTCTTTTTTTTTCTTTCTTTCTTTCTTTCTTTCTTTTCCTTAAACCATTTCTTTCTTCCTTTGGTGTCACTAAATGAATGACATGTGGCACACCTCTTCTGTTTTTAAAGGGTGATCTAGTGCCTGCTTCAGCCACCTGTGTTTACTATGCTCAGTAAGGTCAAAGCAGCTTCCTTCTGGCATTTCCTTTCGTTTTTGAGACTGTGGTGTGTATGGCTGAGACTAGAATCCTCCTACGTCCATCAAGGACTTGTTCACCTCTGTTCAAGAGTAGAGGAAAAAGAAATGCATGATTTTTCTCCTAAAAATGGGGCTCTTTGTCTAGAATACTATCTGTCCAAGGGGAAAAATGGATTTTCTCTTAAGTTAGGTATTCAGTTCACAGTACATGGAGTTTGGGCCATCAGCTTGCTATAGGAAATATAATATGATTGAAGAATGAAAAGAATTTAGCTTCATTGTGAGACTGTGGCACTTCAACAAAAGTTGCCATTCATAGAAAAAGTCTTTTCAAAAGGTGTCTTCCCCAGCTCCAAATCTGGCTCCTCCTCTTCCTTCCTCTCTTCCCCCTCAAGCTAACTATGGGGGAAAGATGATGAAATGAAACAAATTCCAGGCCCTTCCCCTACCATAGTGTGAAAGAAACGGCAGGTACCAGTAGGGACACACAAACACATCGGTATCAACCAAACACAAGCAAACAGTACTGGGAGACTCACCCTGCCCCACCACCAGAAAGTAGATACTAAGAGAGAAATGATGACAGCGAGACGGTGATGTCTGAGTGATTTTTCATTAGGATTGATTGCATCTGAGCATGATGGTAGGTGGAGGTCCTAGAGGAAGATGGCATTAGCAGTGCATTCTGTCTCATTTGAATTGTATCGACCATATAAAGGCAGTGTTTCCCAATACTCCATCTTACACAGCGCCGCGTTAGTACAAACAGGATGCTTTCAGTAAAGTTCATCCCATAGGGAAACATGTACTCAGAAAGACAGTGCCATTCTCTCTCCACTCTCAGACCACTGACAGTTTAATTGCAGCCTATGTGAAGAAATCTTAGCTCTCTTTCCTTAGCCCCCAACAGAGGGCAAGATACATTTGAATACTGGCTGAACATTTAACACAATTTGAACAGTTCCTTAAACCTAAGAAAGTCAGAACAAATTAGTATACCCATTTTAAATAGCCAGGAGACCCTTTTAATTTAAGATACAACTATTTCAAGATAGTGGTTTGAATGACTTATCTATGAAGCCTGAAAAAATGACTCACCTTGCAAAAATGCAAGCACCTTTACTTGCTTGCTACCAAGCCTGGTGACATGAGACCCATCCCTGGAACACACATGGTGGAAGAAAAGATCTACTTTCCACAAATGACCTTCTGCAAGTCACGATGTGTGCATACACACGCACATATGCACACACGCACACACACTAAATAACTGTTATATTTAAAAATCATTTTTAAAGAATTGTTTCCTCGAAAAAGATTTTTAAGATTTTATCATGAGTGGGTCTGTGTGTTGTGGAGTAGGGTGGTCTGTGTACTGTGAGTGTGCGTGCCCATGGAGCCCAGAAGAGGGCATCAAATCCCTGAAGCTGAATTAACAGATGGTTTGCGTCACTGAACGTGGCTGCTAGGAATGAAGCTCAGGTCCTCTGGCAGAGCAGTACGTGCTCTAACCTACTGAGCCTCCTGCCCTGCTCTGTTAGTAGATATATTTTAACAAAAAACAAAGAAATTTATGGGCAGTTATTTCATGGTATAAAGAACAGTATTCTCTACATGTTTATAGATGATTTTATGGTAATAGGTCAGATTATAAAATAAACTAATGTTGTGTTAAAGACTTTTTACCAATGTAGTTAGTATTTGGCGTTATGTTGTTTTATATTTCAATATGTCGATCACAAACTATGTACTGTCTGTAAAAATTAGGTAGAATCTTTCATTTCCTTTTGCTTTTCAAAATTTCACTAATTTGACAGGTTTGCATTTAATTTTTGTATTCTACTTATACTGCCTAAGTTGGCACTTCCTATTAGGGTATGTTATAATCCAAAACAGTCAGGTCTGGGGTGTAGCAAGCATAAGCACTTGCCTAGCATGTGTGAGTCTCTACGTTAGATTCCTAACAGAGTAGAAAGGGGGAAAAGCATAAGATACCCATTGAACCAAAACAGGACTTGTTTTATATCTTATCCTATAGATAAATATCTAAGCCTCTAGATAAGTGTGCCTTACTCACCATTTGAACTATTTATTCAGCTAAAGACAAAGGAAAAATGCTACTGCTCGTAAGCATCCTAGAATCTAGAACAATTCATTGTGACCTATAAAAAATGTCAACTGTCTTGGTAAAGAAGAGGTGACCTTATTTTTGTGTGTGTGTCCTCAGATATTGATGAGTGCTCCTTCCAGAACATCTGTGTCTTTGGAACATGTAACAATTTGCCTGGGATGTTTCACTGTATCTGCGATGATGGCTACGAACTGGACAGGACAGGAGGAAACTGCACAGGTACCGTGAGCCAGGGCCAACTGTGTTCTCATGGCTTGGCATAGTAGTCTATGCTAAATGCATAAACTCAAATTTTTCTGAAGTTACCTACACTTAGGCTGTGAATGCTTTTGAAAAAGAAAAGTACGTTCTGACTCATTTACTTTCTACATGGAATTTATTCGTGTTTAAATAAACAACTTCATTATTCAATACAAAACTAGTAAGCATTCATATCTGTGTGTGAACATATGTGAACTTGTACATATATTTCCTTTTTCTTAATTTTTAATAGAATTTATTATTAACAAACCTTTCAAATAAAAAAAATCACACACAAAATTAACCAGACCTAAAGTCTACACATCTCAGTGAACAAGCTAAATAGCGATTCTCAACCTCTAGAGCTTCTCATTGGATTCCTCCATTTTTCTTTCTATTTTTTTTTGTTTTGTTTGTTTTTTGCGAGACAGGGTTTCTCTGTGTAACAGACTTAGCTGTCCTAGAACTAGCTCTTGTAGACCAGGCTGTCCTCAAACTCATAGAGATCCAGCTACCTCTACCACCTGGTTTGGGATCAAAGGCATGTGCCACCACCGTCCAGCCTGAATTCTTCATTTTTTCTTCCTCAGAATGCAGCACTTGATTATTGCTTATATATTAAGATATTAAACGGCACTGTTGAAAATGCCATTTTCTTTGAGTTCCAGGCCTTTCTGGTGTACATAGTGAATTTTAGGCCAGCCAGGGTTATAAAGTATAATCTTATTGTCTCCCCCTATACCCTCAAGAAAATACACACTAACATGCTCACAGATGCACAAACACACCTGCTTACACATGCACTCACATACACGAATGCACATACATGTGCACTGTACATATATGCACACACTTATATAGAATCCTCCCCATTAAAAAACCTATTCTATGTTTGTGTCAAATCTATTTTCATTCTGCTGAGTCTTCCACAACAATCTTTAATAACTTGGGGGGAAGATTCACTCAATTCCTTGGAAAAGCATTTCATCTGTAGAAGTAAGTATGTTAACATGGGCATCTTACATGTTCATAGATATCGATGAGTGTGCAGATCCCATAAACTGTGTCAACGGCCTATGTGTGAACACGCCTGGTCGCTATGAGTGTAACTGCCCACCTGACTTTCAGCTGAACCCCACGGGCGTGGGTTGTGTTGGTAAGTGAAAAATAATGACATAAATAGAATCATACAGACAGAGCTAAATATTTAAATTCTCTTGACAAAGAACTATAGAAAGTACTTGATATAATTCATTTAAAGAAGAACAGCCTGATCATAAGAAACACTCTAGATTATTCCAAGTTTATAATCTGAAGGACAACTTTGAGTGCAAAACCAAGAAAAGAGGTAGTAGGTATTTGAGTTAGCAGTGACTAAATCCTTACGAAAATAATTAATAAGTTTTTTTCAGTATAGATAGATTTCATTGTCTATAAACTCCTTTAAAATTCCTTCAAAACACTAGAAAGAACCCGGTGAATACAGATAATAAAGGGCGGTGCTCTTTCCAACTGAAGAATCTGTGAACCCTAAGTTTCTCTCCTGGCCTTATAGACCAAAGATATTAATACAGCGACTCTTTCTAGAGGTGTGTGGAGGATGTTCATTACACTACTTGCAGTGACACAGATTTACTAGAAACCAATTTAACAAACTGTACAGATGTTTTAATGCAATCCAAACTCTCAGGAAACTGAGGCCAGGAGGTTTGTACATTAGAGTCTAGCCTGTGCTGCAGAGTAAAACTGTATCTCAAGACAGACAAACAAGAAATATAAGTGTTTGAACATCATAGAACTCATACACAGTTTGTCCGCAAAGCATCTGTGATTAGACACTACAACTCAGTGTTTTCCATGACAAAAATGTCATTTATTTACATTTTAAATTAACACATTAAAACTGTTTTATGAGAACACATGCAAAAGCTACTAGCAAGGCATTTGAATGATCAAATTCCTATATAAATAAAGGAATGGAGGATAAATATAAAAGAGGGGGAAAGAGGAAAAAAGGAATGTTGAATGAATTCAAAGCTAGCAAGGGAGGGACCATGAGTTAACTCAGTTCCCTGCACCCAAGATCTGGCATCAGAAACAAGTGAAAATATCGAAGCATAACAACGAGAAGCAGTCGGACGGTTGCACTGTGTGAAGCCAGACGAGAAAGGTACTCTGTGAACTCATAAAGACTTTCAAAATACTTTGGTTGGGATGAGACCTCTTAGGGGTGGCCTGGCCTAAAGCAGTTCTTCTGAAAGATTACTTAGGCTGCAAAGGCCAAAACAGACTGGACTTGGGCCAAGGGTTGAAGCTAAGAGATGAGTTAGGAGGCCATTGGAGTCTAGGTTAGAAAAGATGCTGGTAGCTAGAATTCAGATTAAGACATCGGTGACGTCAGCTGCCAGGTGAATTTTGAAGAGAAAGTTACCCAGCCTTTTTGTTACTTGTGTGAAAGGGGAATGAGAGTGAGGGATCAGAAGCAGTAACAAGGCTGGACAGCGGAGGAAGGCGGAGACTTCCATCGACTGAAAACCCCTAAGACTCAGGGTGGAGTAGAACAGACCTGTATGAGAACAGAGAGTGTCCAGTTTAATCCTTGGAGGTGTTAACTCGGAAGTAACTATAACACTTAAGAGAGAAATCAGCAGAAAGGTCTAGAACTCAGAAGAAAGGTAAGAGAGGACTCCGAACTTGAGAGCACTCAAAGGAAAAAGAAAATACTGTTGAAAGCCATGGTTCAAGATGAGGCCACCTTCAGCGTCACTGGAACCTTTCCCTAGAGAGCTCTAGTTTGACAGTTCTGCAAACCTTGCTGTGGAGACTGACGGCAACCCGTTTGGGGGCTGCAGATAATAGAGCCGAGCAGAATGAGACTGTTAGCACGTTACAAACTTAGCTACATATGTTTCCTCTTCACAAGCTCAACATACAGAGTAATCCAACCCAATTTTCTTGTGTTCACATTATTCGAAATGTCCAGTGTACCCCCAAATAAGGGACGCCTCACTGCGTTGCTTATTCCATGAACATATGGAAAACGGTCTTTGATTTCTAGTAACTACCGTCTGTCATCATTTCTTATGGCTGATTCGAGACGCTTAAAAGCAAGAGATTGTATTGTGCAAGGAGTTAAAACGATCCCTCCACGTCAGTGTGCAAAGTCCCGAATGCAGTCCTTTAAATGTCTTCCTGAGGGGTTCTCTCAGTAGCGAGGACCACTTTAAGCTCCTCTGCTGTTGTTCCGCAGACAACCGTGTGGGCAACTGTTACCTGAAGTTCGGTCCTCGAGGAGACGGGAGTCTGTCCTGCAACACAGAGATTGGGGTGGGCGTCAGTCGCTCCTCCTGCTGCTGCTCCCTGGGGAAGGCCTGGGGAAACCCCTGCGAGACGTGCCCCCCTGTAAACAGCAGTAAGTATGGAGCCGAGAGAAGAGGAACAGAACATTCCCAGCCCAGGACAGAAACAAGTTGCTATTGTATTCTTAGACTGGGGGCGCGGGGAGGGGTGGTTTTGGACTGTTGTCAGGGGTTGTGCTGAAATCTGCCAAGAGTGTTTTATAGAAAAGCAATTTTAGTTCCTCTCTTTCTATTTTTCTTCATTGTGTTACTCTAAGAAATTGTTTTAACCACAATCCAATCTGCATGGTCACAATCTCGATTCTCCATGGTACCAGAGACGAAGGCCATTTCCAGTTATTCTTGGAGGTTGTTAGTTCAAGTCCGTAGGTGGAGTGTATCCTGAAGTCAGTCATGGGGCAGTCTAAATGGAAACATGTGTTCTGACATGCACAGAACCAAACCTTTGTACCACAGGCTCCTGACATTTTTATTTACTTGGCAAAGCATTTGTGATATGAATTATCTAAAAGGCAGTGTTCTCTATAAAATAAAAACAAAAAAATGGTTTTTGTTATTCCCACTGCATGTCACTGATGAAGTCATGATATTTTGGAGTAAAATGTGATATAGGTTATTGTAGTGCATTTGAAAGGACACAAAGAGAACAATGGACACCCCCTGAGGATTTGAGTTTGGCACTTGCTGAATGTTTGCTGATTTGTTTCAACCACTGGGATCCCTTTGTTCCCCCCAGCTGAATACTATACACTGTGTCCTGGAGGTGAAGGCTTTAGACCAAACCCCATCACAATCATCCTAGAAGGTGAGTTCATCGCTATTTGTCATGTAGGTTTTAATAAGGATATTGGCTTAGGGTAGAGGGAAGCCGGTACAAAAGCCAGGGTGAAGCAGAGCCAGCAGGCTTCCTGAGTGGAGCTACAGGTCGACAGTCTGTCACACACATGTTTAGCTACAGAGACCCTCTTGTCACATTGTCCCCAGCAAATGCCGGCAGCTTGCTTCCATTCCTCTCCTCAGAAAACAGCAGGAGAATCACTGTCAGAGTAAACCCAGCACTTACCGACCTTCCTTTAGGTGCACAGATGCCTGTGGTCATACATACAAGATGTCATGTTTGAAAGCTGCAGATACCGACTCTTTGCTCCCGATGTCTGTTGCTAATGGACTGTCTCTTCTTGTAGACATTGATGAATGTCAGGAGTTACCGGGGCTCTGCCAGGGTGGAAACTGTATCAACACCTTTGGGAGTTTTCAGTGCGAGTGCCCGCAGGGCTACTACCTCAGCGAGGAAACCCGCATCTGTGAAGGTGAGGGGAACTGGTGCTGTTGTCTACCGCAACGTCTGCTCTCGGGGCGCTGCATCCTTCAGAAGGATGGTAGCTTGTTGAGACTGTTGATAGCTTTTATCCTGCATCCTTCAGAAGGATGGTAGCTTGTTGAGACTGTTGATA